>JAUMJL010000379.1:1772500-2257095 GCA_033558185.1 Dromococcyx pavoninus | reverse complement strand
ACCGGAAGCTGATCTAACGTCTCCCCCAGTGCCTTCTCTTCTCCAGGCCGGACAATGCCTTCTCTCAAAACCCTTGCTCACGACGGAGGGACTCCACCCTTGGATCATCTCCACGGCCTCCTCTGGACATGCTCCAACCGGAGACGAGGGAGTTGGATTGTGTTTATTTCGCAGTGCAGGTCTTAGGTTGGTGCTGGTGTCGGTGTCGGAGTTGTTGGTTGTTTTGATTGCAATGAGGGTGTGGGTGTCAGTGCGGGGGTCGGTGTGCTAGTATTAGTGACGGCGTTGCTGCTGGTGTCATCGGTGTCATGGGTAGAGGTGAAGGTGTCATAGCCGTGTCGTTGGTGGTGTGGGCAGTTGAAGAGAGCCTGTTGGTGTTGGTGCAGGTGTTGGTGTCCATGTGACTGTCAGTGTAGCTGTTGGTTTCGTGGTCGCTGTGGGTGTTGTTGCGGATGCGCACCCAGCCGCTCACTCGCGGAGGAGGGGCTGTTTGTCCTGGTGCGCCAGATCTTTCAGGCACTCGGTGGGCAGCAGCCAGTGTGCTCGCCTGCTCCGCTGCCGGCGCCGTCTCCTTCACCACGTTCCACAGGGGCCGGGCCCTGGGCTGCATCTGCCATATCCCACTCTGCCAGGGTCTTAGGTGCTCCATAGGGACTCGGAGAAGAGCTGGATTGTCCTCGGGGCTCAATCCCAGTCCCTTGTCATATTTTTGCCGTGACCCGCCTATGCTTTTGACTGAAAACGAGTTCTTCTTTCTCAAATTCCACCCTCCCACCCCTCGGCGAAGGGAGAGGGAAAGGAGAAGAGAGAGGCTTGTGGATAGATAACTCAAAACTACAGTTTTAATGAAATGATGATATAATAGTCAGAACGATTAAATAATCAGAAAGTAATGAATACATGTACAATTTCTGAGATGGCACCCCCAACCCACCTCTCGATGTCCACTGGACGCCACGACTTCTGTAGGGCAGACTCGGGGGAACAGGGCACAAAAACGAGGACGCTGAACTCAGGAATAGGATTCAGGGATGCACGGATCTGAGGTTAGGAACACTTAGACAAAAGAAACCCTCACTTGACGTCGACCATCGCAGAAGAGAGAGAGACCCTCGTGAACTCTGTGTTATACCGAGTGTGACGTACATGGGATGGAATACTCTTGTTGGTAAGTTTGGGGTCACCTGTCCTGACAACCCCTCCATACAGTGCGGCTGTAACTTCTCAAATATCGCCCCACAAAGTCCACTAAACCGTGACTTTTAAATCAAATCCCCCAGAAAGTTTCCCAAACAGCAACTTTCAACATCAATTCCCTCATACCCTGTCAAGAAACCATGACTTTGAATTCAAATCCCATCCTCAAATTCCGTACAAATGCAATTTTTACCCAATCCTTCTCCAATTTCCCCTGGGACTCGCCAAACTGCATTTATTAACTGCTATCCACTAACAAACACCCCAGAAATGTGAGCCTTCATGCGCTCCAGCCCATGGATTCAGCCTGGACGAGGTCCCTCCCTCACTGTTATCTGACACCTGTGACGAGGTCACCTTTCAGGGCTGTGTTCAGGTAGAGGAACTCCTCTGCTGGTAACTGACCTCTAGAGAGGAGGTTGCCAGGCTGAGGACTATCAGGGAATGTGAGCAGGAAAGAGACTTCTGGGATAGTGCTCTGTGCTCCCAGTCTCAGCCCTAACCAGCAGACGTGCTTTGTACAAAGGCGACCCCGCACACTCTAGATACTCAGGGTAAGGAGGGCAACTTGACCAATGAGGCAGAATGGCTGCAAGTTCCTGCTCGTCGCAGCAGGCACATCTACCCTGAACCAAACCTGCCCCCCCAGGTTCCCTTGCAGATAAGACATAGGGGTCTACAAGTGGAACCAAACCCAATTGTTGAAAACACTCATAGCCTGGAAATGTTCCCCAGACCAAAAAAACAGAAGCCGTCAATCACTATGGCTTCGACTATGAAGAAGCGGACTGTTATAATTATTGGTGACTCCCTCCTTAGGGGCACACAAGAGAGCGATATGCAGACCTGACCCATTGCAGAGGAAAGTCTACTCTCTACCTGGGGCCTCAGTCAGGGACGTGATCAGAAAAATTCCCAAACTGGTCAAGCCCATGGTCTACTACCCCCTAGTAGCTTTCCAAAGAGGAAATAATAAAAAAAAATCTTCTAAAAACCTTAGGCCTTTTTAAAAAGGTCTTTAAAGGTTTGGGGAAAAGGGTTAAGGACTCAGGAGAACAGGTGGGCTTCTCCTCTCTCATAGGGAATGATGAGGAAATGAACCAATAAATAAAGAAATGGCTGAGAACATGGTGCGAAAAACAAAATATTGAGTTCTTCCATAATGATTTAGCGTGCATGCCAGGCCTGCTGGCAGGTGAAAGCTCTCTCAAAGAAGCCTGTAGGGCTAATGAAGAGGGCTTGAAACTAGATTGGAAAGGGGAGGGGAATATCTGCTACGCTAAAATTGTTAAATATTGGGACAACACCCCAGGACCTGAGGGGCACGACACACCTGGATCCACAACTAGACCGACAGCAAAAGAAGGGGTGACAACAGCTCATCTGAAGTGCATTTACAGTAATGCACGCAGCATGGGAAACAAACAGGGAAGTTGGAAGCCATGACAAGGCAGGAAAATTATGACAGGATCGCCATCACACAAACATGGTGGGACAACTCACACGACTGGAGGGCTACCATGGATGGCTAGAAGCTATTTAGGCGAGATAGACCAGGAAAGAGAGGTGGTGGCGTTGCTCTATATGTCAAAGAGCGTTTTGACTGTACGGAACTCAGTAAGAGCGATGATAAAGTAGAGTGTTAGTGGCTTAAACTCAGTGGTTTGAGCGGTAACCCAGATATTGTGGTGGGAGTTTGCTATCGGCTACCCAACCGGGATGAAGAGACCGATGAGCTCTTCCATGAACACCTAGGAGAAATCTCGCGATCACATGCCATCCTTCTGGTGGGGGATTTCAACCTCCCAAATGTCTGCTGGAAGTGCAACACATCAGAAAGGAAGCAGTCTGGAAGGTTCATAGAGTGCGAGGATGATAACTTCCTAGCACAACTGGTAACTAAACCGACTAGAGAGAGTGCCCAGCTTGATCTGCTGTTTGTGAACAGAGCACGCCTCGTGGGAGCGGTGACGGTTGGAGGACACGTGGGGCAGAGCGATCACGAGATGATGAAATTCTCCCTTCGTAGGGTCGGGAGGAGAGGAGTCAGCAGAACTGCCACCCTGGACATCCAAAGGGCAGTCTTTGAAATCTTCAGAAGGCTGCTTGATAAAGTTCACTGGGAGGTGGCTCTAAAGGACAAAGGGCTGCAAGAAGCCTAAGACGCTCCTCAAAAAGGAAATCCTGGCAGCACAAGAGCAAGCCATCCCCGTATGCCGTAAAACATGTCGTCGGGGAAGAAAACGAGGACGGCTGAGTAGGGAACTTGGTAGCAATCTCAGGAAAAAGAAGAAAGTTGAAGAGCTTTGGTAAGAGGGGGCAGGCGTCCCAGGAGGACTACAAGGGTGAAGTGAGATCGCGTAGGGAAAAAACCAGAAGGGCTAAAGCCCAAGTAGAACTTCAAGTGGCCACTTTGGTCAAGGATAATAAAAGAACTTCTTTAAGTAGATCAGCAGCAACAGGAGGGCACAGGAGACTCTGCCTCCCTTGCTGGGTGCAGAAGGGATATTAGCGATGAGGGATGAGGACAAGGCAGAGGTGTCCAATGCCTTCTTTGCCTCAGTTAAAGAACCCCAAGGAGGAAAGGCCTAGGGATACTCAGCCCCCTCAGCCAGAAGATCATGGGAATGAAGCTCCAGCTCTTTGGGAGGACTTGGTTAGAGACCTGCTTGAGAGACAGGCACGGTTGGACTCGATGATCTCAGAGGTCTCTTGCAACCTTACGATTCGATGATTCCACGATTCAATGCAGAGCCCTCCTGCCCTCCAGCCCAAGGTTCCAGCCTGGCCAGATCCTTCTGCAGAGCCTTCCTTCCCTCCAGCAAATCCACTCTCCCGCCCAACCTGCTTTCATCTCCCAACTGTGGAAGAACTCCATGTCCCCACCCAGATGATGGACAAAGAGGTTAAAGAGAGCCAGACCCAAGCTGGAGCCCTGGGAACAGCTCCCAGTTGAATTCAGCTCCATGGCTCACAATGCACCGTACCCGGCCAGCCAGCCAGTTTTCCCCAGGATAGAGTCCATCCATGCAAGCCAGGAGCCCCTGGAGTGTGCTGGGCGTGAGCATCCCTTTGTGACATCACACAGCACCAACTCTTGTGCCCCGTATCCCGTGGCAACCAGTGTCCTTTGCGAGCTCCTGGCATTGGCACTGCCACTCGGTGTGGAGCAATCGTGGCAGTCAGCATCCTGCTCTGCTACCACCATGATGCGCACGGTCTTGTCCTGCTGCATCCAGCTGGAACGCGCGATCCAGGCTCTGCAGGATGTCAACGAGCAGCTCAGGCAGCAGGTGATGCTGCAGCAGCCAAGGCAAGGCTCGGGTCCTGCCTCAACTCCCGAAGTCGTAACAACACACAGTGTCGACCGCGGCCATTTCCCCTTCTCCAACAGAGGTGAGTTCACAGGGGGCTACATGGGGGTCCAGGGATGGGCGTGTCAAGGCAGCAAATCATAAAACCCTTGAATCATGGAATGCTTTGTGTTGGAAGGGACCCTAAAGACCACCCAGTACCACCCCCCTGCTTTGGGCAGGGACACCTCCTACAGGATCAGGGGGCTCCAACCCCATTCAACCTGCCCTTAAACATCTCCAGGGATGGGGCAGACACAGCTTCCCTGGGCAACCTGTGCCAGGGCCTCCCTGCCCTCACAGACAACAATTTCTTCTTAATGTCACACCTAGGCCGTTCCCCCTGCTCCGATCACTCCATCTCCTTGGCAAAAGCTCCTCCCCAGCTTTCCTGGAGACCCCTTCAGGTACTGGGAGGCTGCCTCCAACTCTCCCCGCAGCCTTCTTTTCTCCAGGCAAAACAACCCCAACTCTCTCAGCCTGTCCTCACAGCAGAGGGGCTCCAACCCTTTGATCATCTTCGTAGCCTCCTCTGGATTTGTTCTAAAAGTTCCATATCTGCCTTCTGTTGGGGATTCTGGAACTCAACCCAGGATTCAAGGTGGAGTCTCTCAAGAGTTGGATCAGATGGGTAGAATCCCCTCCCTTGACAAATCTCCCACTTCTCTTGCAGCCCCCAGGCCGGACCCGTACCAGGCAGCACACCTGGATGCATTCCTGGCTGCCAACATGGACCCGTTCCTTCCGCACCAGCGGCACAGCTCCCACTTTCAGCCCCTGTCCATGGCCCAATCCAGCTCAATCTTCTCCTACCCGGATATCTCTTCTGGCTCAATCAGACACTCTCAGTTGCCGGTCACCACGGGCAGAAGTACCAGGAGGACAGGAGACGGTGGGTCTAACCCCAAAGTCCACTAGAGCAGGGGTGGAGGGCTGATCTCTCCCTCATCCCATCCCCACCTGCATCCCCATCCTAAACTCAGCCAGTCCTACCTCTATACCAATCCCAACCTAATTCTTTTCTCTTTCTAGACCCATGCCCATCCCAAGCAGTCCTCGCTCTATCCCCATCCCCATGCCCTCCCCATCCCCAACCTATACAATCCCATCCCATCCCATCCCATCCCATCCCATCCCATCCCATCCCATCCCATCCCATCCCATCCCATCCCATCCCATCCCATCCCATCCCATCCCATCCCATCCCATCCCATCCCATCCCCACACTATTCCCATCCTCATTCTGTCCCCATTCCCATCCCCGTCCTCATTCTGTCCCCATCCTCATCTCCATACCCTTCACATCCCATCCTAACCTGATACCATACCTTCTCTACCTCAGCCCCATCCCCATCCCATCTCATCCGTCTTGCAGCAAGGCTTGACACGGGTGAGGTGGGACCACAGTGCCAGTCTCCTGGTGCTGCTGACACTGAGGTCCTCTCCTTCTGACAGTGTTCCCACTGCTACCGCTGGACAGCCGTTGCCGCTGCTGCCTCTGCTGCCCCTCCAACCCCTTAAACTTCAGTGGCCACCAGCAACACCGCCGCAATAACCATCGCAGACGAACTCACCGGGAGCCGGGGCTGCTGCCCTCACTTCACACATTGCACCGTCCTCGGGAAAATGAGAGACAAAGCAGGGTGAGCAGGCACAGACGCTCATGGCCATAGACGAGAACCCAATCACAACATGTGCGGAGACCCCACAGTGAGCACTTTTGACTCATCTGGGCACTTGTACCCTATCAGCAAGGCCACCTTCCCATCACTTACCCAATGGAACAGTAGAAAATGCCATATCAATTCATGCAACACCCTCGTCAGAAAAGCATACGAAAGAAGAGAATAATAAAGAAAAGAATAATAAATACAGTCTGAAACACACTACTCAAGCCACCCCATCACCTTCATTACCAGCTGCAGCACAGAAAGGCCACTACAGGGTTTACTGCTCCCTGGAAGAGGCCCCATCATTTTTGCTCATCCAATGACTCGTGCCCACACCTGGGCGGGACATGTACCTGTCTCCAGAAATAGTGGAACGCGGGGAAGGAAGAGCAACCAATGCGACTTAGCACATCTGGGAGGCGAGCAGCAAAACCCACCCACGGGTTAAACGGCAGAACAAGTAGTTAAACACGAGGTGCATTTCCCTTCCGATTCTGCAGACACTTAAAAAGACACTCACAGCCATACTTGTGGAATACCCACAGTGGGATTATTGACTGGCAAAGCGCTGCTGAGAAAAAGGAATTAAAGAAATCCATTTGTGTGAAAACCTGCTTGTGATCTCATCATGTCTTGGAGAAACTGAGACACAGGCAACCATGAAACCAGCGTCACTGACCGCGAAAGCCACCCCATGCCAGTGCCAACAGCTCAGCACCAGGGCTCGTGTCTTGTCTCCTGCGTATCACTGTACCTACTGAGCAGCCCCTCTGGGCCACCTCTGATTTCAAAGGTCTTTCCCAACCTTGTGATATTGTGATAGTGGAACACCCAGTGAAATGAATACCAGGCTCTGGTGTTGGTGGCGTGTACCAAGATCCTTGAGATGCTGCAACCCTGTACCATGGGGAGATCCTGGCCCAGCATCTCCCACCACTATTTGCATTGGATCATGGAGATCCTGGCCCAGCATCTCCAGCCACCTTGTGCCATCGAATGTGCGGAGATGCCGGTTCGAGCATTCCCAGCCACTCTCTGCCATGGGGTGTGCCAGAAAGCCGGGAAGCAGTAGTCACTCTTAGTATCCCGTGGAACCATCAGCTTTGCCATCAGTAAAGCCCCATGGAGCCATGGCACAGCAACCCCAGCGTTGTTTCCCAGAGTGGTCGTAAGCACTGGAAGAGGTTGGATAGCACTGGGAGTATTTTAGGAGCTTTGGGAGAGGCTGGGGACATCTGGGCAAGATTGGGAGGAGCAGGGGTATAGCGGTGGGTGCAAGCGAGGCGGGTTTGGCACGCGGTGTGGCCCTGGTGACAACCAAGGTTGCTGGTGATGAGCTGACCTTGCCCCATCTATCCCCACAGATGCTGATTGATGCTGGGGGGCGGGGGGGAGGAGTTTGAGCAGCAGCTCTTCTTGGATGCCATGCGGTGCTCTAGGGACGTGATAGAATATGTGGAGGTGCTGGGCTACAGCCTCGCAATGCATCTGTCCTTTGCTGAGTCCCTGGTGAATCCCTACGGGACATTAGTGGAGTCAGACATTCCAGTTCTGGCCCAGCGCCCAGGCCCTGCGGCACTTCGTGATGGAGACGGTGGTAGCGGCGGAGCAGGCAGACACGCTGGTGCTGCCCCACCGAGTGCCTAAAATAGCTGACGTGCCAAAATGGGCAGCCCTTTCTCCGCGGGTCGGTGCCCGCACAAACACCCACACCGTCCACAACACCGACACTACCACCAACACTAGCACTCAACGACATTTCTCCAGGCACCTGGCCCTCACCTTTTCTGGTAGCTCTGGCAGGGATCATGTGTGTAACCAGCACTGAAACTGCACTTGCTCAGGCTGTGCCTCCTGCAGCTGCAGCAGCGGATGTCATGGATGGGATTTGGAGGAGCACATGCATCTGGAATTGGACACCCCAGTCCCATTCAGAGCAGTAGGGGCTGGGGAGAGTGACGTTGGGGTGCAGGCAGAAATCCTGGAGTGCAGGGAGCAATTCTGAATGCAGGAATGATATTGGGATGCAGGAAGTGATGTCGGGTTGCAAGCAGTGGTGTTGGGGTGCAGGCAGCCATCAGAAAATCATTGAATGTCCTGAGGTGGAAGGCACCCACAAGGATCATCAAGTCCAAGCCCTGTCCCTGCACAGGACAATGCCAACATTCGCACCGTGGCTCTGAGGGCATTGTCCTAAGGCTGTGACTGCTTCCCTGGGGAGCTGCTCCAGTGCTCCACCTACCCTTTGCGGAAGGACTTTTCCGCATAGCTAATTGTAACCTCCCCGAGGCATCTTCCTAGCACTCCCTCCAGTCCTGTCACTGGTCACAAGCGAGATGAGCTCAGCGCCTGATGCTCCTGCTTTGCTTGTGATGAAACAGTAGATGGCTCTGAAGCCCCACTTCAGCCTCCTCTTCACCAGACTGGGCACATCAAGTGACTTCAGCTTCTCCTCAGATCATTTCCCCTCTAGACCCTTCACCCTCTTCCTGACCCTCCTCTGAAAATCTCCTCTAGCTTGATGCCCTTTTTATCGTGCAGCGCCCAAAAGTGAAGACCAGATGTGAAGAGGGGCCTCTCCGGTGCAGAGCAGAGCAGGACAATCCCCTCCATCTCCCGGCTGGCGGTGCCATGCTGCCTACAACCCACGGCATGGTTGACCATCTTGGTGTGTGGGCCCGTGGGAGAGAATTATTAGTTCACAAGGCAATGGACAATCTCCCCTCTTTCAGCTGAAGGCCGTTCCCCTCATCCTACCCAGCACTCCCTGATCAATAGACCCTCCATAGCTTTCCTGGAGCCCTCTGTCCCTACCGGAAGCTGATCTAACGTCTCCCCAGTGCCTTCTCTTCTCCAGGCCGGACAATGCCTTCTCTCAAAACCCTTGCTCACACGGGAGGGACTCCACCCTTGGATCATCTCCACGGCCTCCTCTGGACATGCTCCAACCGGAGACGAGGGAGTTGGATTGTGTTTATTTCGCAGTGCAGGTCTTAGGTTGGTGCTGGTGTCGGTGTCGGAGTTGTTGGTTGTTTTGATTGCAATGAGGGTGTGGGTGTCAGTGCGGGGGTCGGTGTGCTAGTATTAGTGACGGCGTTGCTGCTGGTGTCATCGGTGTCATGGGTAGAGGTGAAGGTGTCATAGCCGGTGTCGTTGGTGGTGTGGGCAGTTGAAGAGAGCCTGTTGGTGTTGGTGCAGGTGTTGGTGTCCATGTGACTGTCAGTGTAGCTGTTGGTTTCGTGGTCGCTGTGGGTGTTGTTGCGGATGCGCACCCAGCCGCTCACTCGCGGAGGAGGGGCTGTTTGTCCTGGTGCGCCAGATCTTTCAGGCACTCGGTGGGGCAGCACCAGTGTGCTCGCCTGCTCCGCTGCCGGCGCCGTCTCCTTCACCACGTTCCACAGGGGCCGGGCCCTGGGCTGCATCTGCCATATCCCACTCTGCCAGGGTCTCTTAGGTGCTCCATAGGGACTCGGAGAAGGCTGGATTGTCCTCGGGGCTCAATCCCAGTCCCTTGTCATATTTTTGCCGTGACCCGCCTATGCTTTTGACTGAAAACGAGTTCTTCTTTCTCAAATTCCACCCTCCCACCCCTCGGCGAAGGGAGAGGGAAAGGAGAAGAGAGAGGCTTGTGGATAGATAACTCAAACTACAGTTTTAATGAAATGATGATATAATAGTCAGAACGATTAAAATAATCAGAAAGTAATGAATACATGTACAATTTCTGAGATGGCACCCCCAACCCACCTCTCGATGTCCACTGGACGCCACGACTTCTGTAGGGCAGACTCGGGGGAACAGGGCCACAAAAACGAGGACGCTGAACTCAGGAATAGGATTCAGGGATGCACGGATCTGAGGTTAGGAACACTTAGACAAAAGAAACCCTCACTTGACGTCGACCATCGCAGAAGAGAGAGAGACCCTCGTGAACTCTGTGTTATACCGAGTGTGACGTACATGGGATGGAATACTCTTGTTGGTAAGTTTGGGGTCACCTGTCCTGACAACCCCTCCATACAGGTGCGGCTGTAACTTCTCAAATATCGCCCCACAAAGTCCACTAAACCGTGACTTTTAAATCAAATCCCCCAGAAAGTTTCCCAAACAGCAACTTTCAACATCAATTCCCTCATACCCTGTCAAGAAACCATGACTTTGAATTCAAATCCCATCCTCAAATTCCGTACAAATGCAATTTTTACCCAATCCTTCTCCAATTTCCCCTGGGACTCGCCCAAACTGCATTTATTAACTGCTATCCACTAACAAACACCCCAGAAATGTGAGCCTTCATGCGCTCCAGCCCATGGATTCAGCCTGGACGAGGTCCCTCCCTCACTGTTATCTGACACCTGTGACGAGGTCACCTTTCAGGGCTGTGTTCAGGTAGAGGAACTCCTCTGCCTGGTAACTGACCTTAGAGAGGAGGTTGCCAGGCTGAGGACTATCAGGGAATGTGAGCAGGAAAGAGACTTCTGGGATAGTGCTCTGTGCTCCCAGTCTCAGCCCTAACCAGCAGACGTGCTTTGTACAAAGGCGACCCCGCACACTCTAGATACTCAGGGTAAGGAGGGCAACTTGACCAATGAGGCAGAATGGCTGCAAGTTCCTGCTCGTCGCAGCAGGCACATCTACCCTGAACCAAACCTGCCCCCCCAGGTTCCCTTGCAGATAAGACATAGGGGTCTACAAGTGGAACCAAAGCCAATTGTTGAAAACACTCATAGCCTGGAAATGTTCCCCAGACCAAAAAAACAGAAGCCGTCAATCACTATGGCTTCGACTATGAAGAAGCGGACTGTTATAATTATTGGTGACTCCCTCCTTAGGGGCACACAAGAGAGCGATATGCAGACCTGACCCATTGCAGAGGAAAGTCTACTCTCTACCTGGGGCCTCAGTCAGGGACGTGATCAGAAAAATTCCCAAACTGGTCAAGCCCATGGTCTACTACCCCCTAGTAGCTTTCCAAAGAGGAAATAATAAAAAAAAATCTTCTAAAAACCTTAGGCCTTTTTAAAAAGGTCTTTAAAGGTTTGGGGAAAAGGGTTAAGGACTCAGGAGAACAGGTGGGCTTCTCCTCTCTCATAGGGAATGATGAGGAAATGAACCAATAAATAAAGAAATGGCTGAGAACATGGTGCGAAAAACAAAATATTGAGTTCTTCCATAATGATTTAGCGTGCATGCCAGGCCTGCTGGCAGGTGAAAGCTCTCTCAAAGAAGCCTGTAGGGCTAATGAAGAGGGCTTGAAACTAGATTGGAAAGGGGAGGGGAATATCTGCTACGCTAAAATTGTTAAATATTGGGACAACACCCCAGGACCTGAGGGGCACGACACACCTGGATCCACAACTAGACCGACAGCAAAAGAAGGGGTGACAACAGCTCATCTGAAGTGCATTTACAGTAATGCACGCAGCATGGGAAACAAACAGGGAAGTTGGAAGCCATGACAAGGCAGGAAAATTATGACAGGATCGCCATCACACAAACATGGTGGGACAACTCACACGACTGGAGGGCTACCATGGATGGCTAGAAGCTATTTAGGCGAGATAGACCAGGAAAGAGAGGTGGTGGCGTTGCTCTATATGTCAAAGAGCGTTTTGACTGTACGGAACTCAGTAAGAGCAATGATAAGGTAGAGTGTTAGTGGCTTAAACTCAGTGGTTTGAGCGGTAACCCAGATATTGTGGTGGGAGTTTGCTATCGGCTACCCAACCGGGATGAAGAGACCGATGAGCTCTTCCATGAACACCTAGGAGAAATCTCGCGATCACATGCCATCCTTCTGGTGGGGGATTTCAACCTCCCAAATGTCTGCTGGAAGTGCAACACATCAGAAAGGAAGCAGTCTGGAAGGTTCATAGAGTGCGAGGATGATAACTTCCTAGCACAACTGGTAACTAAACCGACTAGAGAGAGTGCCCAGCTTGATCTGCTGTTTGTGAACAGAGCACGCCTCGTGGGAGCGGTGACGGTTGGAGGACACATGGGGCAGAGCGATCACGAGATGATGAAATTCTCCCTTCGTAGGGTCGGGAGGAGAGGAGTCAGCAGAACTGCCACCCTGGACATCCAAAGGGCAGTCTTTGAAATCTTCAGAAGGCTGCTTGATAAAGTTCACTGGGAGGTGGCTCTAAAGGACAAAGGGCTGCAAGAAGCCTAAGACGCTCCTCAAAAAGGAAATCCTGGCAGCACAAGAGCAAGCCATCCCCGTATGCCGTAAAACATGTCGTCGGGGAAGAAAACGAGGACGGCTGAGTAGGGAACTTGGTAGCAATCTCAGGAAAAAGAAGAAAGTTGAAGAGCTTTGGTAAGAGGGGGCAGGCGTCCCAGGAGGACTACAAGGGTGAAGTGAGATCGCGTAGGGAAAAAACCAGAAGGGCTAAAGCCCAAGTAGAACTTCAAGTGGCCACTTTGGTCAAGGATAATAAAAGAACTTCTTTAAGTAGATCAGCAGCAACAGGAGGGCACAGGAGACTCTGCCTCCCTTGCTGGGTGCAGAAGGGATATTAGCGATGAGGGATGAGGACAAGGCAGAGGTGTCCAATGCCTTCTTTGCCTCAGTTAAAGAACCCCAAGGAGGAAAGGCCTAGGCATACTCAGCCCCCTCAGCCAGAAGATCATGGGAATGAAGCTCCAGCTCTTTGGGAGGACTTGGTTAGAGACCTGCTTGAGAGACAGGCACGGTTGGACTCGATGATCTCAGAGGTCTCTTGCAACCTTACGATTCGATGATTCCACGATTCAATGCAGAGCCCTCCTGCCCTCCAGCCCAAGGTTCCAGCCTGGCCAGATCCTTCTGCAGAGCCTTCCTTCCCTCCAGCAAATCCACTCTCCCGCCCAACCTGCTTTCATCTCCCAACTGTGGAAGAACTCCATTTCCCCACCCAGATGATGGACAAAGAGGTTAAAGAGAGCCAGACCCAAGCTGGAGCCCTGGGAACAGCTCCCAGTTGAATTCAGCTCCATGGCTCACAATGCACCGTACCCGGCCAGCCAGCCAGTTTTCCCCAGGATAGAGTCCATCCATGCAAGCCAGGAGCCCCTGGAGTGTGCTGGGCGTGAGCATCCCTTTGTGACATCACACAACACCAACTCTTGTGCCCCGTGTCCCGTGGCAACCAGTGTCCTTTGCGAGCTCCTGGCATTGGCACTGCCACTCGGTGTGGAGCACTCGTGGCAGTCAGCATCCTGCTCTGCTACCACCATGATGCGCACGGTCTTGTCCTGCTGCATCCAGCTGGAACGCGCGATCCAGGCTCTGCAGGATGTCAACGAGCAGCTCAGGCAGCAGGTGATGCTGCAGCAGCCAAGGCAAGGCTCGGGTCCTGCCTCAACTCCCGAAGTCGTAACAACACACAGTGTCGACCGCGGCCATTTCCCCTTCTCCAACAGAGGTGAGTTCACAGGGGGCTACATGGGGGTCCAGGGATGGGCGTGTCAAGGCAGCAAATCATAAAACCCTTGAATCATGGAATGCTTTGTGTTGGAAGGGACCCTAAAGACCACCCAGTACCACCCCCCTGCTTTGGGCAGGGACACCTCCTACAGGATCAGGGGGCTCCAACCCCATTCAACCTGCCCTTAAACATCTCCAGGGATGGGGCAGACACAGCTTCCCTGGGCAACCTGTGCCAGGGCCTCCCTGCCCTCACAGACAACAATTTCTTCTTAATGTCACACCTAGGCCGTTCCCCCTGCTCCGATCACTCCATCTCCTTGGCAAAAGCTCCTCCCCAGCTTTCCTGGAGACCCCTTCAGGTACTGGGAGGCTGCCTCCAACTCTCCCCGCAGCCTTCTTTTCTCCAGGCAAAACAACCCCAACTCTCTCAGCCTGTCCTCACAGCAGAGGGGCTCCAACCCTTTGATCATCTTCGTAGCCTCCTCTGGATTTGTTCCAAAAGTTCCATATCTGCCTTCTGTTGGGGATTCTGGAACTCAACCCAGGATTCAAGGTGGAGTCTCTCAAGAGTTGGATCAGATGGGTAGAATCCCCTCCCTTGACAAATCTCCCACTTCTCTTGCAGCCCCCAGGCCGGACCCGTACCAGGCAGCACACCTGGATGCATTCCTGGCTGCCAACATGGACCCGTTCCTTCCGCACCAGCGGCACAGCTCCCACTTTCAGCCCCTGTCCATGGCCCAATCCAGCTCAATCTTCTCCTACCCGGATATCTCCTCTGGCTCAATCAGACACTCTCAGTTGCCGGTCACCACGGGCAGAAGTACCAGGGGGACAGGAGACGGTGGGTCTAACCCCAAAGTCCACTAGAGCAGGGGTGGAGGGCTGATCTCTCCCTCATCCCATCCCCACCTGCATCCCCATCCTAAACTCAGCCAGTCCTACCTCTATACCAATCCCAACCTAATTCTTTTCTCTTTCTAGACCCATGCCCATCCCAAGCAGTCCTCGCTCTATCCCCATCCCCATGCCCTCCCCATCCCCAACCTATACAATCCCATCCCATCCCATCCCATCCCATCCCATCCCATCCCATCCCATCCCATCCCATCCCATCCCATCCCATCCCATCCCATCCCATCCCATCCCATCCCATCCCCACACTATTCCCATCCTCATTCTGTCCCCATTCCCATCCCCGTCCTCATTCTGTCCCCATCCTCATCTCCATACCCTTCACATCCCATCCTAACCTGATACCATACCTTCTCTACCTCAGCCCCATCCCCATCCCATCTCATCCGTCTTGCAGCCAGGCTTGACACGGGTGAGGTGGGACCACAGTGCCAGTCTCCTGGTGCTGCTGACACTGAGGTCCTCTCCTTCTGACAGTGTTCCCACTGCTACCGCTGGACAGCCGTTGCCGCTGCTGCCTCTGCTGCCCCTCCAACCCCTTAAACTTCAGTGGCCACCAGCAACACCGCCGCAATAACCATCGCAGACGAACTCACCGGGAGCCGGGGCTGCTGCCCTCACTTCACACATTGCACCGTCCTCGGGAAAATGAGAGACAAAGCAGGGTGAGCAGGCACAGACGCTCATGGCCATAGACGAGAACCCAATCACGACATGTGCGGAGACCCCACAGTGAGCACTTTTGACTCAGTCTGGGCACTTGTACCCTATCAGCAAGGCCACCTTCCCATCACTTACCCAATGGAACAGAAGAAAATGCCATATCAATTCATGCAACACCCTCGTCAGAAAAGCATACGAAAGAAGAGAATAATAAAGAAAAGAATAATAAATCCAGTCTGAAACACACTACTCAAGCCACCCCATCACCTTCATTACCAGCTGCAGCACAGAAAGGCCACTACAGGGTTTACTGCTCCCTGGAAGAGGCCCCATCATTTTTGCTCATCCAATGACTCGTGCCCACACCTGGGCGGGACATGTACCTGTCTCCAGAAATAGTGGAACGCGGGGAAGGAAGAGCAACCAATGTGACTTAGCACATCTGGGAGGCGAGCAGCAAAACCCACCCACGGATTAAACGGCAGAACAAGTAGTTAAACACGAGGTGCATTTCCCTTCCGATTCTGCAGACACTTAAAAAGACACTCACAGCCATACTTGTGGAATACCCACAGTGGGATTATTGACTGGCAAAGCGCTGCTGAGAAAAAGGAATTAAAGAAATCCATTTGTGTGAAAACCTGCTTGTGATCTCATCATGTCTTGGAGAAACTGAGACACAGGCAACCATGAAACCAGCGTCACTGACCGCGAAAGCCACCCCATGCCAGTGCCAACAGCTCAGCACCAGGGCTCGTGTCTTGTCTCCTGCGTATCACTGTACCTACTGAGCAGCCCCTCTGGGCCACCTCTGATTTCAAAGGTCTTTCCCAACCTTGTGATATTGTGATAGTGGAACACCCAGTGAAATGAAGACCAGGCTCTGGTGTTGGTGGCGTGTACCAAGATCCTTGGGATGCTGCAACCCTGTACCATGGGGAGATCCTGGCCCAGCATCTCCCACCACTATTTGCATTGGATCATGGAGATCCTGGCCCAGCATCTCCAGCCACCTTGTGCCATCGAATGTGCGGAGATGCCGGTTCGAGCATTCCCAGCCACTCTCTGCCATGGGGTGTGCCAGAAAGCTGGGAAGCAGTAGTCACTCTTAGTATCCCGTGGAACCATCAGCTTTGCCATCAGTAAAGCCCCATGGAGCCATGGCACAGCAACCCCAGCGTTGTTTCCCAGAGTGGTCGTAAGCACTGGAAGAGGTTGGATAGCACTGGGAGTATTTTAGGAGCTTTGGGAGAGGCTGGGGACATCTGGGCAAGATTGGGAGGAGCAGGGGTATAGCGGTGGGTGCAAGCGAGGCGGGTTTGGCACGCGGTGTGGCCCTGGTGACAACCAAGGTTGCTGGTGATGAGCTGACCTTGCCCCATCTATCCCCACAGATGCTGATTGATGCTGGGGGGCGGGGGGGAGGAGTTTGAGCAGCAGCTCTTCTTGGATGCCATGCGGTGCTCTAGGGACGTGATAGAATATGTGGAGGTGCTGGGCTACAGCCTCGCAATGCATCTGTCCTTTGCTGAGTCCCTGGTGAATCCCTACGGGACATTAGTGGAGTCAGACATTCCAGTTCTGGCCCAGCGCCCAGGCCCTGCGGCACTTCGTGATGGAGACGGTGGTAGCGGTGGAGCAGGCAGACACGCTGGTGCTGCCCCACCGAGTGCCTAAAATAGCTGACGTGCCAAAATGGGCAGCCCTTTCTCCGCGGGTCGGTGCCCGCACAAACACCCACACCGTCCACAACACCGACACTACCACCAACACTAGCACTCAACGACATTTCTCCAGGCACCTGGCCCTCACCTTTTCTGGTAGCTCTGGCAGGGATCATGTGTGTAACCAGCACTGAAACTGCACCTGCTCAGGCTGTGCCTCCTGCAGCTGCAGCAGCGGATGTCATGGATGGGATTTGGAGGAGCACATGCATCTGGAATTGGGCACCCCAGTCCCATTCAGAGCAGTAGGGGCTGGGGAGAGTGACGTTGGGGTGCAGGCAGAAATCCTGGAGTGCAGGGAGCAATTCTGAATGCAGGAAAGATATTGGGATGCAGGAAGTGATGTTGGGTTGCAAGCAGTGGTGTTGGGGTGCAGGCAGCCATCAGAAAATCATTGAATGTCCTGAGGTGGAAGGCACCCACAAGGATCATCAAGTCCAAGCCCTGTCCCTGCACAGGACAATGCCAACATTCGCACCGTGGCTCTGAGGGCATTGTCCAAAGGCTGTGACTGCTTCCCTGGGGAGCTGCTCCAGTGCTCCACCTACCCTTTGCGGAAGGACTTTTCCGCATAGCTAATTGTAACCTCCCCGAGGCATCTTCCTAGCACTCCCTCCAGTCCTGTCACTGGTCACAAGCGAGATGAGCTCAGCGCCTGATGCTCCTGCTTTGTTTGAGACGAAACAGTAGATGGCTCTGAAGCCCCACTTCAGCCTGCTTTTCCCCAGACTGGGCACATCAAGTGACTTCAGCTTCTCCTCAGATCATTTCCCCTCTAGACCCTTCACCCTCTTCCTGACCCTCCTCTGAAAATCTCCTCTAGCTTGATGCCCTTTTTATCGTGCAGCGCCCAAAAGTGAAGACCAGATGTGAAGAGGGGCCTCTCCGGTGCAGAGCAGAGCAGGACAATCCCCTCCATCTCCCGGCTGGCGGTGCCATGCTGCCTACAACCCACGGCATGGTTGACCATCTTGGTGTGTGGGCCCGTGGGAGAGAATTATTAGTTCACAAGGCAATGGACAATCTCCCCTCTTTCAGCTGAAGGCCGTTCCCCTCATCCTACCCAGCACTCCCTGATCAATAGACCCTCCATAGTTTTCCTGGAGCCCTCTGTCCCTACCGGAAGCTGCTCTAATGTCTCCCCAGCGCCTTCTCTTCTCCAGGCCGCACAATGCCTTCTCTCAAAACCCGTGCTCACACGGGAGGGACTCCACCCTTGGATCATCTCCACGGCCTCCTCTGGATATGCTCCAACCGGAGACGAGGGAGTTGGTTTCGTGGTCGCTGTGGGTGTTGTTGCGGATGCCCACCCAGCCGCTCACTCTCGGAGGAGGGGCTGCCTGTCCTGGTGCGCCAGATCTTCCAGGCACTCGGTGGGGCAGCACCAGCGTGCTCGCCTGCTCCGCTGCCAGCGCCGTCTCCTTCACCACGTTCCACAGGGGCCGGGCCCTGGGCTGCATCTGCCATATCCCACTATGCCAGGGTCTCTTAGGTGCTCCATAGGGACTCAGAGAAGGCCGGATTGTCCGCGGGGCTCTATCCCAGTCCCTTGTCATATTTTTGCCGTGACCCGCCTATGCTTTTGAATGAAAACGAGTTCTTCTTTTTCAAATTCCACCCTCCCACCCCTCGGCGAAGGGAGAGGGAAAGGAGAAGAGAGAGGCTTGTGGATAGATAACTCAAACTACAGTTTTAATGAAATGATGATGTAATAGTCAGAATGATTAAAATAATCAGAAAGTAACGAATACATGTACAATTTCTGAGTTGGCACCCCCAACCCACCTCTCGATGTCCACTGGACACCACGACTTCTGTAGGGCAGACTCGGGGGAACAGGGCCACAAAAACGAGGACGCTGAACTCAGGAATAGGATTCAGGGATGCACGGATCTGAGGTCAGGAACACTTAGACAAAAGAAACCCTCACTTGACGTCGACCATCGCAGAAGAGAGAGAGAGACCCTCGTGAACTCTGTGTTATACCGAGTGTGACGTACATGGGATGGAATACTCTTGTTGGTAAGTTTGGGGTCACCTGTCCTGACAACCCCTCCATACAGGTGCGGCTGTAACTTCTCAAATATCGCCCCACAAAGTCCACTAAGCCGTGACTTTTAAATCAAATCCCCCAGAAAGTTTCCCAAACAGCAACTTTCAACATCAATTCCCTCATACCCTGTCAAGAAACCATGACTTTGAATTCAAATCCCATCCTCAAATTCCGTACAAATGCAATTTTTACCCAATCCTTCTCCAATTTCCCCTGGGACTCCCCCAAACTGTATTTATTAACCGCTATCCACTAACAAACACCCCAGAAATGTGAGCCTTCATGCGCTCCAGCCCATGGATTCAGCCTGGACGAGGTCCCTCCCTCACTGTTATCTGGCACCTGTGACGAGGTCACCTTTCAGGGCTGTGTTCAGGTAGAGGAACTCCTCTGCCTGGTAACTGACCTTAGAGAGGAGGTTGCCAGGCTGAGGACTATCAGGGAATGTGAGCAGGAAAGAGACTTCTGGGATAGTGCTCTGTGCTCCCAGTCTCAGCCCTAACCAGCAGACGTGCTTTGTACAAAGGCGACCCCGCACACTCTAGATACTCAGGGTAAGGAGGGCAACTTGACCAATGAGGCAGAATGGCTGCAAGTTCCTGCTCGTCGCAGCAGGCACATCTACCCTGAACCAAACCTGCCCCCCCAGGTTCCCTTGCAGATAAGACATAGGGGTCTACAAGTGGAACCAAACCCAATTGTTGAAAACACTCATAGCCTGGAAATGTTCCCCAGACCAAAAAAACAGAAGCCGCCAATCACTATGGCTTCGACTATGAAGAAGCGGACTGTTATAATTATTGGTGACTCCCTCCTTAGGGGCACACAAGAGAGCGATATGCAGACCTGACCCATTGCAGAGGAAAGTCTACTCTCTACCTGGGGCCTCAGTCAGGGATGTGATCAGAAACATTCCCAAACTGGTCAAGCCCATGGTCTACTACCCCCTAGTAGCTTTCCAAAGAGGAAATAATAAAAAAAAATCTTCTAAAAACCTTAGGCCTTTTTAAAAAGGTCTTTAAAGGTTTGGGGAAAAGGGTTAAGGACTCAGGAGAACAGGTGGGCTTCTCCTCTCTCATAGGGAATGATGAGGAAATGAACCAATAAATAAAGAAATGGCTGAGAACATGGTGCGAAAAACAAAATATTGAGTTCTTCCATAATGATTTAGCGTGAATGCCAGGCCTGCTGGCAGGTGATGGGGTGCCCCTTTCCCCTCAAGCCATAAAAGCTCTCTCAAAGAAGCCTGTAGGGCTAATGAAGAGGGCTTGAAACTAGATTGGAAAGGGGAGGGGAATATCTGCTATGCTAAAATTGTTAAATATTGGGACAACACCCCAGGACCTGAGGGGCACGACACACCTGGATCCACAACTAGACCGACAGCAAAAGAAGGGGTGACAACAGCTCATCTGAAGTGCATTTACAGTAATGCACGCAGCATGGGAAACAAACAGGGAAGTTGGAAGCCATGACAAGGCAGGAAAATTATGACAGGATCGCCATCACACAAACATGGTGGGACAACTCACACGACTGGAGGGCTACCATGGATGGCTAGAAGCTATTTAGGCGAGATAGACCAGGAAAGAGAGGTGGTGGCGTTGCTCTATATGTCAAAGAGCGTTTTGACTGTACGGAACTCAGTAAGAGCGATGATAAGGTAGAGTGTTAGTGGCTTAAACTCAGTGGTTTGAGCCGTAACCCAGATATTGTGGTGGGAGTTTGCTATCGGCTACCCAACCGGGATGAAGAGACCGATGAGCTCTTCCATGAACACCTAGGAGAAATCTCGCGATCACATGCCATCCTTCTGGTGGGGGATTTCAACCTCCCAAATGTCTGCTGGAAGTGCAACACATCAGAAAGGAAGCAGTCTGGAAGGTTCATAGAGTGCGAGGATGATAACTTCCTAGCACAACTGGTAACTAAACCGACTAGAGAGAGTGCCCAGCTTGATCTGCTGTTTGTGAACAGAGCACGCCTCGTGGGAGCGGTGACGGTTGGAGGACACGTGGGGCAGAGCGATCACGAGATGATGAAATTCTCCCTTCGTAGGGTCGGGAGGAGAGGAGTCAGCAGAACTGCCACCCTGGACATCCAAAGGGCAGTCTTTGAAATCTTCAGAAGGCTGCTTGATAAAGTTCACTGGGAGGTGGCTCTAAAGGACAAAGGGCTGCAAGAAGCCTAAGACGCTCCTCAAAAAGGAAATCCTGGCAGCACAAGAGCAAGCCATCCCCGTATGCCGTAAAACATGTCGTCGGGGAAGAAAACGAGGACGGCTGAGTAGGGAACTTGGTAGCAATCTCAGGAAAAAGAAGAAAGTTGAAGAGCTTTGGTAAGAGGGGGCAGGCGTCCCAGGAGGACTACAAGGGTGAAGTGAGATCGCGTAGGGAAAAAACCAGAAGGGCTAAAGCCCAAGTAGAACTTCAAGTGGCCACTTTGGTCAAGGATAATAAAAGAACTTCTTTAAGTAGATCAGCAGCAACAGGAGGGCACAGGAGACTCTGCCTCCCTTGCTGGGTGCAGAAGGGATATTAGCGATGAGGGATGAGGACAAGGCAGAGGTGTCCAATGCCTTCTTTGCCTCAGTTAAAGAACCCCAAGGAGGAAAGGCCTAGGGATACTCAGCCCCCTCAGCCAGAAGATCATGGGAATGAAGCTCCAGCTCTTTGGGAGGACTTGGTTAGAGACCTGCTTGAGAGACAGGCACGGTTGGACTCGATGATCTCAGAGGTCTCTTGCAACCTTACGATTCGATGATTCCACGATTCAATGCAGAGCCCTCCTGCCCTCCAGCCCAAGGTTCCAGCCTGGCCAGATCCTTCTGCAGAGCCTTCCTTCCCTCCAGCAAATCCACTCTCCCGCCCAACCTGCTTTCATCTCCCAACTGTGGAAGAACTCCATTTCCCCACCCAGATGATGGACAAAGAGGTTAAAGAGAGCCAGACCCAAGCTGGAGCCCTGGGAACAGCTCCCAGTTGAATTCAGCTCCATGGCTCACAATGCACCGTACCCGGCCAGCCAGCCAGTTTTCCCCAGGATAGAGTCCATCCATGCAAGCCAGGAGCCCCTGGAGTGTGCTGGGCGTGAGCATCCCTTTGTGACATCACACAGCACCAACTCTTGTGCCCTGTGTCCCGTGGCAACCAGTGTCCTTTGCGAGTTCCTGGCGTTGGCACTGCCACTCGGTGTGGAGCACTCGTGGCAGTCAGCATCCTGCTCTGCTACCACCATGATGCGCACGGTCTTGTCCTGCTGCATCCAGCTGGAACGCGCGATCCAGGCTCTGCAGGATGTCAACGAGCAGCTCAGGCAGCAGGTGATGCTGCAGCAGCCAAGGCAA
The DNA here is from genome assembly GCA_033558185.1 of Dromococcyx pavoninus. Lineage (NCBI taxonomy): Eukaryota > Metazoa > Chordata > Aves > Cuculiformes > Neomorphidae > Dromococcyx > Dromococcyx pavoninus. Next base: position 2,234,760 of record JAUMJL010000379.1, on the reverse strand, counting down.
GGCTCGGGTCCTGCCTCAACTCCCGAAGTCGTAACAACACACAGTGTCGACCGCGGCCATTTCCCCTTCTCCAACAGAGGTGAGTTCACAGGGGACTACATGGGGGTCCAGGGATGGGCGTGTCAAGGCAGCAAATCATAAAACCCTTGAATCATGGAATGCTTTGTGTTGGAAGGGACCCTAAAGACCACCCAGTACCACCCCCCTGCTTTGGGCAGGGACACCTCCTACAGGATCAGGGGGCTCCAACCCCATTCAACCTGCCCTTAAACATCTCCAGGGATGGGGCAGACACAGCTTCCCTGGGCAACCTGTGCCAGGGCCTCCCTGCCCTCACAGACAACAATTTCTTCTTAATGACACACCTAGGCCGTTCCCCCTGCTCCGATCACTCCATCTCCTTGGCAAAAGCTCCTCCCCAGCTTTCCTGGAGACCCCTTCAGGTACTGGGAGGCTGCCTCCAACTCTCCCCGCAGCCTTCTTTTCTCCAGGCAAAACAACCCCAACTCTCTCAGCCTGTCCTCACAGCAGAGGGGCTCCAACCCTTTGATCATCTTCGTAGCCTCCTCTGGATTTGTTCCAAAAGTTCCATATCTGCCTTCTGTTGGGGATTCTGGAACTCGACCCAGGATTCAAGGTGGAGTCTCTCAAGAGTTGGATCAGATGGGTAGAATCCCCTCCCTTGACAAATCTCCCACTTCTCTTGCAGCCCCCAGGCCGGACCCGTACCAGGCAGCACACCTGGATGCATTCCTGGCTGCCAACATGGACCCGTTCCTTCCGCACCAGCGGCACAGCTCCCACTTTCAGCCCCTGTCCATGGCCCAATCCAGCTCAATCTTCTCCTACCCGGATATCTCCTCTGGCTCAATCAGACACTCTCAGTCGCCGGTCACCACGGGCAGAGGTACCAGGGGGACAGGAGACGGTGGGTCTAACCCCAAAGTCCACTAGTGCAGGGGTGGAGGGCTGATCTCTCCCTCATCCCATCCCCACCTGCATCCCCATCCTAAACTCAGCCAGTCCTACCTCTATACCAATCCCAACTTAATTCTTTTCTCTTTCTAGACCCATGCCCATCCCAAGCAGTCCTCGCTCTATCCCCATCCCCATGCCCTCCCCATCCCCAACATATACAATCCCATCCCATCCCATCCCATCCCATCCCATCCCATCCCATCCCATCCCCACACTATTCCCATCCTCATTCTGTCCCCATTCCCATCCCTGTCCTCATTCTGTCCCCATCCTCATCTCCATACCCTTCACATCCCATCCTAACCTGATACCATACCTTCTCTACCTCAGCCCCATCCCCATCCCATCTCATCCGTCTTGCAGCCAGGCTTGACACGGGTGAGGTGGGACCACAGTGCCAGTCTCCTGGTGCTGCTGACACTGAGGTCCTCTCCTTCTGACAGTGTTCCCACTGCTACCGCTGGACAGCCGTTGCCGCTGTTGCCTCTGCTGCCCCTCCAACCCCTTAAACTTCAGTGGCCACCAGCAACACCGCCGCAATAACCATCGCAGACGAACTCACCGGGAGCCGGGGCTGCTGCCCTCACTTCACACATTGCACCGTCCTCGGGAAAATGAGAGACAAAGCAGGGTGAGCAGGCACAGACGCTCATGGCCATAGACGAGAACCCAATCACGACATGTGCGGAGACCCCACAGTGAGCACTTTTGACTCAGTCTGGGCACTTGTACCCTATCAGCAAGGCCACCTTCCCATCACTTACCCAATGGAACAGAAGAAAATGCCATATCAATTCATGCAAAACCCTCGTCAGAAAAGCATACGAAAGAAGAGAATAATAAAGAAAAGAATAATAAATCCAGTCTGAAACACACTACTCAAGCCACCCCATCACCTTCATTACCAGCTGCAGCACAGAAAGGCCACTACAGGGTTTACTGCTCCCTGGAAGAGGCCCCATCATTTTTGCTCATCCAATGACTCGTGCCCACACCTGGGCGGGACATGTACCTGTCTCCAGAAATAGTGGAACGCGGGGAAGGAAGAGCAACCAATGCGACTTAGCACATCTGGGAGGCGAGCAGCAAAACCCACCCACGGGTTAAACGGCAGAACAAGTAGTTAAACACGAGGTGCATTTCCCTTCCGATTCTGCAGACACTTAAAAAGACACTCACAGCCATACTTGTGGAATACCCACAGTGGGATTATTGACTGGCAAAGCGCTGCTGAGAAAAAGGAATTAAAGAAATCCATTTGTGTGAAAACCTGCTTGTGATCTCATCATGTCTTGGAGAAACTGAGACACAGGCAACCATGAAACCAGCGTCACTGACCGCGAAAGCCACCCCATGCCAGTGCCAACAGCTCAGCACCAGGGCTCGTGTCTTGTCTCCTGCGTATCACTGTACCTGCTGAGCAGCCCCTCTGGGCCACCTCTGATTTCAAAGGTCTTTCCCAACCTTGTGATATTGTGATAGTGGAACACCCAGTGAAATGAAGACCAGGCTCTGGTGTTGGTGGCGTGTACCAAGATCCTTGGGATGCTGCAACCCTGTACCATGGGGAGATCCTGGCCCAGCATCTCCCACCACTATTTGCATTGGATCATGGAGATCCTGGCCCAGCATCTCCAGCCACCTTGTGCCATCGAATGTGCGGAGATGCCGGTTCGAGCATTCCCAGCCACTCTCTGCCATGGGGTGTGCCAGAAAGCCGGGAAGCAGTAGTCACTCTAAGTATCCCGTGGAACCATCAGCTTTGCCATCAGTAAAGCCCCATGGAGCCATGGCACAGCAACCCCAGCGTTGTTTCCCAGAGTGGTCGTAAGCACTGGAAGAGGTTGGATAGCACTGGGAGTATTTTAGGAGCTTTGGGAGAGGCTGGGGACATCTGGGCAAGATTGGGAGGAGCAGGGGTATAGCGGTGGGTGCAAGCGAGGCGGGTTTGGCACGCGGTGTGGCCCTGGTGACAACCAAGGTTGCTGGTGATGAGCTGACCTTGCCCCATCTATCCCCACAGATGCTGATTGATGCTGGGGGGTGGGGGGGAGGAGTTTGAGCAGCAGCTCTTCTTGGATGCCATGCGGTGCTCTAGGGACGTGATAGAATATGTGGAGGTGCTGGGCTACAGCCTCGCAATGCATCTGTCCTTTGCTGAGTCCCTGGTGAATCCCTACGGGACATTAGTGGAGTCAGACATTCCAGTTCTGGCCCAGCGCCCAGGCCCTGCGGCACTTCGTGATGGAGACGGTGGTAGCGGCGGAGCAGGCAGACATGCTGGTGCTGCCCCACCGAGTGCCTAAAATAGCTGACGTGCCAAAATGGGCAGCCCTTTCTCCGCGGGTCGGTGCCCGCACAAACACCCACACCGTCCACAACACCGACACTACCACCAACACTAGCACACAACGACATTTCTCCAGGCACCTGGCCCTCACCTTTTCTGGTAGCTCTGGCAGGGATCATGTGTGTAACCAGCACTGAAACTGCACCTGCTCAGGCTGTGCCTCCTGCAGCTGCAGCAGCGGATGTCATGGATGGGATTTGGAGGAGCACATGCATCTGGAATTGGGCACCCCAGTCCCATTCAGAGCAGTAGGGGCTGGGGAGAGTGACGTTGGGGTGCAGGCAGAAATGCTGGAGTGCAGGGAGCAATTCTGAATGCAGGAATGATATTGGGATGCAGGAAGTGATGTTGGGTTGCAAGCAGTGGTGTTGGGGTGCAGGCAGCCATCAGAAAATCATTGAATGTCCTGAGGTGGAAGGCACCCACAAGGATCATCAAGTCCAAGCCCTGTCCCTGCACAGGACAATGCCAACATTCGCACCGTGGCTCTGAGGGCATTGTCCAAAGGCTGTGACTGCTTCCCTGGGGAGCTGCTCCAGTGCTCCACCTACCCTTTGCGGAAGGACTTTTCCGCATAGCTAATTGTAACTCCCCGAGGCATCTTCCTAGCACTCCCTCCAGTCCTGTCACTGGTCACAAGCGAGATGAGCTCAGCGCCTGATGCTCCTGCTTTGCTTGTGACGAAACAGTAGATGGCTCTGAAGCCCCACTTCAGCCTCCTCTTCCCCAGACAGGGCACATCAAGTGACTTCAGCTTCTCCTCAGATCATTTCCCCTCTAGACCCTTCACCCTCTTCCTGACCCTCCTCTGAAAATCTCCTCTAGCTTGATGCCCTTTTTATCGTGCAGCGCCCAAAAGTGAAGACCAGATGTGAAGAGGGGCCTCTCCGGTGCAGAGCAGAGCAGGACAATCCCCTCCATCTCCCGGCTGGCGGTGCCATGCTGCCTACAACCCACAGCATGGTTGACCATCTTGGTGTGTGGGCCCGTGGGAGAGAATTATTAGTTCACAAGGCAATGGACAATCTCCCTGTTGAAAACGGAGGGAGTCACCGACACCAGATGGTTCATCAGTGGAACTCGTTTATTAGTAGCATTAGAATCACTTTTATAATGGTGATAATTAGCTCATACATATTGCAAAATCTAAGCTCATTATTGGTCGCTCAGCTATTTGTGTTATATCATATTGTTTACATTCCTGCAGTTATCGCTTATCCTGTTCAGTGCTCTCTGTTCTGCACTCCTCTTCTTTTAGGGACTTTCCAGCTTCCTTTGTTTACCACCAAGGACAGACTGACCTTGTTTCATGCCACATCTTCTAATTCAAGCAGATTTGTCTGACTATGGCCTTTGTCTAGTAACCAGTTCCTAATTGCTGACTCCTGACTCTCCACACCTCCCCCGTTTTCTTTAACCGCAGGATATACCCCATATAACATAGACTGCATTGTTTTTTCAATCATGCGCTGCAAACAACTACCAAAGCACGGTAAAAGGAATAAAATACAACAAAACATAAACAAAATTATTAAAGCTGTCTTTAACAAGCTAGTTAACCAAGGACCAAGGCCTAACGACTTAAGCCAATCTTCCAATCCAAAACCTGAATTAACCTGTAGGTGGCCAGTGAGGTCATGCAATTCTTGTATATGGGCAATTATAGATTTGGAATGATCAGAAAGATTCATACAACACATGCCTTCAAATTCTTTGCAGCCATGACCATGTGCTAACAGTAAAAAATCTATGGCTGCACGATTTTGAAGAGTGGCGTGCCTTACCGAATCAACATCTACGAGTAGGTCCGATATTGCTTGGGAGGTTGCATTGGTCTGTTTTGCCAGCCAACATCCGAGGTTGCGCAGCTGACTAAGAGCACCAGCCACAGCAACATTCGGAGTAAAAAAGGAACCAAATATGATTTGCTCAACGGACCAAAAATTGACATTGTCCTTACAATCTTGTGTAAATCGATGCCGTAGGGAATGAGTTGGCCGAATTCGTGAACTTCGGGAGATGTTAAGAATCATGCTATCATTAGGAGTTAATAAGGTTAGCCTGCCAATGGTACAGGGACCTCCTCTAATATGGGATGGGATTCCGGGCCATGCACGATCCCCGCATATGAGAAAATATCCCGGTGGGAGAGTAATTGGATTGTTTGAAGATTTAGAAAGGTTCGCGGAGGCATAATTACACCACAAACTGGCATTGCGATAATAGGGTATAGTGGCATTGACCGTCGTGTAATAACCGTGGCCCGCTTGGCGTGAGGAGTGGTTAAAGTAAATGCAGGCATCTGCTGTCAGAGAGCCTAAGATTTCCAATTCCTGTGGTTCTAAGTCTGCAATAGGGCGATGAGGCACCCATGAATCCCAGGAATCTACTGTAAGTTTTAAATCAGAATTACTGCAGGTCGGCGTGTCAGCTGGACACGGCCAATCGACATCAGGCACTCCTACAAGGCACGTTGAGAAGGGATTAGAAGGGGTTGCTACCGAAAGACAAATAGCACTTTGTTTTGTAAGATTGGCCAAAGTCACCCATACATTTTGTTTGGATTGTATTGGAAAAAAGGCAAAACTTACTTCTATCTTGCAAAGCAAAATCAACGCCTGTAATATTTTCTGCAACATTTCTTATAATAATTCCTACAATAATGCTTCAATATATGCGACTCTATTGATTTACTAGCGACCTTAACCCAAAAAGTCAATCTTGCCCGCTGCTCGGCTAAAAACAATTGTTCAGGTGATTCATATAATTGCAAAGCTTCTTCTAGAGAGTCAATATTAAAACCATTAGACTCAGCTAAAAAATACAAAGCAGATGCCCCTTGTCTATTAATTTGATAGTTACAAGTGGGACAAAACCAAGATTGCAAGTCTTTTCTTCTACAATGCGCTACTTGGGTACAATAAGCACAATAAAAATCTATAAAAGCATTACAGTTAGTTTTACATAAGGGACAGGCATAAATGGTGTATGCGTCCCATTCTGTCAAATTTTTCAAATCTCTTAAAATAATGTTAAAATAGTCAGGATCAATATTGACCAATTTTACTATATACAGTTTTTCTTGCTTGTAACGGAGGGGAGAGCCATTCCAATACCCTTGTCTCCCCCGTTTTCTTTAGATTCTGAGACAGGGCTGCCAACAGATGGCTTTGGGCACACCAAACAGTCAAATCTATAGGGCTATCAAGGTCTCTACGCTGTACATAGTGATTACCAATACATTGAACGATCGAGTCGATGATCCGGCGTTGTGCAGAGGTGAGTCGGATGGGTAAAGCTGGGTCCGTTCCTTTTAGCAGAGGACGGAGTGCACTGAGTAGGCTGTTTGGGATGCCTACAACTGGTTTTAACCATTGCATTTCTCCCATAAATTTTTGAGCTTCATGCAAGGTAGTGATATCTGTGTCTAACTGTAGTTTTTGTGGAGTAATTGTCTGCGTAGTTATAGTCCAACCAAGATATTTCCATGGGCTAGTTCGCTGTATTTTTTCAGGCGCAATAACTAGTGATGATGCCTTAAGAGTAGTTATAATTGTTTGCAGTTGATCTTCGCTAAACTGTTCCCTTTGAGCGAAGAGGATATCATCCATATAGTGATAGATGATAGTTTCAGGCCATGCCTTCCGTAAGGGCTGTAAGGCAGTATCCACATAAAGCTGACACAGAGTGGGGGAATTCCGCATCCCTTGCGGGAGGACAGTCCATTCAAATCGCTTATCCGGTTCCCCCCTATTAATTGCTGGTAATGTGAATGCAAATCTTTTCATGTCGTTAGAATGTAGCGCTATAGTGAAAAAACAGTCTTTTAAGTCTATAATTAGAAGGGGCCATGCCTCAGGCAGCATGGCAGGATTAGGTAACCCGGGCTGAAGGGTCCCCATGGGCTCCATTTGTTCATTTACTTTCCGTAAATCATGGAGTAGACGATATTTGCCTGATTTCTTCTTTATTACAAATATGGGAGTATTCCACGGGCTGGTCGAGAGTTGTAAATGACCTTGCTGAAGTTGTTCTTCTACTAAGGCATGTGCCTGTTCAAGGCTTTCCCTTTTTAAAGGCCATTGCTTTACCATCACCGGCTCGTCAGTCTTCCAGGTGAGTGGAATCGGGAAAGTCCAAGCAATGGCAGTTAAACTAAAGGGCGCTGATCATTGGACAATACTATTCCGAGTTGTGCGAGAATGTCTCTCCCGATGAGACATTGTACCGTAGGTGGTAGTGGTACTATAGTCAGCACAGTATTGACTGTTTGTCCATCCAGGGTTACCGTTACCAGTGGAGATTTTTTCGCCAATGTATATCCCCCTACTCCAGTTACTGTATCCATTGTGGCTCGCTGGGGCCACTGGCTTGGCCAACATTCCGGTTGCACTATGCTAGTATCGGCTCCTGTGTCCAATAAGGCTGTCAATTGTATAGAGTGTCCTTGGTACGATATCGCAACGCCCTTGGTGGGTCGAGTAGATAGATCCATGGTTAACATAGCCAATCCGGAGGAGCCAAAGCCTTGGGTTCCGCGGTTCTTTTGCGTTAAAGGGGTTAGTCCCTTTGTTAACTGTGGTAACGGTAGAAGCTGCGCAATACGTTGTCCCGCAGCGACACTCAGTGGTGGAAATGGGGTATGTGCCATAATATAAATTTCACCGGAGTAATCTGCATCTATTATTCCCGGAAGCACAAAAAGTCCCATAATAGTTGTCGAGGATCTTCCCAATAACAAAGCTCCATAGGCTTGCCCGTTGATAATGAGCGGCCCCCTCACTCCAGTTGGTATTTTCTCGGGGCGAGCTGTAGCTAAGGTGACATCTACACTGGCTGCCAGGTCGAGTCCCAAGCTGCCTGCGGTGGCTGGCTGGAGGCTGATGTTGCGGTCGTTGAGGCAGCAATTTGTGTCGGGGCGCGGCTGCTCTGCGCGCTCCTTGTCGAGTTTCCCGACCTCCGACGACAAGCCGACGTGTTGTGAGAGCTGGACTGGCAGGTTTGGCACCAGATCCCGGAGGTACGACACTGTCGACGCATGTGTCCGGGCTTGCCACAACGGTAACACTTAATGCCTGGAGGCAATAGGCTTGGGTTCATGCTAGCCGGTGCTACAGCGGCGGCTTGGAGGGGCGCAAGAGCGGCTAATACTTGAGCCTGACTGGCTTCTGCCTGTTTCTGCAGCCCCAACCCTAAATCTTGCAGCGCTTTAACTATAAATGCCTGCGACTCGGTTGGCTGTAGTGACATTCGTTCTAATGCCGCTTCAATTGACCAGTCTGCTCCTAATGTTAACAATATCTTTTTTGTCTCTTCATTTGCATTTTGCAGGGCGCATTGCTTTAACAGTGCGCCTTTCATGTAATCTGGTACTCCTGCCTTTTCTATTGCAGCAGCCACTTTGTCTATAAACCCCCCGAAGCTTTCTCCTCGACCCTGCTTTATACTCATATACATAGGGATGCCACCAGCATCTTTAACCCGTTCCATGGCATTTCTTACTAGCCTCATCGCTTCCTGAACTTTGTCGGGTCCCATTAACATCTGTGCCTCGGTTCTCAAATACGGTCCTAATCCCATCATTTCCTGCATAGTGAGCCCGTGAAGTGGATCACCTGGTCCTCTCTGAACTGCCACTGCTTCTTGAACTTCTGCCTGCCAGTGTGCGTTGAACAGCAATTGCTGATGTTGTGTAAATATTAGCTTAACTATGCCTCGCAAATCATTTGGGAGCAAGAGGGTGGTATTAAACAGATAATCTAACATCTGCTTAACTGGCTCGCTCTTCGGGCCAAATTGTGCTACTGTCTGCCGCAGCTGTGCAAGGAGCTTCCAGTCCAAAGGAGAATAATTACCAACGCGGTGTGTTACTTGCCCGTTCTGGTCTATAACGGGGGTGTATGTAACGGGGCAGACTAGGGAGCCGGCAGCCTCCAGCAACACTTCATCGCCTTCCTCTGCCCCCTTGCGGGCGATAGCAGCCCATGCCTCACGACGCTCTCTAGCCATCTCCTCCCACAGGTCGCTGAGCGCCCCAGGGACAGGAGGGGTGGGTTCATAGCGATTCGGCTTGGTTGCTAGCGATTCAGGCTTTTGGAGGGCCAATTTAAGCACATGCGTAGCCCCCCCACTGCTCTCGTCTTCATTCTCATCACTTCCCGTATCCCCGCTTTCACTCCCTCCTTCTAATGGAGGTGCTGACGGTTTAACGGAATCTGAGGACGCACTCTCTGTCTCTCCAGCTGGAATCACTACAGCAGACACTCTCGGAGCCAACGGCTCACCCTCCTGGCCATACCCAGCTTTTTTACGAGAAGCTTGCAGAGCTGCGGCAGCAGCCCTACGTTCTGCCTGCTGCTTTAAAAGGTCGTTATGGATATCCCGCCATATTTTACCTAATTTCTTGGCTGTCTTATCATCTTTAAGGATAGCGTCATATGGTTCATCTCCTAATTTACGCCACTCCGAAAGTTCATGAACTGTATGAGGATTCTGAAAGCAGCCCTTGGCGTGCCCCCAAGCTAACAATGCCAATATATCTTTCTTGCTGTGCTCTTTCAACCCTCGCTTTTCTATGTTAACTAAAAATAAATCATATGCTACTTGCCGATCCATATCAGCGCTGTTGCGGACCTCCGGCTCCGGTAGCACGTATGGCCCAGTACCACCTGTATGATCCCTGGGGGTGCTGCTCCTGCCTTTTCCAATAGCGTTGAGCACCGCTCTGGCCGCCTCAGAGCCCAACCCAACTCCGTCCACCGATGGTGTTCTTTTCCCGTTATCTTTAATAACGGGGCAACGTCGGGGTCACCATTTTGTTGAAAACGGAGGCAGTCACCGACACCAGATGGTTCATCAGTGGAACTCGTTTATTAGTAGCATTAGAATCACTTTTATAATGGTGATAATTAGCTCATACATATTGCAAAATCTAAGCTCATTATTGGTCGCTCAGCTATTTGTGTTATATCATATTGTTTACATTCCTGCAGTTATCGCTTATCCTGTTCAGTGCTCTCTGTTCTGCACTCCTCTTCTTTTAGGGACTTTCCAGCTTCCTTTGTTTACCACCAAGGACAGACTGACCTTGTTTCATGCCACATCTTCTAATTCAAGCAGATTTGTCTGACTATGGCCTTTGTCTAGTAACCAGTTCCTAATTGCTGACTCCTGACTCTCCACATCTCCCCTCTTTCAGCTGAAGGCCGTTCCCCTCATCCTACCCAGCACTCCCTGATCAATAGACCCTCCATAGCTTTCCTGGAGCCCTCTGTCCCTACCGGAAGCTGATCTAACGTCTCCCCAGCGCCTTCTCTTCTCCAGGCCGGACAATGCCTTCTCTCAAAACCCGTGCTCACACGGGAGGGACTCCACCCTTGGATCATCTCCATGGCCTCCTCTGGACTTGCTCCAACCGGAGACGAGGGAGTTGGATTGGGTTTATTTCGCAGTGCAGGTCTTAGGTTGGTGCTGGTGTCGGTGTCGGAGTTGTTAGTTGTTTTGATTGCAAAGAGGGTGTGGGTGTCAGTGCGGGGCTCGGTGTGCTACTATTAGTGACGGCGTTGCTGCTGGTGTCATCGGTGGCATGGGTAGAGGTGAAGGTGTCATAGCCGGTGTCGTTGGTGGTGTGGGCAGTTGAAGAGAGCCTGTTGGTGTTGGTGCAGGTGTTGGTGTCCATGTGGCTGTCAGTGTAGCTGTTGGTTTCGAGGTCGCTGTGGGTGTTGTTGCGGATGCCCACCCAGCCCCTCACTCGTGGAGGAGGGGCTGCCTGTCCTGGTGTGCCGGATCTTCCAGGCACTCGGTGGGGCAGCACCAGTGTGCTCGCCTGCTCCGCTGCCGGCGCCGTCTCCTTCACCACGTGCCACAGGAGCCGGGCCCTGGGCTGCATCTGCAATATCCCACTCTGCCAGGGTCTCTTAGGTGCTCCATAGGGACTCCGAGAAGGCCGGATTGTCCGCGGGGCTCTATCCCAGTCCCTTGTCATATTTTTGCCGTGACCCGCCTATGCTTTTGACTGAAAACGAGTTCTTCTTTCTCAAATTCCACCCTCCCACCCCTCGGCGAAGGGAGAGGGAAAGGAGAAGAGAGAGGCTTGTGGATAGATAACTCAAACTACAGTTTTAATGAAATGATGATGTAATAGTCAGAACGATTAAAATAATCAGAAAGTAACGATTACATGTACAATTTCTGAGATGGCACCCCCAACCCACCTCTCGATGTCCACTGGACACCACGACTTCTGTAGGGCAGACTCGGGGGAACAGGGCCACAAAAACGAGGACGCTGAACTCAGGAATAGGATTCAGGGATGCACGGATCTGAGGTCAGGAACACTTAGACAAAAGAAACCCTCACTTGACGTCGACCATCGCAGAAGAGAGAGAGAGACCCTCGTGAACTCTGTGTTATACCGAGTGTGACGTACATGGGATGGAATACTCTTGTTGGTAAGTTTGGGGTCACCTGTCCTGACAACCCCTCCATACAGGTGCGGCTGTAACTTCTCAAATATCGCCCCACAAAGTCCACTAAACCGTGACTTTTAAATCAAATCCCCCAGAGAGTTTCCCAAACAGCAACTTTCAACATCAATTCCCTCACACCCTGTCAGGAAACCATGATTTTGAATTCAAATCCCATCCTCAAATTCCGTACAAATGCAATTTTTACCCAATCCTTCTCCAGTTTCCCCTGGGACTCCCCCAAACTGCATTTATTAACCGCTATCCACTAACAAACACCCCAGAAATGTGAGCCTTCATGCGCTCCAGCCCATGGATTCAGCCTGGACGAGGTCCCTCCCTCACTGTTATCTGACACCTGTGACGAGATCACCTTTCAGGGCTGTGTTCAGGTAGAGGAACTCCTCTGCCTGGTAACTGACCTTAGAGAGGAGGTTGCCAGGCTGAGGACTATCAGGGAATGTGAGCAGGAAAGAGACTTCTGGGATAGTGCTCTGTGCTCCCAGTCTCAGCCCTAACCAGCAGACGTGCTTTGTACAAAGGCGACCCCGCACACTCTAGATACTCAGGGTAAGGAGGGCAACTTGACCAATGAGGCAGAATGGCTGCAAGTTCCTGCTCGTCGCAGCAGGCACATCTACCCTGAACCAAACCTGCTCCCCCAGGTTCCCTTGCAGATAAGACATAGGGGTCTACAAGTGGAACCAAACCCAATTGTTGAAAACACTCATAGCCTGGAAAAGTTCCCCAGACCAAAAAAACAGAAGCCGCCAATCACTATGTCTTCGGCTATGAAGAAGCGGACTGTTATAATTATTGGTGACTCCCTCCTTAGGGGCACACAAGAGAGCGATATGCAGACCTGACCCATTTCAGAGGAAAGTCTACTCTCTACCTTGGGCCTCAGTCGGTTCCTGTTGGGGATTCTGGAAGTCGACACAGGATTCTATGTGGGGTCTCTCAAGACTTCAATCGGATGGGTAGAATCCCCTCCCTTTACAAATCTCCTACTTCTCTTCCAGCCCCCAGGCCGGACCCGTACCAGGCAGCACACCTGGATGCGTTCCTTGCCGCCAACATGGTCCCGTATTTTCTGCCCCAGGTGCACAGTTCCCACTTTCAGCCCCTCTCCATGGCCCAATCCAGCTCAATGTTCTCCAATCCGGATATCTCCTCAGGCCCAATCAGAACCTCTCAGTGGCCGGTCACCACCAGGGGGACAGGAGATGGTGGGTCTAACCCCAAAGTCCACTGGAGGAGGGGTGGAGGGCTGAGCTCTCCCTCATTCTATCCCCATCCTAACCTCATCCAGTTCTAGCTCTATACCAATCCCAACCCAATTCTTTCCTCTTTCTAGACACATGCCCATCCCCAACACTCCTCGTCCCATCCCCATCCCCAACCCCATCCCCATTCTATACAATCCCTTCCCATACCCACACTGTTTCCATCCTCATTCTGTCCCCATTCCCTCACCCATCCTCGTTCTGTCCCCATCCTCATCTCCATACCCTTCACATCCCATCCTAGCCTGATACCATACCTTCTCTACCTCAGCCCCATCCCCATCCCATCTCATCCGTCTCGCAGCCGCGCTTGGCACGGGTGAGGTGGGACCAGAGTGTCGGTCTCCTGGTGCTGCTGACACTGAGGCCCCGTCCTTCTGACACTCTTCATGTCGCTTAATGAAGCAAAAGTCTACTTGAAGGGAAAAACAAATGCGCGATCCCTGCGCCGCTATTTGATCACTCCTAAAAGATGTCCCATCAGGAAAACAACAGAGGCAACCGTAATTTTGCCAGTCAGATCAAAATCTATAGGAGTCAGCTCGGTGATATATAAGGGAATCCCCCCAGTTTAGCTCCTCTGCCTGGTGTCTCAACTGAGTTCTGTTCTTATCCCAGACAAGCCCAACAGTGTAATTAAACACCAAACTCTCTAAATAACTCTCCACAGGCTGCCAAATTCCCTCTAAACGCAGCAGGACCAATCTGCCACCCTGACAGATCAATGATCCAAGAAGAATTCCTGGGTAACCCAGCTGGGTGAGAGAGGCCCAGCATGACAGCCCGATACCACAATGGATTACCGGGACTTGGTGTCAATCCGCGAGCCTCTTCGTGTTCTGTGGTTGTAGCATCAATTCTGCGACCTCTACCCATGTCTTGGGCTCTGGCATCAATCCCGGTGCCTCTTCCCACTCCTCCTAGGACTGTGGCATGCATTTGGGTGTCTCTTCCCCCTCTCACCTCCACCACTCCTCCTCCCCCTAGTCCAGGTGCATCTCCACTCACCACTCCTCCTCCCCCTAGTCCAGGTGCAACTGCATCTCCACCTCCTCTGGGACCTCCACCTGCAGCAGGTTCTCCAGTGCCGGGCCCATCCTGTTCCCGATAAGTACCTTTTCTGGGGAAGGGAAAAGAAGGAGTCAGAAATCAGGGTCCAAAAGGAAGGGTTTGGGGCCCAAGGGGAAGGGATCTAGGGCCAAAGGGAAGGGTGCAGAGGATCAAAGGCCAAGGGAACAGACTGGGGATTGAGGGAGCGAATGCGGAGGTGGAGATCAGGAATCGAGGCCAAGGGAATGGCGTGGGGATCGGGGCAGAGGGAAAGGCCCATGGAACAGTGTTGAGGGGTGTGCAGCCCAAGGGAAGCCCTCGGGTTCTCCCACCTGGGTGAGCTTCTCATAGGTTGCCAGCATCTCAGGTTCCGTCTTCCAGCGGTGCAGCTCCTGCAGGATCAGGAAGGTGCCCTTCTCCCACACCACGTGCCGGCCCGGCTTGGTGGCCATGAGCTGGGAAGGAGACAGAACCAAGGAACCTGATATGGTGCGCTTGGTAGAGCCCTCTGGAGGTCCCAGAACCATGGGGTTGTAGACACCTCCTGGAGACACCTTTGTGCTCCCAGGATCCTCCTATCCCTCAGCCCCACTGCAATTTAACAAAGGGACTAGGTGCACCCTTATCAAGTGTCAATGACACCAAGCTGTGTGGCAGTGTTGATCTCCTTGAAGGAAGGGAGGCTCTGCAGAGAGATCTGAACAGGCTGAGACCAACAGGATGAGGTTCAGCAAGATCAAGTGTCGAGTCGTGCACTTGAGGCACAACAACGGCGTGCAGCATTACAGAATTGGAGAAGAGTGGCTGGAGAGCTGCCTGGCGGAGGAGGACCCGGGGGACTTGGTTGAAAACCAGCTGAACATGAGCCAGCAGTGTCCCAGGTTGCCAAGAGGGCCAACGGCATCTTGGCCTGTGTCTGGCTGGACCAGGGCAGGGTGTGTGGGGCGGCACTCAGCACTGCTGAGGCTGCATCTCTAGTACTGGGTTCAGATTTTCGGCCCCTCACACCAAGAACGACACTGAGACGTTTGGAGCGCGTCCAAAGAAAGGAAGAGAGCTGGTGAGGGGGCTGGAGAACAAGTCTTATGAGGCGTTGCTGTGGGAATTTGTGTTCTTTAGCTCAGAGAAGAGGAGGCTGAGGGTAGACCTCATCACTGTCCACAATTCCTTGAAAGGAGGTTGTAGCCAGGTGGGTGTTGGTCTCTTCTTGCAAGTGTCACGTGATGGGAGAAGAGCAAGTGGCCACAAGTTGTAGCAGGGGAGGTTCAGACTGGACATCGGGAAAAGTTTCTTCCCTGGAAGGGTTTTCAGGCCATGGCAGAGGCTGCCCAGGGAGGTGGTGGAGTCCCCATCCTTGTTGTTGAGGTTTTAAAAGGCGGGTGGATGAGTTTCTGAGGGATGTGGTTTCGTAAGGGGACAGATGCAGTTGGACTCAATGATCTCAGAGGTCTGTTCCAACCAGATGATCCTATGATTATATGAATTTGGGACCCTCCCGCATGATGGCTTTCAGCAGCACTTTCCGCATGTGCGTTTCCTCCTTGTGCTGCTTGTCCACAGGGAGCCTTGTGGGAGAGGCCACCTGAGGAGGAGGAATGGGGCCTGCAGACCCTGGGTTCCCACCTCCCACGCCAGTGTTCACACACTTTCCATCTCCTCCACGGGGCCGGCCAGGGGCAGGAGGAGAAAGGGTGGGATGGCAACCTCCTCACTCAGAGGCCACTCGCGATCCTTTGGGAAGAGCCTGGAGTCAGTGGAAGAACTCAAAGAAACCAATGGAAAGAGCCCCGTCTGATGCAACCCTGGGCAATCCAGCCTACCCAGCAGCTGCACGTCTGCATGCTCATACAAGGAGAGGGACAATAGGACAGAAGCAGGCACAGCCGATTGTTACAGCCTCCAGATGCCTGAATTGCTCAAATCACAGTAGATCAATCTTATACCTACAAACACATTTGTGTATACACTGCTCTTTATCTGCACCGACCAGCCTGGAGAAGAGGAGACTGAGGGGGGATCTCACAGCTGTCTACTGTTGCCTCCCAAGGGGAGGAGGAGAAGCAGGCACTGATCTCTTCTCGCTGGTCACCAGTGATAGGACCTGAGGGAACGGCAGGAAGATGTGCCAGGGGAGGATTCCATTAGATATCAGGAAAAGGTTCTTCCCCCAGAGGGTGGGGGAACACTGGAACAGCTCCCCAGGGAAGCAGTCACAGCACCAAGCCTGAAAATATTCAAGAAGCATTTGGACATGGCACAGACACACAATGTGAATGTTGGGGTTGTCCTGGGCAGGGACAGGAGGTGGACTCGATGATCCTTGTTGGCCCCTTCCAACTCAGGTCATTCTATGATTCTACAACCAGCTGTACCAACATGCTGAGGAATTGCTCTCTGACAAGCCTGTATCTTCTCACTGATTTGCAATACTTCCAGAAGACACCCACTACAACATTTTAAAAAGCATCAATAGCATCATCCCCACTGCAAATATTGCCCATTTAAATCAAATATATATATATATATATATATCAGGCAGACCTTTCCTTACCTGTTATTGAACTCCTCCAGTTCCGCCCTCAGTTTTCCTATTTCGATCTGTTATTGGGCCCTCTCTTTGGCGGTTTCATCCAGAACTCTTCGAGCATCAGCAAGCTCAGACTCATAGAGACTCTTGATGCCGCTCACCTAAGGCAAAAAAAGAATTCAGATATGAGAACATCCCAGACTGTCAGAGAACCTAGATGCAGCACTGGGTTCCACTTAGTGGTCTTCGAAAAAAGGCTGTATGGTGTAATTTCCATTGTTTAAAAACATCCGACGTTGAACATTTTAAATGAACACCCACCTACAATTAGATGTGATCTACTCCCAAAGAGAAAATTTAATTTTTATTCCCAGTGGGACATAACAAAATATATGATGTTTGAAGCACGCATGGCTTACAAAGAGTAACACAAGCAGATACCTACACCCTACAATCAGATCTTCAATTATTCACCCTCATTTCCAACCCTGCTGCCTGCTCTTTTAAAACAGCAATATCACCTAAAGATAAATCACGATAGACATATTTTTTGGAATACAGGTCTGAGGCCCAACCTGTCTCACTGCTCTTGCACTATAAATCTAAAAAGAGTCTGATATCAGACGAACTACAGAAACGTGAACTGTTCAGATGAGCACCCACTCTGCTCCCTGCCCCAGCGGATAAGGATGAGCAGACCTCTCCCTGCCCAAGCTCCTGATTATTACACAGCCAGCCATCCAGACTGCAGCACCTCAGTCTTGCACACCTTTTCGGTTTTCAGAATGCAAGAGTTTAGGAAGAAATTCTTCACAGTGAGGGTGGGGAGGCACTGGCCCAGGTTGCCCAGAGAAGTCATGGCTGCCTCCTCCCTGGAGGTGTTCAAGGCCAGGCTGCATGGGGCCTCCAGCGGCCTGATCTCATGGGAGGTGTCCCTGCTCACGGCAAGGAGGTGGAACTGGATGGGCTTTAATGGTCCCTTCCAACCCAAACAATTCTATGAAGATTATTTGAAAGATATGCAAGATACCTAAAATGGCAAAACCATACAAGATTGCTGCTACTGCTTCTATGAAATGACACCAGAACAACTCTCAGTAATGTAAATTCAGAAACAGAGCAATCTGAGGGAAAAGAGACAGAAGCAGAGATTACCAATGTTAGGAAGAGAAATTTCATAACAAAGTATAAAATGTACAAACAAGAAAGCATAGGAGTGCCTATTTCAACATCAGAGCAGTACCAGTGACAGACCCAACCATCTGGTCTGCAAAACAACTGATTAAAAGCAGTCAGGATAAAATTCAGTTCCTGACAGACAACAGTCTTGTTTTAGTTCTGTTCAGACATTTTATATCCTGTTTTATATGAAGCCTCAGTTTACAAGCACACCACACACCAGAAACCATTGAGCTGTCTGTCCATGCATTCTTACTGCTTTCAAGAATTAATTCTTTCAAGTTATATTCTACTTCAGGTTAGGGGGTTAGGTTTTTTCCCCCGTAGCTACAGGCAGAAGTCATCTATGGCACAATCCAAAACAACTCTATTACCAGTTAGGAAATGTAGGGAGTTCTACAAGCCAGTGTACCATGACTACGGCTGAATTCTTTCACACCACGCTCCACAGTGCCAAGAAACAATTGGAGGTGTTAAAGGCTAGAAAGCCTTTTGTTATGGATGAGTCTTGAGTGAAACTACAGTATTCACAAAGTCATAGAATGCTTTCGGTTAGAAAGGACCTCAAAGCCCATCCAGTTCAACCATCCTACAATGGGCAGGGACACCTCCCACTGGATCAGGGGACTCAAAGCCCCGTCCAACCTGGCCTTCAACATCTCCAGGGATGGGGCAGCCACCACTTCTCTGGGCAACCTGTGCCAGGGCCTCCCCACCCTCACAGGAAAACATTTCTGCCTAAGATCTCATCTCAATCTCCCCTCTTTCAGCTGAAAACTATTCCCCTTATCCTACCCCTGCACTCCCTGATCAAGAGTCCCACCCTACCTTTCCTGTAGCCACTTCTGAGTACTGGGAGGCTGCTCTAAGATCTCCTCGGAACCTTCTCTTCCTCAGGCTCAACAATCCAAATTCTCAGCCAGTCCTTCTATGGGAGGTGCTCCAGCCCTTGGATCATCTTTGCGGCCTCCTTTGGACACGCTCCAACAGATCCACGTTCTTAATTATTACCAAGTCACACTACAAGATAATTGCCCAAAGGCCAAGCACTGATTCTGCACCAACAGGTACTGCACCTACAAAACTTCTCTAATGCCAGCACTTCCTTAGGCCATCTGCCCTTCCGCTTTTAAACCTGCCAAAATCCGTGCCCTAGGACTTCTACAAGGAACTCCGGCCTGTATTGCTGTAGGTTCACACTAAACCACAGTGCAGGACACAGGGACTAAGGCAGTAATCCCAGGGCATAAACTGAAATAGTGTGTCAAGGTACCAAGCCTTTGTCCCCATGTTTTTGTGAACACTGTCACAAAAACGCGCTGCTGGTGTGACACTGACAACAGGCAGCGAATAATTTATACTTTGGAGTCACTGCAGACAATACACAGCGTAACACCACCAGAACAACAACATTCTGAACAGAGAATGAACCTTTAATGAAATTTCAACATGTAGAGAACACAGCTGGATGGAGCTAAAAACTGCACGATGAAAGCAGCTTCAGAACCTGTTGGTAAACAGAGAACCAGAGATTGTGCCACTTCATTAGAAAGGGCCGATTCATTCAAGGCATAAACAGCTGTGGTAGCTTAGTGCATGTGTGCACATGTGTTCCTGCAGCAGGTTAACCTCTTCTCTGCTCTTACTCCCATAACAAAGACAAGAAGGAAACACACACATCTGATTTGTCACCCAAAGTGCTGGTCAAAAAGGCACTTTCAGTCACTGTTTAGCTATTGTGCTGAGCAGACAGAAATAACCAAGACACAAGGACGCATTGCAGCTCCAGCACAGGGAGGCAGCACAGCCGGAAGCAGCAACACCTCCCAGCGCTGCAACAACCCCACCACAACCCTAACAACGGCAAGGAGAATACAGATACAGGACAGCATCGCCAACAGCTTTAGATGATCCAACTGAAATGGAGGACAGCTCAAGATGCTCTTTCTAGATGACAAACAGTAACATCTCGGTGATGTTCAGTACTGGCCAAGCAGGGAAGAGAACAAAAGGGAGCAGCAGGCTCCCAGGACAGCAGCTCCCACGGCTGAACATCACATGCTTGAGCACACTTCTAGCCCCAGACTTTTCATGGAAAGTATCCTTCTACCCCAGCACTGTGAGAAATTTCAGAAAGTATCTCTGTTCCACGAAACAGTCACTCCATCAAACCCTGTTCAGGTGGAAGTAACTTAACTTAGAGCCCTAACTCTGAAAATGTCCAGAGAAGTAGGGTCCCCAGAGCATCTCTGGGTAGCATCCATCTAAGTTTTTGCTTTGTTTTGACTCTACAGACGCTCTTCTGCCCACTCCCTTTTTAACCACTTCACATCTGCAGCTCACTTTGGTCTCCAATGCAGTGAACCTTCCAGACATTCCTAAAAAGATGCTGTTAAAACAAAGCTGGACCTCCTAGGATAAGCCTCACATGCCCCCAGAGTCAACAGGAACAACTGCTGGTATCCACAGCAAGAGGAGAAGGAAGGTGAAGAAACACATCTGGGAACGGTGAAGCCCCATTGCTGGTTTTTGTCTCATCCACTCCTGAGTAGAGTGCCTGACAGCACCTACTGGTTCCTGTGCACTCCCAAAGAATATTGGATTCAGGAGATAAGACACAGGTTCCATTTCTTCTCATCATCTATCAGTAGAATCTATCATTCAAATTCCTGCTTTCGTCTGTTGTTTCTCAGTGTTGCTCAGGTTACCACCAACCATTGTCTCCTGCTCCCCACATCTGGGAAAGACAAACTCATCCTTGAAGTCTGTGCCAGCCCCTTACAGCATAATGGAACAAAAGCAGCAAATGCCAAAGGGAAAAATGTAGAGAGAACAAGGCAAACGTACAATGATTCTTCACTCACACGTACTCCCAGCTTCTGAATAGTAGAAAAAAAAAATCTGATCCAAAAATTCCTTCCAGGCACCAAAACCCAGAAGTCAAACTCTGTTCATTCGTCTAATCCTTTTGTAGATGTCTTCAGCTTTTAGTTTCCACAACCGAAGGCATCATCCAAGCCCAAGTGGTGGATTCAGATCTACTGCTTGGTACTTTTTTTTCATGCCTTTGGTTTTGTGTTGTGACAAATACTGACTATTTCCTTCCTAAATAAATCTCTTTGGACTCCTGATTTAGAGACTTCAAGTTTCTCCTCAATGCTTTTCCAGATTTGCGCCTGGTCAGAAATCATTCTGCTGCTCTGCTCCTTGTCATCTTTTCCTTACACACCTTTGCCAGGCTCTGAATGTTTCAGAGTATTCAGAACACAGAAGCAACCCTGACTGAGACACAGGGATTATTGACCACCATCTACAAGGAAACGGGGGACATCCCAGGAGCTCAGGGAGGCAAGAACTGCAGTAACTCAAACAGGTTTTGGTTGGCCTAAGCTGCAATCCAGGAGGTGACACCTGAGCTGTATTTCCACACACTGGCACTGAAAGCCGTGGAGGGGATAATCCAGGAAACCATGAGAAAGAAAGCAATTCTTCACCTGGTTCTCAACAGCAACAGGAGTACATTTGCCAAGACACTGTCAAGAACTTCAGCTGACTTGCTTTCAGCGTCCTTGCAGAAGCAAGAAAAGGAAAAGAAAAAGCCCCAAACCTACAACAATTACATCTGTTTCAGCCTGACAAGTCAGGAACGCCGAGGTGTTTGTTAAAACAAATAAAAAGCAGTTAATAATGAAATCTTTCTAGAAAGCCAGCTACTGTATAAAGATATCGCCATAGACTAAAAAGACCACATATACTTTAAGATGATCAAAACAAGGAAGGTATCAGAAATAGTCAAGCATTTCTCAAAAAGCTGAGGTCAGGCAGAGATGAGAAAAGCGATGATTTCTGCTAATCACAATACAACCTGGCAAGCCACAAAATGAAGTTAAGAACAACTCATAAATGGTGTATAAAGTAGGTATTGTCACTCTGCTCATGAGTCAATGGCCTCATGTCAATCAACTTATGTAGAAGGACAACCTAAAACATGGACTGAAAACGTACCTTTGGGGTTTTTTTTAAACTTATATTTACACTAGAGGAATCTTTAGGAGATTTCTGCACTTCAGCGTCAGTTGAAAGTATCAGAGAACAGATCAAACAAGCAAGCAGTAACAAACCATCACGCTTAGGAAGCACTAGCAGCTTTTTGAATTAAAGCAATCAGTATGCTATTTAATCTCCCATTTCGAGTTCACTTTGTATGAGATTATTAGAAGACAGCTCAAGTCATACAAGCCTGTAAAATAGGAGCTACCTGTCACCGAGCTCTGCAGCCCATGGCAGGACAGGCGTTAACCTGAGGAGCAGAGTTGAGGGCACACAAGTAAGAGCTGTACTGAGGAATAATCCCCGTGGTTTGTACAAACCAGAAGTTTCACAACCTACTGGACTTGCTCAGTCACCCAGGGGGTGGGTATTCCCAACACATCCGGTCAACAACAAAGAGAAGCAGTGGTACAGGTGTAAGCACAACATAGTAGAGAAAAACCAGCCATGCAGCTGGCTTCTCTAAAGGGCAGCAGTGGACAGGGAACAAGCACACGAACAAGAGTTTGTGAAGTCAACAAGCGTTCAGCAAGGGGAGACACAGCAAAGCCAATCTGCCTGGACTGCAAAAGGCTCGGACATTCCCCACCAAAGGCTCCTACAGAGACCACGCAGAGCCCAGGCAGGCATAGAAGAAAACACAAACACAAGACAACACCTGCCAGAAACGAGGTGAAGCTGATTGGCCTGTAGTTCCCTGGACCTTCCTTCTTGCCCCTCCTGAAGATGGGCACGACATTAGCTTCCTTCCAGAGGAGAAAGTGGCTGCTTTGTTTTATCTTATCTTCTGCAGACCGGTGATTAAAACAACAAGGAAAAGAAGCTCCTGATCAGCTGCTGATGAAAGAGTCTCTGGCAGAACAGACTGCGGTCCTCACCTGAACAGCATCAGCACAACTTCTCTCTTCTACAAGGCACTTCCCTAAGCCAAGGCTTTGGCAGCAAGATCAGAAATGTCAGCCCTCTGTCCCCATGCACGCAGGGCTGAGTGGAGAGGATACTGGAAACACTCTCACTCCAGCCACGTTCTCAGACGCGGCCACTGCAGGATACTGGAAAGACAAGCAAGGGACAAACATCCCTCTTATGGCACCAAGCTCTGTCTACTGCTTGTCATAGCAACCCTCAGCCTCCCATTTGCCTTGGATTATGGACCCATCACTTGCTCTCAAGGCAAAAGTCTCAGGTGTTAATGTAAAACCCACTGGTCAGCAGTCACCCCTGCTTGCTGTCCCACAGTGTCCATCACTCCCCTACCACATTGACAGGTGGTGCTCCCTGCGTCAGAGGTGAGCCAACAATATTACAATATTTAGACAGCTAAAGAAATACATATCAGAGCCAAATTCACACACAGTTGAGGACAACCAAGGGGAATTTCACTCTGAGAAAAGAAAATAGTCTATTTTAAGCATGTAGAGCTAATATAAAGTTAAAATGATGAAGCCAGAACAGCACGCAAATAGCACTGGAGTACGCCTAACTGTGCTTCTACACGGAAGTCAGAGTTGCTTTGGGGTTTGTTTGGAGGTCTGAGAGGTTTATTTTTAATTCACATATTATGTCATGCTCAGCCTAATCATTTTCTGAACACAAACACTAAGAGTGAACAGAAAACCTGAGTTGTCAGCAGAAAATCTGGTTTACTAGATTGGCCCTGAAAGTGAAAGGACAGGATTCTCCCACTCCAGTAAACCCCAAATACCACACCCTTCTCAAGTGCTACTGCACCCACTAACTAACTATCTGCATCAAAGCAGCAGGACCACAAAGTCTCTTTTTCTGGACATATGTAAAGAACAACTAAGCTGTCCTAAACCATTTAACAAATACAGTCCAGAGACCAGCTAAAGTCTCTTACGCTGTCTCTCACGAGCCAAAGAGCAGCTTTAGGAATCCTGACAAGGTTTGTTAGGGTATGTCTAATGATCAGAACATTTTTTGAAGTCTGTAGTAAAGCAAAAAGAAAAGCTCAAGGGCAAAGTAAGCAAAATATTTATATCAAACTCAAGCTTATTTCAAGTTTATTTCCCATCATAGTATTTTCTAGAATCAGTAACACAGAGTTGGTTTATACTCATACTAAAAATGGAATGGGGTTATATTTATGTTTTCTGCTTGTTCCGTTCTTGTTGCACGTGTGCTGTCAATAGAATCACAATCTGCATCCCACATTTAAAACCCATACTCCCACCAGCCTCCAGCAACCTACAGCTTGGAGGCTCCCTGAACCAGATGGGGCTATTTTGTTTACAGGAAGTGATGAAGACAGGTTTTATGTTTATTTGAAAACATGGAAGTTATAATGTATTATTCAGTGGCACAAAGGGACTTCAAGGTGTTTGAATCCTGGGTGTGCACTGACTGCAGGCAGACAACCACTCCCAAAACAAGATGTTATCACAGCTGGTCTGCTGAAACTGAATTAATTCAAATCCTCCTCTCACCACCTCCAGCATCACCAAACCAGACCCTCGGTGGGGTGGGAGGCTACACAGTGATCCATTCCACCACACAGTTTCAGTAAAGGCTTTCCATGGAAGCCTAACCTCATCCCGGAGGGGAAACCCCTCACCCACAAACAGAGCAATGAGAGCCTGGGCTGGTACAGGACCGGTGGGACTGTCCCCAGCAGGGCCACCGACTACAATCTTCCTCTCTATGGGAAAGAAAGTCCTGAGGAAAGCAGATACAGCAGGAACGGGAAAAGCAAAACATCGATAGGAAAAAACCTCAGGGGTTTTTGCCCCGAGCTCACAGGCAGCGGAGCAGATCCCTTCCATGCTGGGGACTGCCAGCAGAGAGCAGTTTGCACTACAAGGATTTGATTTCTAGCACCAAGAGAGTTCCTCCGGTGGGTGGGGACCACAGTTAGACTTAACCCTACAAACATTCCGTCTCGTCCCATCAGTGAAGGGACTGCAAAGGCACAGCTCGGGCTTGCACAACCGGGGCGAGGGCGGCGAGAACGCTGCTGGACGGGCCCGGCACAGCCGGGGCCCGGAGCGCGGCTTCGGCTCTGCCCGCCGCCCCGAGCCCCTGCCGGGGCCGGTCCCCGCCCAGGGCCGCTCCCGGAGCCATTCCTCGAGCCGCTCCCCATCCCAAGCCGGCCGCTTCCCTCCCGGAGCCTCTTCCCACCCCGAGCCCATCTCCACCCGGAGCCGCTTCCGTCCCTGCGGCTCTGCCCGCCCTGCCGCCCGTGCCTCCCCCTGGAGCCGCTCCCCGCGCCAGAGCCGCCTCTGCCCGGCACCGCAGCCCCTGAGGTGGCAGCCCCGAGGCGGGGGTCGGGCGGCAAAGGAAGGGGTCGGGCACGGCGAGAGCCAAACAGAACGGTCCAAGTCGGGCACGGCGGGAACGAACACACCGGGGCTGGGAACCGGCACGGGTACCGGGAACGGGCACGAACCCAACACTGCTGGGAGTAAACGGTTCGGGCCCGGCGGAATGGAAACCGGGGCCGGGCACGGCGGGAAGGCGGGAACTGAGCAGAACGGGCCGGGACGTGCACAGCGGGACCGAAGCGAGGCCTGGGGCGGGAACCAGGGCTGGGCCGAGCCCGGTGGGGACCGAATGGGGCCGGACACAGCGAGAAACGCCCCCACGCCGCGCCCCTGCCCCCCGCCGACCCGCAGCCACCCGGTCCGTACCTCCCGGGTGGTGACCTCCTCCTTCTCGGAGATCTTGACCAGCAGGCGGTCGTTCTCCAGCTCCAGCGCCCGCACGCGGCCGATGTAGACGGGCAGGCGGTCATTGAGCTGCCGCAGCTCCTCCTTCTCCTGCAGACACGAGATGCGGGTGGGCGACAGCGGGGTCCCGTCAGGGGTGCCGTGGCTCGGGGTGCTTGACACGGCGCTGGCCCGGCGGGCGGGCGGACAGCCGGCTCACTCAATCCCGCTGCACCGGGGCAGGAGGAGGCAGCGCTAAGATGGCAGACACCGCCCCTGCCCCCGCGCCGCATGGGAAATGGAGTCTCGGCGCCAAGATCATAGAATAATCAGAACAGAGAACAGTCACAGAATAACCAAGTAGGAGGAAAGATGCCTCATAAAAGGATCATAAATGAGTCAGGTCATAGAAAGGACAGAGAAGAGTCAGGTCATAGAAGGTTCAGTCACAGAAGCATTGGGTCACTGAAGGATCATGGAAGAATCAGGTGATAGAAGGGTCATAGACTATTAGGGTCCTAGAAAGGTCAGGTCCTAGAAAGGTCGGGTCCTAGAAGGATTGACTCAAAGAAATGCCGTAGAAGGTTCAGGTCATAGAAGCGTTGGGACATAAAAGGATTGGGTCATAGAAATGCCATAGAAGGTTCAGGTCATAGAAGCATTGGGACATAAAAGGATTGGGTCATAGAAGAGTGATAGAATGGTTGGGTCATAGAAGTGTTTGATTAGAGAAGAATCAGAGAAGCGTTGGGTCTTTAAACTTTCATAGAAGAGTCAGGTGGTAGATGAAGTCTTAGCTAGAAAACTCTTGAAGTATAGGTGAGAACAAGAATTAGGCTCTACTTATGTTTATACAATACTTGCCAGTGTCTGTATTTTGTATCTGCTTGGCTTTCTGGAACAGACCCACCAGTCGTAACCAGCAGAATGTTTCAGACATCTGTGTAGTTTAAAGATAAGGACTTTCAAGGTCCAGTATAATTTCTTACAGTCGTATTCTCTTATCTCAACATTCTCAGCTTTGAGCAAGGGCTCTAGAAAGCAACAAGGTCTTTGGGAAGGAGTGAGGGTAAAGAATCAGTTTTGGCAGGAAAGTAGAACCATAACACAAGACTTCACCCAGAGGACATGTGAGAAAGATGAAGATGGGACTCCCGATGAAGTAAACGGTAACCAGAAGTACTGCAGTGTGCCTAAAGGGCACCTGATGGCATCAAAGTCCATGGAATGGAGCTACTAATGACACTATTTCTGGGAGATGTTGTAGACTATTTTAATGATTTCTAGAGGCCTGATGAATATGTAACACTTACAGAAGTTACTGAAAAGCTTGATTTGGTGGAAAACACTTAAAAGGATACGTCCCAGTGCAACCCACAGCGCTGTAATAAAAGAATACTCATTCAATAGTCACATTGGCTGTGGAGTGTGATTTTT
This sequence comes from Dromococcyx pavoninus, assembly GCA_033558185.1. Classification (NCBI taxonomy): domain Eukaryota; kingdom Metazoa; phylum Chordata; class Aves; order Cuculiformes; family Neomorphidae; genus Dromococcyx; species Dromococcyx pavoninus. The sequence goes on along the minus strand of JAUMJL010000379.1, from coordinate 2,207,773 downwards.
GCATTTCACAGATGAGTCAGGTCATAAAAGAGTTATAGAAGGGTCAAGTCATTGAGAGTTACAGAAGAGTTTCATCTTGAATCATAGAATCTTAGAGTGCTTTGGGTTGGAAGGGACCTTAAAGATCATCCAGTTCCAATCCCCCCTGCTGTGGGCAGGGACACCTTTTACTAGACCAGGTTGCTGAAGATCTCATCCAACCTGGCCTTGAACACTTCAACGGAGAGACCATCCACAGCTTCCCTGGGCAACCTGTTCCAGTGCCTCACCACCTTGGCTCTGAATTTTTTTTTCCTAATGTCTAAAATGAAAGAGTGGGTAATGAAAAAGTCGGGTCATAGTTCTGAGTCGTACAAGAGTCGGGTCATAGAAGTCTTGTAGTAAAGTTGTGTCATAAAAAGTCAGCTCAAAGAAGGGTCATAGAAGAATGGGGTCATAAAAGCAGCAGATAAAAGAAAGGCTAATGGTAGACGCGGAAGTCACGGACTCATCACACGATCAATGTGACCAGACAGAAGTCGAGTTTATTGCTTTTCTGCTAATGGTTATATACTCTATCTTATCTACTTTTATGCATAACAATAAAAACGATTGGCTAACATGCGCTGTTCACTCGAATAATGCTTCTTTACAATAGGTCAGTCTCTACTGTCCATGCATCTCTAAGTTTCAGATCCTACTCAAGGTCCTGGTTTCAATTATGTGTGCATCGCTCTCCTTTCCTGTTTCTCGTTTGCTAGGCTGTTAATCTTGCCCTTTTTGGTTTTGGGCAATCCAGATCTGATTTATGTTTTGTTTTCCAACATTTGTATTAAACATTGCATTAAACATGGTACAATCATCATTAATATTAATATCATGACTAAAATAATCAATCCCATTTTTATGATTGATGTTAACCATTCAGGTAAACCCCAACCCTTAAACCATCCATCAAAACATCCCCAATTATTATTCATCTGTAGTTGTTTAAGCCCATTCTTTAGCTGTTGAATTGCCTTGTGAATTGATTCGGAGTGATCTGACAAATTCATAAAACACATTCCTTCAAATTCTTCACATTCATGACCTTGGGCTAATAATAAGAAATCTATAGCAGCTCTATTTTGTAATGTAGCATGTCTAACACTACCAACATCTGTTAACAATCCTGAAAGAGCTAAGGAAGTGGCATTAATTTGCTTGCTAAGCCAACAACCTAAATTAGTCAATTTTCACAATGCTGCAGCAGCACCTACTCCAGGTGCAAAAAACGATGCTGCCCAAACTTGAGAGGCATCCCAAAATGTAACATTCCCATTACAATCTGCTGTAAATGCATGTGTTATGTGTCTTCTCCTAATCTTCTGTGATTTCTTTACATGATCATGTATCATGTTTCTGTTGGGAGTTAATAAAGTTAGCCTGCCCAGACTACATGGGCCTCCACTAATTTTTGATGGGATACCTGCCCAGGCCCAATCTCCATAAATTAAAACCACACCTTGTGGTAATGCCGTAGGTACATTACTTGACTGAGATATGTTTGAATTTGTATAATTACACCAAGCTGTTGCATTTCTATAAATCTCTTGTGTAGCATTTTGCGCCTGCTTTATCAATGGTCGATTATAACTATATTTAAACCTTACACAAGCATCCATTTTTACTGATCCTAATAGTTCCAGTTCCTGAGGTTCTTGGGTAGTTTTGGGGAGGGGGGTGTGCATTTGTGGTTTGGGGTTTTTATTTTGGGCTATTACAAATTCCAAAGTTGTCTTTTGGCCACTCAGCTATGGGTATTCCTACTAAACAGGTAGAAAAGGGATTTTCTGGATTTGACAGGGATAAACATGATGTATCCTGGTTTGTGATGTTAGCTATTGTTACCCATACATTTGTCTTTTGTTGTGGAACCACCCAGAGAATGACTGTTTACACTGTAAATCAAGAGGATCGCCAAGGTCGGACCCATTGTGCTGGAATCCGTTTTGGGCCATTATCTGTTAAAACACAAGCATATCCTCTACCAGTCATTTTTAACTCCACTGGTCCCTTCCATTCTCCAGTTTGCAAGTCTTTATATTGTACTTTAATTACCTCTGAATTCTCAGTTCTCGATTGTACTGATACTTGATGCACTATAATAGGCATCGATACTCGATTTTCCATGAGGCGTAAATAGTTTAACACATACAGCGCTTTTGCAAGTCGTTCTGCGGGAGCCTCCCCTGCAGTTCCCCCTTTTTGTTTTTGCAAAAGTGATTTCAGTGTGGCGTGGACACGTTCAACAATAGCTTGTCCAGTTGGAGAATGGGGAATACCAGTGAGCCAGCGAATGCCCCGTGTTTGACAAAATCATGCAAATGTTTGAGATATGCGCTGGACCATTATCCATTTTCACCTCTCGTGGGACACCTAAAGCAGCAATTGCTGCATGCATATGCTTAATAACGTGCTTGGCTGCTTCTCCGGTCTGCGCGGTTGCCCATATTGCATAAGAAAAACTATCTATAGATACATGTACATATTTCAAACATCCAAATTCTGGGGTATGAGTAACATCCATTTGCCATAGTTGTAAGACTTGTAATCCATGTGGGTTAACTGCAATGCTCAAACCAAACCCTTCTTTTTGACACGCTGGAAAAGATTGCACTATACCATGTGCATCGTTCTGTGACAAATTAAATTGTCTGGCCAACATTTTAGCCAATTGATGGAAAAATTTGTGAGACAAACGGGCTTGCTCAAATAAATTGACCTAATTTGTTTGGAGAACTGCTACCAACTGGTAAGCAATATTATTACCAATAGATAACCCATTGTTAAATTGATGACTCCGAATATGAGTAACAAAATATGGACAAGACCTCTGAGATAATAAATGCAACAATTGTAACAACAACATATGTAAAGTTTTGTTTTGTGCTGATTTAACCATTCCTCTCTCTAACCTATTAACAGTACCTACAACATATAATGAATCTGAAATTACATTGATTGGTACAGATTGCCAACGTTGAAAAACCCATACAACTGCTCATAATTCCAACGTTTGTAAAGTGTCCCCATCTAAGATATGATGGTGCCATTGACCATCTTTTTGCCAAGTAATTGCTCCTCTTCTAGATTTCCTTCCTGCATCCGTAAAAATTGTCAAGCCATCTACTGGTGTTTCAGATCTATATATTGCTTCTTCTAAATCCTGTGATTCTATTAATGACAGCCATTTTTTGGAAGGATAATGTGCAGTAACAATTCCTTGGTAGTCAGCTAAGGCTATTTGTATGAATTCTGAATTTGCTAATAAACAATTTAAATAAGTACTACTGATAGGTATATATATTGATTCGGGGTCTAAACCTGATATATCAATGATTCGTTGCCTTCCTTTCATTATCAAATCGGATATTAGTTCTATACATGTTATCACTGTAGTCTTTGGAGTATATGCTGTAAAAATCCATTCTAAAACTGACCATTTATTATGATTCTCTTGACTGATTATTCCTAAGGGATATTTACGATATTTTGAAGAGTTAACAATCATTAGCTGTAAAGGTTTCTCTTCAATCTTTCTTGCTACTATTCCTTGTTGAACCTTTTCAATTATAAGGTTTAATGTCTGGTTTTGTTCCTCATTTAATTGTCTTTTCTCATTGGCATTACTAGTGGTACCCAATAAAGGCATTAATGGGGCTAAGTCATCATTAGTAATACCACATGTTGATCTTTCCCATTGTATATCTCCTAAAGGTTTTTGGACATCTGTAAGAGCCTTTGTTTCTGTTTTTTGGCTCAATTTTTGTGGTCTAATACATCCACCTGTGATAATGCATCCCAAATACAACCAAGGTTCATTTTTCTGAACTTTTTCTGGGGCAATTTTTAGCCCTTTCTCCTCTAAAGCAATTGTTAATTCTTTGACTGTTTTTTTCTGCATCAAAATCTTTTCCAGCTATTAGTATATCATCCATGTAATTGTGCACTAATAGATCTGGATTGTTGGATCGAAATGATTGTAAGGCCCATGCCGCAAACATTTGACACGTAGTTGGAGAATTTCTCATGCCTTGTGGCAAAACTACCCAATGATATCTTTTTTGCTGGCTCACTTTTGTTCACTGATGGCACCATAAAAGCAAATTTTCTGCAAATTCAGGATGCAATGGTATTGTTAAAAAACAATCTTTCAAATCAATAATTAAAATCTGCCAATTTTTTGGTTTTTGACCAGTGGTTGCACAGCTGTTCCAACGACCGCAGACATTACAGTGGCTTGATTAGCAAAAAGCATGCGTTCTGCTGCTTCCAAGAGCACAGCAGTTCCAGAGCCTTAAGGAAGTGTGCTAAAAACCTGCTTAGTTTTGTCATTAGCATTGTCAAAGGTTAACATAGCTAGCATTTTAGCTTTCATATCTTCATGAAAATCAGGATGTGCCATTATGGCAGCGTGTAATCTATCTACAAATTTTGGAAAAGATTCATTTGGTCCTTGCCTAATTGTAGTAAAACCCGGACAGATCTTATCATCAGAAACATTCATCATAGCTTTAAATGACGCATCTTGACTAGCTTGCAATACTTCAGTAGCAAACTGCACTTGCCAATCAGCCCTTGCAAAAGGACCTGAACCCATTAACATTTGTGATTGTACACCATAAAGAGGGTCCCCCTACTGTCGTGGGGTGGCTGCTAATTGTTCACAAGACAATTGCCAACGGTGAAAAAATTGTAACTGCTGTGAAGGAGAAAATAACATTTGTACAATCATATGACAATCATGGGGTACTAAAAGATTACTTGAAAAAAATATGTTGCAAAATTGACTGAGTATACAGAGTTTTTAACCCATATTGAGACACTGCTGATTTTGCTTCCTTCAAAATTTTCCAGTCTAAAGATTCCCAAGTATTCTGCCCCCATCAACTATAACAAGAAAAGCTGAAGGTATAACTGTTCCATCTAATATTGCATCTTTTATAATTCCTCTCCATTTAGCTCCTACACCCCCCTCTACCCCCTTAAATCCTGGATATGATGGTGCAAGTGATTCTGGAACAGAAACAAGAGGGTTAACGGGGGGGTAACAGGAGTAGGGGCAGGGAAAGAACTTATCGGTGTCCCTGCGTGTTGTTGTTTCATGACTCGTACTCGCATCTCCAAATCTTCCAGTTTTTTCAACAGTTCTCACAGTTGAACATCTCCTAGCACTAAAGATTGCTGCTGTTGTACACACACACTTGAAGGAGAAGGCGGTGTAACTGGGGGAGGCAGAGGGTGCAAACACTTTGCTTGTCAGAGGGCGAATATGATAGAGGCTTCTCTTGTTTCCGTGTGGTGACAAATAAATTATTGAGACAAGAAATAGGGGCTGCGCACGATGTCTGTTTTTCGGAGGAGTGTTGAGTTGAACTAGCTCCCCTCCTTGCCAAAGAAATGCTGGGTCCTAAAAACACCTGAGCGGTAGTCGACTGCGCTTCTTCAACAGGCGACAATGCAGCAAATGCAGAGGCTGTCACTGTACATTCTGCCTTCATATTTTTAAAGTCTCATGTATCAATCTCCACACAGTGAGAAATGTGCTCACCTCGATGGATTCCTTACTAATTTCATCCCACAACTGCTATTTGATCTCATGTTGGGATTTCAAAAGCGGCATTTATAGTGGGGATCAATTTCCTGCTCTGCAAACACAGTAGCAAAGTCTTCAAGGAGCTCGAGTCATATAAAAGTCCTCTCATAGAGGGAATAAGTTGGAGGAGCTTAACCACTGCCTCTTCTTCTTTTAAGAGTGTGGACTCCACCTCCTTCCCAGCCGCCTGCTTGATCAGGGCAGGATTTCCCTTCTATTTATATGTGCGTTAACATCTTCCCGAGTGCCAGGGCAGCACTCACCTTCAGTTGGCTTCCACTTCCTTGTTGCCGGTAATCACTGGTCTGGCTGATCCATCCAATGCCGATCTGAGGGTCCCTGTTCGGGTGCCACTTGTTGACGCATTAGTCACAGACTCGTCACACGATCAATGTGATCAGAGAGAAGCTGCGTTTATTGCTTTACTGCTAATGGTTATATTCTCTATCTTATCTGCTTTCATGCATAACAATAAGAACGATTGGTTAACATGTTCTGTTCACTCGAATAATGCTTCTTTACAATAGGTCAGTCTCTACTCTCCACTGTCTCTGTTTTACGTTTCAGATCCTGTTCAAGGTCTTAGTTTCAATCACGTGTGCATTGCCCCCTTTCCTGTTTTTCACTTGCTAGGCTGTTTATCTTGCCAAATTCCTCTTGCAGGTGTCCTAGCAACAACATTGCTGTACAGCCTGCTGATATCTCTATGCCTTAGCCAGACTAAGGTCCTGCTGCTCTGGATTGCCCAGAACATGTCCTTGGTCTTCTAAAACCCTACAGGAATCAGAGAAGTCTTCCAGACTTTCCACTATGTGCCTTATCCAACAACACATGCCTTCCAAGCTTGGTTCACCCGTCCTTGGATCATAGTCGGTTATCAAGCAGTAGGTATATGGCTGATGGGCACCTTTAATTACCTTTATCCACTTGGGCTGCATGCAGGCGACACCTCTGGAGCTAGGATGTCATAGTGGTCTGGATCAGAATAGATGATGTCCAACATGGCTAAATCCCATAGGTAGTGGACGCCTTCTTCCGCAGTATTCCAATTTTTTGGAGAGTTCAACAGATATTCCTTAAATGGGTATCTCGCCCTCACAGCGCGGAGGATTCAGATCCGAAGACTGGATGTCATTCTCTCCCTTGTCATTTCTTGTTCTATTACAGGATCTCGGGATCTCGGGAAGAGATCCCAATTGCTGTGATTCATGACCTTCAATCACAGGACTAGTAACTCCATTGTCCCTGCATCGCATCAGCCAGGTGAGGATTTGTTCACCAGGCAAGCGACTGTAATCTTTTCATAAATCTCAAAGATCTCTTGAGGTCAGTGATTGTATAATTTCACTTTCTCACATTATTACTTTTCCATCTCTCCCATGTGAAATCTTTTCCACTACCCTTTCTACTCTTCCACAGAACTGCTCCCACCTCCTCTCTGTATCTCTCATGATGAGGTGAAGACCGAGCGTGCTGTGGAGATGAACTTGTATGTCTTTCAAGCCATGGAGATGGACTTCTATGTCGTTCACCATACCCAGCAGGTAGAGGTAGCGAGTAGTCTTTTGGGTGCTGAGGCAAAGGCGTCAACCAATCAACAGTTAAAAAAATTCTCTCTCAGGTTGAGTGGAACACTTTTCCCCCTTTTTTTGCATCTTCTGAAATACTGAATGTGTAGTGAGGATATAAATCATCTAGGGACAGTATACCATGGGTCGTTTGCACTTTGCTTCTTTTCTTTTGATACCCCTCTACATTTCTTTTAGATGTGCCCTGAGTTCTTTTGGGCCCGCCTCTTCTCTTGCAACCATTTTTTCCTCTCTGGCAGTTGCTCCTTCCTCTCCTGCAATCGCTCCTTCTCCCGCTACTGCCTGTGTGGATGGGACTGGTCCTTCTGCTCCTTTGTCTTCTTCTTCTTCTTCTTCTCTTTCTTCTCCTCCTTTCATACATTCCAGTTGTGGAGATGTGTCTGTAAGTTTTCCAGTCTCCCTTACCAACGTCTTCTTTTCCTTTATGGGAGCAACAAGGACTTTTCTGTTTTTAACTTGAGTCCCTGTTCCAGTAGACTTAGTAGAGACAGCTTTGACTTCAAGTTGTGTTTGAACCCCAATCTCTTTGGACCTAATAGGGACATCATTGATTACAGGTGGCATGATTTGGGTTTCTGTCTCGACCTTAACTTTCTGAGAGTGAATTCACCAGTTATCTCCCATACACACGAGAAATCTCGTAAGCTGTTTCCTCTCTGCTGTGTTGTATTCCCAGAAGACATCGGGCAAGTTGAAGTCTCCCACCAGAACAAGGGGTAGGGATTGTGCGACTTGCCAGCTGCTTGCAGAATGCTTCATCAACCTCTTCATCCTGATTGTGTGGTCTGTAACAGACTCCCAGCAGGATTTCTGCTTGTTGGCCTTCCCCCCATCCTTACCCACAAGCCCTCGACTTTGTTATCACAATCATTGAGCTCTATGCAATCAAACCCATCTCCAGCACACAGAGCCTCTGCATCATCTGCCCTTCCCTGCTGATCCCTTCTGAAGAGCCTATGGCCATGCACTGCAGCATGCCAGTCATGAGTCATCCCACCATATGATTGTGATGGTTACTAAATAATAGCCATCCTACACAAGGGCTTCCAGCTCCTCCTCTTTGTGGCCCTTGTTTTGTTGGTGTAGATACATTTGAGCTGGGCTATGGGTTTCACTGCCAACATTGACTCAATACCCTTGGGCTCATCCATAGTGAGTCACAGTTTAAAGCCCTCTCGATGAGCCCCACCAACAAGAATTCATTTCCCTCTTTGAGACAACTGAACTCCACCTGCTGCCAGTAGCCTCAATGTTGAGTAAACCTCCCCATGATTCCACCAATGGCATCAGCCCCTGAACCACGCATTAACCAGGTGAGTTTTCCAGTTCCTTTTAGTGTTCTTCCCTTATACTGGGGAAGAATGGGATTGAAGAGAACACTGCCTGTGCTCCTGATTCTTCAACCCAGTCTCCTGAAGTCCCTTTTGATGGCTTCTGGACTTCTCTGTGCAACCACATCACCACCTGCCTGTAGAACCAGAGCGGGTAATAATTAGAAGGCCGCAACAGACCAGGGAGTTTCCCAGTAATGTCTTTAACCCAGTCCCCAGGGAGGCACCAGACTGACTTGTGGGATGAGTCTGCTCAGCATATCAGGCCCTCCGTTCCCCTCAGAAGGGAATCCTGAAGATAACTACCCTGCTGGTTTCCTTAACAGAAGCAGTCACAATGTATGGGGTTGACTGACTCAACCTAGGAAAATCCCGGATGGACTTTCACTTACCTCCTGATTTACCTGGCCCTCAGGTTCCAGAGGCTCATGCCTGTTGTGTAGCTGGGAAGGTGAGGGAGACCGAGAGGGTATTCACCCCCATCTTGAACGGGGACCTGTTTCTAGTCCCACCTGTCTCTTACACGCCTTCTTTCTGCCCCTTGGCAAGAAGGTAGGGGATTCTCTGCTTCTTGTGGGGCCTCCATCTGCTGCCTTGATTTCAGTGATGGTGGGATGTGGCTCCACTTATCTATCTCCCTCAATCTCTTCCCGTGCTCCTGTCTGGAGTCCCTCTCATGGGAGACAGTCCTTCACAAAGTTCTCCAATGTGAGTCCTTAGCGCAGGCTGCAGCGCTCAACAACTGGCTCCACTATCTTTTTCCACAGGGTCACGGCCTCCCCTGGGTACCTTCACTTTTCCAGTGTGGAATCCCCCACAGGCTGCAGGATATCTACTGGGACTCCTCATGGGCTGCAAGGGGACAGCCTGCTTGACCACAGTTTCCTCCATGGGCAGTGGGGGAATCGTTGCTCGGGCAAGTCTCTCCTCCCCCTCCTTCTTCACTGAACTTGGTATTCCCTGCAGGAGTCTAATCTTTGCATCTGGTGTTTCTCTTCTATCTGATATTTGCAGGGCTGTCTCTCCCACATCTCACTTTTCTCTCTCGAACTCCACACCAGGTCAGACTGACCAGGGGAGCCCTGGAAGCCATGTGAAGGGAGGTCAGCTCTTGCCCTGATGCCTCCCTCTGCAGCACTTTCTCCAGTGCTGACTCACCTCCCCCTTTCCCCCTTTCCTTTAATATGTTATCATAGAGACGTTTCCACACTCATGGATTGGTTTAGCCTTGGCCATAAGCAGTTCCACCCCAGTGCCAGCTGGCTCCAGCTCCCAGCAGCCTCCAAACAGCCCCCAGCAGAAGCCATCCCTGTACCCCTGTCCCAGCACTACCAAAACGCTTGCAAACACAGGTGCTTATAGTGTCACATTTTCTGTTATTGCTGAGCAGGGCTTACACAACATCGGGGATTTTTCTGCTCTTCACATTGCCCTGCTAGCAAGTAGGCTCAGCTGCACAAAAATCTGGAACGGGACCCAGCTGGGAGAGCTGACTCAAGCTGACAGAAGAGATGTTCTCTAACATAGCATGTCACACTCTGCAATAAAAGCTGGGGGGTGAGAAGGAAGTGGGGATATTCAGAGTGATGGCATTTATCTTCCCAAGTAACCACTACGTGTGATGGAGCCCTGTTTATCTGGAGATGGCTGAGCCCCTTCCTGCTGATGGGGAAGAGTGATTGGATTAGTTGGTTTGCTTTTCGCACACACACAGCTATTCCTCTACCACTTAAACTGTTGTTTTCCAAGCCCGTGGGTTTTCTTACTGTAATCCTTCTGATTGCCTCCTCCATCTCACGAGGGGGAAGCGAGTGAGTGGCTGTGTGGTGCTGAGCTGACTACTGGGTTTAAAATACCACAGTAGGTATTCTGATGCCCAACATTGGGCTCTAAGAGTTCAACATGAACCACCACCACCACAACACTAAGAGATATAGAAGACAGACCAGCAAAGATTTACATTATAAATGCTACGCATAAGAAAACGGGCATTTTATTGCTTATGAAGAACATTCAGTTATCAGTTCCACACTGCATCCTTCATCTGCTGGTTCCTCATGCTGTAGATGAGTGGATTCACTGATGGAGGCACCACCGAGTACAGAAATGACACCACCAGATCCAGGGAGGTGGAATAAAAGGAGGGGGGCTTCAGGTAGGCAAACATGACAGTGATCAAAAAGAGTGAGACTACAGCCAGGTGAGGGAGGCACATGGAAAAGGCTTTGTGCCATCCCTGCTCAGAAGGGATCCTCAGCACGGCCGTGAAGATCTGCACATAGGACACCACAATGAAAACAGAACAGCCAAAAGCTACAAAGACACTGAGTGCAACGAGCCCAAACTCACTGAGTTTGGCATCTGAGCAGGAGAGCCTAAGTATCTGTGGGACTTCACAGAGGAACTGGTCCAGAGCATTGCCCTGGTAGAAGGGCAGGGAAAATGTATTGGCCGTGTGCAGTATAGCAATGAGAAACCCAGAACCCCAGGCAACTGCTGCCATGTGGACACAAGCTCTGCTGCCCAGGAGGGTCCCATAGTGGAGGGGTTTGCAGATGGCAATGTAGCGGTCGTAGGACATGATGGTGAGGAGAGAATACTCAGCAGAGATGAAGCAGAGAGAGAAAAACATCTGTGCAGCACATTCTGGAGAGGAGACTATTCTCGTGTCCCAGAGGGAATTTGCCATGGATTTGGGGACAGTGATGGAGATACAGCCTAGGTCAAGTAGGGAGAGATTTAGGAGAAAGAAGTACATGGGGGTGTGGAGGTGGTGGTCACAGGCTATGGTGGTGATGATGAGGCCGTTTCCCAGGAGGGCAGCCAGGTAGATGCCCAGGAAGAGCCAGAAGTGCAAGAGCTGCAGCTCTCGTTTGTCTGCAAATGCCAGGAGGAGAAACCAGGTGATGGAGCTGTTACTGGACATCTGATTCCTGTGTTTATGAGGTACAGCCAAAGAAGAATATTACAAATAAGAGCTGATCTGAGAAAAGCTCTTTCTGTTCCTTACTCCCCAATCACAGATCGTCTCTCTCCTTCCTTGCAGAATTTTCACACATCTCCCTGGCTTAAATTCTGGTCTGTGCTGGTTGAATGTGCTGTTAGGAGCAGGGTTCTGACCATCAATTTCCAAGGAGCCATCCTATTCTACAGCAGAAGCACCTGCGAGAGAGAGTAACAGCTTCTGGAATTCACTCTGCACCTAATCTTGTATCTACTGGTAAAGCAGAGGAGCCACTCTGCATGTTCCAGCAGGAGAACCCCAGGGAAGTTCCTGGATGTGCTAAAACTGCATTGATCTGTGCAGAGACAGCTCCCTCCTCAACCCCACACTCTGCTCTGCCCAGACACCCACAGGTTCAGAGAAGCTGAGGGACTTTGCTCCGGTGGACACAACTACCTGGCAAGACCTGCAAGGTTGGTGTGTGAGTTACACCCGACCCCCCCCGACTTCCAAGGAGTGTGAGGAGCAGAACAAAGGCAGAGGAGCGGAGGGAATGATGGAGAAATGTCCCAGTACTCCTGTTGAGGGAGGACAGGGACAGACAAATGGCACTTGGGTGTTTCTCCTCCTCAGGATTTAGTTGGTAAGGAGGTGACTCAACCGAAGACCCTACAGCCTTGAGGGGGGAAGCTCTGCTGGGTGCAAGAGGAGTAGGGGCTACCCTGGGGAAGGCATCTGTACTGCAAGGGAAGGCATGGAGGTTCCTATATTCCCCTCCCGGAGCACTTCTTCTGGCAGTTCTGCCTCAACCCCTGCCCCTGTCTCTGCCCCCTTGAGCTGTCCCTGCCAGGAGCTGTTTCCCTGTACCCACGCCTCCTCCCTACCAGTGCTTACAGACCCCACCCCACTGCTGTGTGCCCAGCTCTGCCCTAGAGACATCTCCCAGCAACAGGGCACTGCCTGGGGGTGTCCCTGTGTTGGGGTGATGATGGGAACAACAGCTCATCCCTGGTGAGATTGAAAAGGTGATGCTTGGACTGTCTGCAAGTCATGGTGTTTCATTTCTGATACATCCTAATGTTTTCATGTCTAAGTGAAAAAAAATTGGAGTTTAAGTGTCTCCTCAGAACCAAGAGATGAATTTTGATGTCCAATTCCCAACCCAAGTAAACAAGCGTAGGAGACTGAAAGCACAGTCTCCTTCCCTTCAGGCAGCTCCTGCATGTATGTGCTTCTATAAAAGTTTCCTCTGCAAATATTCTTTGGAGATTTGAAGCTGTGAACAGCCCTGAGGCACACAGCACACTCCCTACAGCAGAAGGACTCTGCCCTGTCAAGGGTCCTTTCTTCTACGCAGAGCTTTTCCCTGCACCAATGTAGGAAGTTCCCCAGGCAAGCTGAGTGCTGACCCTGGCAGGGGACAGAGTCCCAGCCCCAGCACACAGACCCTGGGCTGCAGAGACCCTGCTCTCAAGGACAGCCCAGGGCATCCCTAAGGGCACAGCCCTGCACTCGTCCCCTGCAGAAGGCAGCCCTCATGCCCCATCCCAACAACAGTGCAGCAGGGAAGCCCTGCTCAGCAGCAGGTTCTTCTCTACTTCAAAGACATTGGTAGAGACATTCTGACACATCCTGAAAACTGTGGGATGTGCCAGCTTTAGGAGATCTCTCCAGGAACTGCAGCTGCATTATCCTGCATCCAGATGCTTACCTTGTTAAAGGTTGGGAAGATTTCTCCGTCAGTGAGTTGTCCTCTGTCCTAAAGCTGCTCAATGCCTTTAATCTCTCTCAGCCTCCCTCCTCTCCCCTCACTGCCTGCAGGCAGTGCCCTCAGCCCTGCTGTGCTTTGCAGAGGAGCTGCTCCTGGGCAGAGCTGGCTCTTTGTAGTGCTGCAGATGAACAGCCCAAGGCAGTGTTCTCTCTGCCCCTCTGGGCTCTCTCAAGGTGTTCAAGATTCCTCCAGGAAACAGGCTGAAATTATCACTTGTGGTCTCTCCCTCAGCTGGGGAGATACAATTCTTTCCTTCATTGACCACACGACCCTCCCCTCAGTGTAAGAAAAATGGATGCAAGTCTTAGGGGGACAAAGAGAGAACTGGTGGGGCTGGGGAGGTGAGGAGCAAGGCTGTCCATGCCAAATACAGGCCTTTAGAGTTGCGTGAGATGCCAATGCTTTCACAAACAGCTCCATGCAGGTGCAGAAGAGTTGGGTCATAGGAGGATGGGGTCATAAAAGAGTTGGGTTGTAGAAGATTCACAGAAGACTTCTGTGTGGAAAGAGTCAGGTTGCACAAGAGTAATAAATAAATAAAAGAGTTTGGTTTCAGAAGATTAATATAAGAGTTGGTTATAGAAGGTCCATGACAGGATCATAGAGTACTAGCATCATGGAAGGGTCGAGTCATAGAAGTGTGATCTTTTATTCAGTTTTAGAAAGGTTGAGTCATAGAAGGGTTTGTTCATAGAGGGTCTGGGTCATAGAAGGGTCATGTCATAGAACAGTTAGAGAACAATTGGGTCATAGATACGTTGAGTCATATAAGGGTTGGGTCTCATAATGGTTTGATAATAGAATATTCGGGTCATAGGGGAGCTGAGTCACTGAAGAACAGGATCATAGGAGTGATTTAGAAAAGCTGGGCCACAGAAAGCCATAGAAGGTTCAAAGAAGAGCTGGGTCAGTTCACAGAAGGCTCAGATTTTAGAATACTCATGTCATAGAGGATTCATAGATGGGTGCGGCGGATAAAGGCATGGACCCTGATGCAAGTTCAAAAGGACGTCCAAATTGAAATTATTTGTTGCTCTTTTGTAACAATCTTTTTGTAAAGTCATTGTCCATAAGCCAATTTAACATTGATGATTGGGTTAAAGCACTTGTGTACGTGCCTTGAGCTGTTTCTTAATTGGTAGCATAAGTTCTGTTTTTCTTTACCTAATCCCTGCTGATTAACTGTTGGGGACTTTCCACTACTTCAAGGTTAGCCAGTTCTGAGTACATTATCAAACCCTGTCAAGGCCTCTGTGCTATTTACCAGGCTTAACCCTACATCTTCTAACCCAACCAATTCCATGATTCTATGACAGGATTCTATGATACTACCACTACTACCAGTACTAATACTGGCACCAGTGATAACATTAGTATATGTATTACTAATAATAACAGTATTTATTGTTTTTATTAAATCAATTTTTTTTTCAACCTTCAGATCCTCTTTTCCTTTCCCAATTCCCCTTCCCTATTAAGGGGAGGGAATGGAAAGGGAGCACTTCCTCTTCTGTTGCTGCCAGCCAGTGGGGGTTAAACTGGGATATCTCGTGCACTCATCTTGTGCACAGGGTATTCAGAGAGAGGAGTCCTTCCCAGGTACACGCACTGCACATCAGCAATCACAGCATCTCTCTGTCCTCCTGATGCCACTCTCAGTGCTGTGGTGTCACACTGCTCTGCACTCATCTGAGATGCCCCACAGCATGTGAAATTGACACAGAGACCTTGACTCATCCCAGCACATTCCAATACTGCAGGTAGGCTCCTTCCGAGGGGATGCTACTCTCAAAGTGAAGTGGCTTCAAGACAATGTCTGTCCCAGAGAATTTCAAAACAAGACCATAGACATCAACCCTTCCAGAGAAGGGCCCATTTCCTGCCCCTGCCTGTGATCACAGGATGACCACACCACAGTACTGAGCCCAAGTTCAGAGCACTCAGGCCTTCCACAAACCCAAGGGCTCAGAAGGAAATCATGGAGGCACAATAGGAGCAGGTCTAGAAAGTCCAAGTCCTGGTTCTCCCCAGCAGTGCTGCTGTGCCAGGACACTTCTCACCACCCCCCTACCTCACCACTAATTCTGGAGGTACCCCTGCAATTCCAGAGCAAGTCTTGGAGGAAGGATCATGGACAAAGAAGTGAGTGCAGGGGCCTGTATTTTCTTTAAACAGGAAAAGAGCAAAACTACTGATTTACAAAATCTTTGGGTCACACAACACAAGGAGATGTTAACACAGCAGCGGGAGGAATAATGACAATTTTGTGACCACCATTAGCACAACCAATAAAAACTAAAAGATACCCCAATCATATTAAATAACAAAGACAGGTTGAATCTGCAGTGCATTTATTTGTCAGTGCAATGCAGAAGATGAACAGCTTATTGCTGCCAGAAAATATCCAGTCACGTGTTTCCACACTGCATCCTTGAGTTGCTGGTTCCTCATACTGTAGATGAGGGGGTTCAATGCTGGAGGAAACAATGTGTACAGAATAGCCACGCACACATCCAGGGATGGGGAGGAGGAGGACGAAGACTCCAGATAAGGAAGCATGGCAGTGCTGACAAACAGGGAAAGCATGACCATGTGAGGGAGGCACGTGGAAAAGGCTTTGTGCTGTCCCTGCCAGGAGGGGATCCTCAGCACGGCCCTGAAGATTGGCACATAGGACACCACAATGAAAACAAAACATCCCAGAAAGACAAAAGTACTAGACACAAGGAGATGAAATTCTCTGATGTAGGAATCTGAGCAGGAGAGCTTGAATATGTGGGGATTTCACAGAAGAGCTGGTCCACACCATTGCCCTGGCAGAGGGGCAGAGAAAATGCGTTGGCTGTGTGCAGTAGAGCATAGAGAAAGCCAGAACCCCAGGCATGTGGATACAAGCTCTGCTGCCCAGGAGGGTCCTGTAGTGCAGGGGTTTGCAGATGGCAATGTAGCGATTGTAGGACATGATGGTGAGGAGAGAATTTGCTGCTGAAATGAAAATGACAAACAAAAACTTGGAAACACACATCCTGCATAGGAGATGGCACTGGTGCCCCAAAGACAACTGGTCAAGGATTTGGGAACAGTGCTGGAGATGCAGC
The DNA here is from genome assembly GCA_033558185.1 of Dromococcyx pavoninus. Taxonomy (NCBI): domain Eukaryota; kingdom Metazoa; phylum Chordata; class Aves; order Cuculiformes; family Neomorphidae; genus Dromococcyx; species Dromococcyx pavoninus. The sequence continues at coordinate 2,191,423 of JAUMJL010000379.1, read as the reverse complement.
CCATGTCAAGGAGGGATATGTTGAGGAGGAAGAAGTACGTGGAGGTTTGGAGGTGCTGGTCACAGGCTATGGTGGTGATGATGAGGCCGTTTCCCAGGAGGACAGCTGGCTAGACTTACACAAAGAGCCAAAAGTGCAAGAGCTGCATCTGCCATGTGTCTGCAAGTGTCAGGAGAAGGAACTGGGTGATGGAGCTGCTATTATGCATTTGCTGCCTCCAGCCTGGGGCACTGTCAAAGGAGGAAAAGACAATGAGAAATTAAGGAAGATGTCTCTGAGCAAAATCAAAGTCATTTCTCATTCACCCCCCTCTCTCACACACACCCTTTCCATTTTCCAGCAGACCTTTCTTCAGCTCCGTGCCTGGAGCTGTCCTTGGTGCTGGCTGAATGTGCAGTGAGGAGCAGTGCCTCTGCCCGCTGGTGCTGAGGAGTCAGCCCTGCTCTGCAGCAGTGGGGTCATGGGAAAGGTGGGGACAGGGGTCACTGCTGGGGCTCAGCTTTGTCCTATGGAACTGCTCCTGGTGTAGAAGGACCTGTCTGCATCTGCACTCCCAGGGATAAGGAGAGGGCAAATGGCAGGTTGAGGGGTTTTGGAGCTCCTTTTCCCACCCTGGGCAATGTTTTTGAATGTCAGTACCACTCAACATTTCTGCTGCACTCAGGGAGAAGCAGAGGGAAGGCAAGAACATTACCTGGTGGCTGAGTGCAGAGTGAGGGGAGCTGTTCTGTCCCTCAGTCTTTATTCAAGATACCCACTGCTTGAACTTTTCTGAGATGGAGGGGGATCACACTCCCAGGTTACCCAAAAAGCCACCAGGCACTGCTGAGAGCAGAGGGATCCACCTCACACCACTCCATATCTCTCCCTTTCCTAAGGTCTCAGCACCCCACTTTCAGTCCAGGACACACAAGGCTCATTGCACAAACCCAAAAATATTTTCTCTTTCGCAGCATCTCTGTGCTTCTCCATAGGGCTCCAAAGATGTGACAGGACAGATTTGCATCCTGAAGGGAAGCTCAAAACTTGGGAGGAAACCTCAAGGAAACAGATGAACAGATGTGTCCTCTTGATGACATTTGTTAAAGGGAGATTCAGCTCCTGCATTGCCCACAATCTCACAGCTCAGAGCAAAGCTGAACATGGGTTCCCATGGACACAACTGCAGGAAAGGAGTCACCAGGTCAGGGTGTGACAGTGCAGCTGAAACTCCCATCCCCAAAGAGCCTGGCAGCAAGAACAGGAGAACAACAACAAGAACAGAGACAAGGGGATAAAGAGGGAGAAAGAGAGTGAGGGTGTGGTTGGGACAGGCCAGGGTAGAGGCAGCCAGACACACAGACAGCGTTGCCATTGCCCAGCTGTGCACGGCTCCTCCCAGACACCAACAGTGCTGGGCAGTTTCTCTCAGCCCCTGTGCTCTGGAGAGGGCACTGGAGCTGTGGCTGCAGAGGAGGTGGTTCAACCTTGGATCCGAGAGCTCTGAGGGCAAAGGCTTTGCTGGGTGGGAGAGGAGGCAACAGGGCTTGCTCAGAGGAGGGGTCTGTGCTGGGGATCACATGGAAATTCTGAAATCTCTATCCCATAGCATTTCTAGTTTGGATTTCCTCTCATTCCTTGATCTTATATCTGCTCCCTGGATATTTGCCTTTTTAAAGGTGTTTTCCTGTCCCATGTCTTTTGATGTCTGTGCTCACAGATCCCAACCCATCTACTCTACACTCACCTTGTCTTACAGAACTCTTCCTATTTTACAGGGAATTGCCTGTGCACATGTTCTTGTTTGCAGGTGGGAAACAATAGGAAAGGTGATTCTGGTGCTGTCCACAAGTACAGGAGTGGCTGAAGGCACTTTAGGAGGCCATTGGCAGACCTAATGACCACCCAGATTTATAGGTAAGGCATTTTAGTAATTTGTTCAAGCTGGAGGGGAACAGCTGAGAAACTCTGCTGCAGCAAGGTGTCTTTCCTCAGCTGCTGTGGAGAAGCAGAAGCTGAGAGATGGCACCACGGCCTGAGTAAGGATACCTGGCATCTCTGATCTCTTGACTTTCTTCTGTACATTGGCCACACTCTGCATTTTGCCACTCGTGAAAGAACAGCAGAAGCAGGGCCATTCACACTTTCTCCTTCACCTATCTCTTGTGGTTGCTCTCCACAGTCTTCATCAGGTCTCTGGTGAGGCTGCTGGGGAGCGCTCTCAGCTGGCTGAGCTCCTGACAGGGAGAAGCACAGCAGGACTTCAGCAACAGAAGTTTTGTTTCCACGATGAGCGCTCCCAGCTGATGGGAGGCGAGATGCTCCGGGATTGGATTCAGCATACTGGAGGTGTGGGAAGGCTCTGTATCTGCAGAGCACGGCCCTGGGCTGGTGAAAGGCCACTCAAGAGGATTCCTGCAGGCAGTGCCTGTGCATCAACATGCTCTCCAGCCACTTAGGACTCCCTGCCAGCTGCACCAGCCATGTGAGGGACCAGCTTCCCACAGATGGGCTGAGGAGGAGACCAGGTTTGTTCTCGGCAATGCTTGTGGGACACACACCACTGGCTCAGGACCCTATGGAGCTGATCCCAACCCTTGGAAGATGCAAACTGATGAGATTGGGTCAAGGATGGTTTCGTCTTGGAGAATCCATGCTGGTCACTCCCTCTAATTCTTCTTCAGGTGCTTGGAGATGACCTCCAGGAGAAACTGATCCATCACTTCCCCAGGGCTGGAGAAGAGTTGTCCCTCTAGGAGGAGATGATCCTTCACCTCCTCAGGATTCAGGCTGAGTTGTCCCCCCGGGAGGAACTGATCAATCTCCTCCCCATTAATGGAAACTGTACTTACCAGCCTGGAGATGCCCAGGTTCTCCTCCTTGTCCCTTTGGAAACGACCTTGGCTATTCTCCAGGCCCCATCCTGGGTCCTCTAGGACCTTCTAAAGGTGGAACATCCACTCCTTGTGGGCAAAGGTAACACCCCATCCCCTCAACCAGGTCCTGGATGGAGACGTTGGAAAAGATCAGAAGCATCACCAACCCCTCAGCTGTCACCTTAGCGTCCCTTAGGACCACCAAGAACCCACGTGGTGATGTCCTGGATGAGGATCTTGGCTTCAGAATGGGTGTGGAGGACCTGTTCATCCTGTGTGCCTGTGGTCCAGCTCTCAGTGATGAAGATCCAGCTAAAGTCATGGTAGAGACACAATGCAGTCACCTCGGATTGATGGAAGGAGGGCAACGAGAAGAGGACAGATACCACGGAGCTGCCAGGTGCCACCAAGATCCTTCTAAGATCATCGAATCATACATTGGTTTGGGTTGAGTTGAGTTGGGTTTGGTTGGTTTAAAAGAAAATCTGAAGATTAAGAATCATGGGTTGGGTTGGAAGGGTCCTCCAAAATCATGGAAGCATGGGATGGGTTGGATGGGCTTGGAAAGGATTTTGAAGATCATGGAACCACAGAATGGGTTGGAAGGGTCCTCCAAGTTGATGGAATCATGGATTGGGTTGTGTTGGATTGTGTTGGGTTGGGTTGGGCTGAGTAGATTTGGGTTAAGTTTTGTTGGATTGGGTTGAGTTGGGTTGATTTCGGATAGGTTGGGTTGGGTTGAGTTGAGTTGAGATGGATTGGATTGAGTTTAGTTGAGTTGGGTTGGGTTGTGTTGAATTGAGTCAGTTTGAGATTGATTGGGTTGAGTTGAATTTTGTCGAGTTCAGTTGAGTTGGGTTCAGGTGGTTTGGGTTGTGGTGGTTTGAGTTGTGTTGTGTTGGGCTGGGTTAATTTGGATTGAGTTGGGTTTGTTTGGGTTGGGTTAAATTGGTTTGGATTAAGTTGGGTTGGGTTGGTTTTACTGGGGTTGAGTTAGATTGGATTTCGTTCAGTTTAGTTGGGTTGTGTTGGATTTGGTTTGGTTGGGTAGAGGTTGGTTTGGTTGAGTTGAGTTTGGTTGAGTTGAGTTGGGTTTAGTTGGGTTGAGTTGGTTTTGGTTGGGTTTAGTTGGGTCTGGTTGGGTTGGTTTGCATTGGATTTGGTTGGGTTAGGTTGAGTTGGGTTGGGAAGGGACCCCAAATATCTTGTAATCATGGAATGGGTTTGGTTGGGTTGCAAGGGACTTCAACAACCTTATAATCATGGAATGGGTTGGGTTGTGTCTGAAGGGATGTCAAAGGCCTTGGAATCATGGAAGAGGATGGGTTAAATTGGTTTGACTTAGGTTGCGTTGAGTTGGGTTGGCTTTTGTTGAAGAGGCCTTGAAGGTCACGGAACCACAGAATATGCTTGAAAGGTCCCTCTATATCATGAAATCAGGGAATGGGTTGGGTTGAATTGGAAGGGTCCTCTAAAATTGTGGAATCATTAGTTGGGTTGGGTTGAGTTCGATTGAGTTAGGTTGAGATTGGTTGAGTAAGGTGGGGTTATTTTTGTTTTAGTTGGGTTCGGTTGATTTGGGTTGGGTAGGGTTGATTTGGGTTGATTGAGTTGGGTTGGGCGGGTTGAGTTGTTTCAGTTGCTCACGAAGGTCCTCATTAACTCCTCGTTCCCACCTGGGAGTATGAGAGGCTTTGTACTCTTGTACTTTTGTACCTTTCTGCACTTGCCGTTGGACATCAAGAAGCATTTTGCAAATACCCTCAGACAGGTGGTTTGACTTTGGGATTGTCCTATGCAGGGACAGGAGTTGGATGAGGACGTCACAGACATCAGTGGCACAGACAAGAGCCATGGCCAAGAGGAGAAAGGCCTTGGTTTTTTTGTGACCTTTCAGCCTTGCCACAGTCCTCTACTATCTTTACCACAGACTGTCCTGTGGTGTCCCACCCCTTCACTTCTTCCCCTGCAGGCTGTGGACATCCACCCTGCTGCTGCACTTTGCTCTGGGCTGATCATTGTCCTATCTTTTCTGATTTCTCTCCATCCTTCCTGACCTTTTCATCTAACACAAGGGCTGGGATGACCCAGCCTCACTCTGGGGGATGTGTTGCACCACAGAACTGCCATTCAAATGACATTTCTTTGTGCTCTACTCAGCCTCCCAAGGTGCTGTCTGTGGCCTCAGTTCTTTCTCATGCTGCTTCCCACCATGAATAAATGCTCCACCACCTCTGAAATCACCTTTCAGGCTGTTTCAGACTATTTCTGTACTGCCCAGAACCTCCAAAGAAACCCAGGTCCATCTGCTGCTTGAGAGACAAGGGTCCCTCAGGTCATGTGTTTGAGACTCCAAACACCATCTTGTCAGACCTCCACTGGACAATCTCCAGTTCCTCCCAACTCCCCCAAAATGGCAGCTGCACACTGGAACACACCCTCTTGTGTGGGGCCTCACCAGTGCTGAGATGAGGGGGATGATGTCTCAAATTGCCCAAGTGGCCCACACACCTCCTAATGGATCCCTGGATACAGCTGCCCTTGCTCATGGTGAGTGAGCACCACTGGCTTCTGTGGTGTCCCTGCAGTGCCCAGGCCCTTCTCCTCAGCATCCCTGCTCAGCTGGTCATGTCCCAGCCTGCCCTGATAGACAAGGTTATTCTCCCAGCCGAGATGCAGTTCTGGCCCCTTCTTCTTGTGAAACACCAAGATCTTTCTATTGGCCAAATCCCAGAGTTTCTGAAGGTTCCCCTCACCTGAAGTTCCATTTGGTCAGTTGGTAATGTTTGGGTGCAGCTGTCTCGTCCTGATTGCTGTGTCGCTCATGAAATAACAGCATGAGGAGCTGCAGGGTACCAGAAATACCACCTCCTGCAGAAAATGTGGAGTCCTGGGGTCTTGTTCTGATAAGGACATAGGATCGTAGCTGTAGGGGAGAAAGCAACACGGAGGTGGACAAGGAGTCATCTGAGAACTGAGGGGGTCACAATGGGAGGCCAGAAGACCATTGTAGAGATGTGGTTGCATGAGAAAGGACATGTAAGCAGCACACAAGAACTGCTAGGACAGCAAACAAGAGCATGATGATTAAATATAGCAAGGGCGTCCTGTCCTTGCCTTCAGAAGACGGAGCTTGCAGTTAAGAAAGAATGCACAGAAACACGGAAACTGATAATGGATAATGAGAAATACAAGGCGGGGTTGACATTTAGCTGAAGAACCAATATATTCCTTTGTTTAATGAATATGTATAACCATAATTATGACATATATAAAAGTGTGTACTCTACTCTCAATAAACAAAGTTTGCTCATCTAGTATCTAGGTGTCACTCTTCCGTCCTCTTCAAATGGCACCCTGAACAGGGACCCCTTTAAACTCATACGGCAATTGACATTGGATGTGGCCACAGAGGAGTGACTATAAGGAGGGTGCAGCTGTGTTCACACCGGCACAAGGATCAAAGAGCTGGGCTCAGGATCTGTCCTGACAAAGTGAGGACGCTGCAACGCAAGCTGACTTTGAAAGGGTGCAACGGCCGTAATCAGGTATTTACCAACCTAGCGCTATAGGGCGTAGGGAATTCAAATGGAAAAGGAAGCAGCTTTTAGTCTCCTAAAATGCTTTTTAGAAAAGCGGGGAGCGTGGCATAAAGGTTTTGATAAGGAATTACAGTTATTATTATCTCATAGTGCGAAAAAGGTTTTTTTTCACAAACTCGGCTAGTGCTTTTGAAATAGAAGAATGGCGTAAATATGGAGATGAGTTGTGGCACGGAACACTAGCTGATGATAAAGAATGCAAAAAATTAGGGATCCCTTGGTTAACAGTCATTAATGCTTTAAAACAACATCAGGTAGAACAGAAGGTGGCTGCCGAAGTGGCAAAATGGTTAACAGAGGTACCTGGGGTGGAGGAAGGGCCGATGCCACCCTCAGTACAGACAGTGTATGTTCCTCCGTCTGTACTCTCCAATACAACAACGCTGCCACAGCCCTCTATGCCTAGTGCACCGCCAGAAATCTCCCGGATGGACGGTAGTGAGGGCCCTCCTGGGGGAGCTCAGCAGTGGTCATCAAAAACGTCGGAAAGGACTGGGGTAGACTGGGGTGAGCTTGCCAGAGAGGCAGCAAGAGAAGGACATTGGGATGTGGCAGAAGCTGTGGCGTGTCCGGTGATTTATAACCCTGATGGACACGGAGGAGTGCTAGCCACTATTACACAATTGGATTGGAAAATATTATCACAGTTGCGGGCTACTATTTCAGAATCAGGCTTACACGGTGAGCCCACACGACAAATGATGAATTTTATTTGGTCAGGCAATCTTTTGCTGCCATTTGATACACGAAATTTAATGAAATTGAGTCTTACACCTAGTCAGACAATGTTGTTTATGGCACATTGGCAAGCTATTTGTCAAGAATCTGTAGCCGTTTTAAGGCAGCCAGGGGATCCTCTGTATGGTTTAACGTTAGAGGAATTGTTAGGAATAGGATCCTATGTAAGGCTGGAAGCACAAGCAATGCTGGGACCAGATAAAATCAGAGAAAATACGTGAGCTGTTCGACAGGCTTTAGGACGAATTAGACCAGAGGGAGGGATCCCCTCTTACATGGGTTTAAAGCAAGGAAGAGAAGAACCTTTAGGAAAGTTTGTGGATCGTTTATCGTTAGCCTTAGATTCAGCCTCAGTTCCAGAACATATGAAAGGGGCATTGCTGCGACAGTGTGCGTTGCAAAATGGGAATGCAACCACCAGACAATTAATAACTACAATGCATGGAGCGTGGAGTATAGAGGAGTTATTGGATAAAGCTACCCAAATTCCTCCTGGAACAGCTGCCTTTTTGGTAAAAGCAGTTCAAGAATTAGGTAAAGAATTAGGTGAAAAATTGTCAGTACAAACACAAGCTCTGCATGTTTGTGCTGCCCTTGCACCCTTACAAAGTCAGTCACCGATAATGGATCACAGCAAAGTTACTTGTTATCGTTGCGGTAGCAAGGGTCACATGAGAAGAGAATGTAAAGTACAACGAGTCTGGTGTCCCACTCGTCAAAATGCTTCCCATGACGCATCAATTTGTCAGGAAACGGCTGGAGCAACGCGCCTGCCCGCGCGATGACGCAAGTAGGCGCTGCAACCACAACAACTTGGAATGCTTGCCCAGTAATGCAACCGGACTGTCAGCCAGGACCCAGCAGTTGCAGCCAGCCACCAGAGGGAGCCTGGGATTTGACCTGGAAACCGCAATAGATATCATTTTAATTGATTCTAAGCCACAAAAGGTACCGTCTACAATCACAGGACCCTTAAAGATCAACGATAAACCTGTTGGAGCTTTATTAATTGGACGATCATCGGTGGCTTTGCTAGGAATATCTGTTATTCCTGGCCTGATTGATGCTGATTATACAGGGACAATTCAAATCATGTTGATGACTCTGTATCCTCCGATACAAATCAAGAAAGGAGAACGGATTGCACAGTTATTACCTTTACCATGGTTTAGTATAGGTAGCCCCGATACTCAATATAGGGGATTTAGAGGGTTTGGTTCTACAGGACAAATAACCATGTTGACTATTCCAATGAAACAGCGGCCGACCATTGATTTTCTACTTTGATTTCAGCAAGAAGTTTGTCATTTTAAGGGCTTGTTGGACACTGGAGCGGATGTTACTGTTATCTCTGAAAAATATTGGCCAAAGTCATGGCCTGTGCGAAAGACTGATAATACTGTAACAGGTGTAGGAGCAATGACAACAGCTAAACAGTCTCCAAGAGTTGAAATTGTAATTGATGGTCAGACTCTATTTATTGTGGCCTCCATCCTCCCATTGCCAGAAGGAGTAATGGCTTTGATCAGACGGGATGTTCTTCAACAGATTGGTTTCAAACTTACCAACGAAAATTTTTAATAGCGGCCATTGCATGGACTTTCCCAATCCCGATAACATGGAATACTGATCAACCCGTGTGGATTGAGCAATGGCCCTTGAAAAAGGAAAGTCTTGAAGCTGCAAAACAACTTGTACAGGAACACTTTAATGCAGGACACCTCAAACTATCTGTTAGCCCGTGGAATACACCTATTTTTGTTATTAAAAAGAAATCTGGAAAATTTTGCCTATTACATGATTTAAGAGCTGTTAATCAGCAAATGGAAGCTATGGGTGCTTTGCAACCTGGGTTACCAAATCCTGCTATGTTACCAGCGAACTGGAATTTGTGTGTTATAGATCTTAAGGATTGCTTTTTCACAATTGCATTGGCTCCAGAAGACACAAAGCGATTTGCTTTTACCTTCTGTAGTATGGGTATTTACTACTTGATTAAATGAAGCTTTGAATGTGGTGTCAGATTCTATGTATGTTGTAGGAATAGTTCAGAGGATTGAGAATAGCATCATTAAGGAGGTGACAAATGAGCAATTAGGACAACTGTTATTGCAATTACAGAAAGCAATTATGCTCAGAACAGAACATTATTGGATAACGCATATTCGAAGCCACAAATTCAGTCAAGGCTTAGGTGAAGGCAATGCCAGAGCAGAAAAACTGGTGGCAATTGTGCCTGTGTCAAAATTAACTTCCAGTTATGGGGCACAGCCACTACCATTGCTGCTTCTATATTTCTACCTTCGCTTAGCTCAATCCATAATGCTTTAACAATAAAGGCTTTAACATGCTGGGTCGGTAAGCAGATTAATCTAACGTCACATGTATTATATGATCTAGTTACAGAGAGTGATAGTATTAGAAAAGCGACACTGCAGAATCGTGCTGCCATTGATTTTTTGTTACTTGCACAAGGTCATGGTTGTGATGAGTTTGAAGGAATGTGTTGTTTTAATCTTACTGATAAATCACAATCCATTCATGAGAGATTAAGGCAACTTAATGATAACATGCAGAAATTGCAAGAATGGCAGAGCCCTCTCAATAAACTAATCAGCGGATGGGGTTTGTCTGGATGGCTGCGTGAAGTAGTTAAACAAGGCTTTCTTATTTTATGTTTATTATTGATAGGCACAATAGCAGTTATTTGTATATTCTCAATGATTAAATCTATAATCTTAAATACTATGAATCGTGCATTGCTGGTACAGAAAGAAAATGGGGGAAAGATGTGGTTGCGTGAGAAAGGACATGTAAGCAGCACACAAGAACTGCTAGGACAGCAAACAAGAGCATGATGATTAAATATAGCAAGGGCGTCCTGTCCTTGCCTTCAGAAGACGGAGCTTGCAGTTTTTGAATGCACAGCAACACGGAAACTGATAACGGATAATGAGAAAAACAAAGCGGGGTTGACATTTAGCTGAAGAACCAATATATTCCTTTGTTTAATGAATATGTATAACCATAATTACGACATATATAAAAGTGTGTACTCTACTCTCAATAAACGAAGTCTGTTCATCTAGTATCTAGGTGTCACTCTTCCGCCCTCTTCAGACCATGGGAAAGACTGTGGTGGATGGATGTCTACTTCAGACCTCTTAATCAAGAAGATGATTTAGATAAGGCATTTTTCACAACACCAGAAGAGGCTTTATATTTGATGACCCTCGCCCTCATGGGGTCCCTAAACTATCACAATGTCAGTTGAAGGTGCAACATAGTGAGGCATAAGCCTTCGTGGAGGATTTTTAGAACCCATTGATGACTTCTTCCATTTAGAGAGAGGAGTGTGGTGGAGGACCATGTCAAAGTCCCGACACCAATTCAGAGAGATGACATCTGCAGATCTTCCACTGTCCACTGATGAAGTCACTCCAGCATAGAAGGCCACTAGGTCAGTCAGTCAAGACTTACCCTTGGTGAAGCCGTGCTGGCTGTCTCAAATATCTTCCCTGTCCTCCATGTGCCTTACATAGCTTCTAGCAGATTCCGTTCCATGTTCTTCCAAGGCACAGAGGGAAGGCTGACCGATGACACAGAATGTCCTGAGCTGGAAGGGACCCACAAGGATCATTGAGTCTAATTCCTGTCCCAGCACAGGACAATCCCAACATTCGCATTGTGTGTCTGAGCGTGTTGTCCAAATGCTGCTGGAATATTGCCAGGCTTGATGCCATGACCTGCGGAGCTGTTCTAGTGTTTCATCACACTCTGGGTGAAGAACCTCTTCCTGATATTCAACCTAAATCTCATTGGCATGTCTTCTGCCGTTGCTATCATTGGTCACAAGGGAGAAGTGAACAACGCCTGCTCCTCCTCCTTCCCTTCCCTGCAGACCATGATGAGATCTCCCCTCAGTCTCTTCTTCTCCAGGCTCAACAGACCAAGTGACTTCGGCTGAAGCTCCTCATACAACTTCTCCTCTAAGCCTTTCACTAACCTTGTCCCTACTGTGGACACTCTCCAGGAGATTTAGATCCTTTTCATAGTGAGGTGCCCAGAACTGCAACCAGTACTAAAGGTAGGGCCTCACCAGTCCAGAGCAGAGTGGGACAATGTCCTCCCTCTCTCGGTGGGCGATGCAGTGCTGGATGCACCCAGGACACAGTTGCCCTCTTGGCTGCCAGGGCTCACTGTTGGCTCATGTTCAAATTGCCATCAACCAAAACCTCCAAATCCTTTTCTGTAAGGCTGCTCTTCAGCTTCTCTCTCCCCAGTCTGTGTGGACATCCAGGGTTGCCATGTCCCAGATGCAAAACCCGGCACTTGCCCTTCTTAAACTCCATGTAGTCAGTGATTGCCCAGCTCTCCAGTTTATCCAGATCCTTCTGCAGGATCTCTCTGCCCTCAAGAGTGTCAACAGTTCCCCCCACTTTCTTGTCATTAGAAAACTTGGCCAGGAAACCTTCAAGTCCTTCATTCAGATCATTTCTGAAGATATTAAAGAGCACTGGCCCTGAGATGGATCCCTGTGGAACCCCGCTAGGGACTGGTCACCATGTCGATGTGTGACGCCATTTCCCATCGTACTTTAAGCCCGACCCGCTGGCCATCTTCTCACCCATCGCATTGTGTGTTTATCCAGCTGGATGATGGACAATATTGTTTGTGAGGATCCTGTGAGAGGCAGGATCAAAGGCTTTATGGAAATACAGAAAGTGTATATCAACAGGTTTTCCTTGGTCAAACATCTGGGTGACCTTGTTATACAGAGAAATAAAGGTTGTCAAACAGGACCTTTTCCAGGTGAATCTGCGCTGGCTGGGACAGAGAGTTCTGTTGTCTTCTGGGTGTTTCTCAGTAGTTCCCAGAACAATCTTCTCCATGATCTTCCCAGGCACTGCAGTGAGACAGACAGGCCTGTGGTTACCAGGGTCAGTCCTGCTGCTCTTCTCTGGGACAACATTTGCCAGCTTCCAGCCAGCTGGTACTTCTCCAGATTCCCAAGATCATTGAAAAATCATTGAGAGAGGTCTTGCTATGACATTGGGCAGCTCTTTAAGTACCCTTGGATGAGTTTCATCAGGTCCCTTTGACTCACAGGGATCCAGCAGGAGAAGAAAGGGATCTAGCACAAGTTCAGGGTCAGTTGGGACTTTATTTGCACAGTCTTAGTCCTCTAGCCCAGGACTCTGGGGGTGTCTAAGCCCATCATCAGTGTTGAAGAGAGAGGCGAAAAGAGCATTAAGCCTCTCTGCTTTGTCTCAGTCCCTGTTGGTGAGGTGTCCATGCTCATCAGGTACTGGGTGAATGCTCTTTCTGGCCTGCCTTTTGCGATTAACATATTTGGAAAAGCCCTTTTTTATTGGCCTTCATGGTGCTGGCCTCCTTCAACTTCTATGACCATCTTCAACAAAGATGGTGAAGGGGTGGAGCACTTGCCCAACGAGAAGCAACTGAGGGAGCTGGGGCTGTTTAGTCTGAAGAAGAGGAGGCTCAGGGGAGACCTAATTGCTCTCTACAACTACCTAAAAGGAGGTTATAGTCAGGCAGGGGTTGGTCTCTTCTCTCAGGTGACCAGTGACAGAACTAGAGGGCATGGACTCAAGCTTCGTCAGGAGAGGTTTAGGCTTGATCTTAGGAAAAAGTTCTTCACTGAAAGGGTGATTGGCCATTGGAATGCGCTGCCCAGGGAGGGGGTGGAGTCGCCAACCCTGGAGGTGTTTAAGGGGAGACAGGATGAGGCACTGAGTGCCATGGTTTAGATGATGGGTTGGTGTTGTGTTGGTTTATAGGTTGGACTTGATGATCTCAGAGGTCCTTTCCAACCTTGTGATACTGTGATACTGTGAACTCTAATTGAGCTTTGACAGCTTTTCCATGACCTGAGACTTCTATGACCCAAACCTTCTGAGACCCAGATCAGCTCCAAGCCTTCTGTGGTCTGACACTTCTATGAACCTTCTATGACTGAACTCTTCTGTAACACTTCTGTGATCCAACTCAAATATAACCCCACTCTTCTGTGACCTCTCTGTTATATGACCAAGTCCTTCTATGGCCCAACTAGTCTCTGGCTCTTCTATGACCCAACTTGTCTCTGGCTCTTTTATGACCCGACTCATCAGTTACCCCACTGTTCTGTGAACCAACCCTACTATTAATTGACCCATTCTGTGACCTCACCCTTCTAAGACCTGTCTCCTCTATGAATTCTCTGTGAACAGACTCTTATATAAGGCGCCTTTTTTATGACCCTACACTTCTATGACCCAACTCTTGTATGACCTTTATTTGACCCGACTCTTCTAGAAAGCATTTATGACCAGATCCTTCAATAAATGTCTCTTCTATGACCTTTCTAATGACCCGACCTTTCTATGACTCCACTCTTCAATCAGTCTTCTATTACCTAACACTTCTATTAACCTTCTACAATCGAACTCTTCTATGACTTGACTCTTGTAAAACCTGAGCCTTCTATGAACTAAGCCTTCTATGGCCCAACCCTTCTCTCACCTTTCTATGACCACCTGTGACCTGACATCTATATAACTTGTCTTAGACCAAACCCCCTATGACGCAAAGTATATACAAACTGAAATGTCTCTAACCTGACTCTTCTATAAGTCTTCTTTGACTTGATTCTTCTATGACCTTTCTGTGACCCAAATCCTCTATAACCCAAATATTCTACAACCAAACATTCTGTGACCCAACCGTTACGTGACATCTATTAATTGATGCTTATATGAGGCTTTGATGGAACGTCTCTTCTATGATCCTTCTGTGACCTGATTCTGCCATGACTCTTCTATGACCGAACACTTCTATGACCTTCTATGACCCATCTTTTCTATGGAGTTTCTACTGCCCGAGCCTTCTCTGAACCAACATTACTCTGAACTGGTATTTCTATGACACTCCCACGACCATACCCTTCTAAAACCCGGAAAAACTCTCACACTTCTGTGACTCAACTCCTCCATGACCTGAATATTCTATGATCATTTTATGACCCTAATATATTATGACCCGACACTTCTATGATACAGTTCTGCTATAAAGCTTCTATGACCCAACACTTCCATGAATCTTCTACGACTGAACTTCTCTATTTCTCCTTTACAACCCGACTCTTCTGGGAACCGACTCTTTTCAAGCAGAATTTCTCTGTGACTCTTCTATAACCCAACAGTTTTATGACCTTTCCCTTCTATGACTCAACTCTTCTGCACCTGCATGGAGCTGTGTGAGAGCCTTGGTGTCTCACGTAACGCTACAGGCCTGTATTGGGGACTAAATTGAATAACTGCCCCAAATTTTATTCAGCAAGGTGAAAATGTCCATGACACCAGGGTCATTGTAGTCACAGCCAGATCTGCCTTCCCAGGCCCTGGGCATCAGGGCTTGGCCTTTCTGCTGCATCCAGCAAACCCAGGCTTTTCTCAGCATTACAACTGCCTGCACAGTGTGTTTGCCTCCCTGCAATCATGGCCTCCAATTATCTGCTCTAATGAGTCCCTGGGGAGGTTTTATCAGTAATGATCTTCACTGAGACCAATTAATACTTCAAGGTTCTCTGAGTTCTGCTTTTGACTTTTTGGAAGGGTTTCTCAATCTCCTTTCAGTAGCTGAGGTTCAAGGACGCAGCAGCAAATACCCCCTGGGTCTCATTAAAATACAGAAAGGTTTGATGAGCTCTTTCACTTACTGAAGTTTTCTTCAAAAAGACAGGCAAGCTTTGAACTCCCTGAAGGTCAAAGTAGCAGCTGAGTAAGTGAGAGTTGTCTGAATGAACAAAGAATGAGTGCAGGAGAATATGAGAGAAGAATGGAATTGGCCTTTCTCTGGAGAGTCTGAGTCTGCACAGATGATATCACAGATGGCCTTTGGATCAGGAGAAGGGATAAGAAAGATGAGGGACTTGAAATGCACCATACAACAGGAAGTAGAGTAGTAAGGAAGTTTCAGGCAAAGATTTATGTGAATTATGAAAATCCCTTTTAGAAGGTCGTGGGATTGGTTGAGGTATCTTGTGAGTGAGGACAAGCAAGGGTTCCACTCCTCTTTGAAAGGGACAAAAGTGAAACCCTGGGTTTCCCAGGCTGCACAAGCTCACTTTGGTAAGGAGTGACCATGGGATGACTGCTCTTGGGTTACTCTTTTGGCATCTGAAAGAGAAGGGCATCGTCATGTTCTCAGCAAGGGTAAATCACACCTCAGCAGTCTGGTTGCCTTCATGATGAAGCAGCTGTGTTTGTGCCTCAGATGACAGTAGTTCATGTTATTTACCTCCAATTCAGCAAGCCTTTGGCCTGGTCTCCCTCAATATTTTTGTACCCCAGTGAGGCCATTGCAGTCTGCGTGGGCTGATCAAACAGGTGAGCAAAACAGTGGCTGGATGCTAAGGCTGAGAGAGGAGTGCTGAAGGAGCTGTACCCTACTTGGAGTTCGGGGGATACCCTAGGGTTTGGTGAAGTGACACAGGGGACTCTCTGGAACCCTGTGCAGCTCAACACCCATATCCATATCCCACAAGAGGAAGATCTCATTATATTTTTTAATGACACTAACTTGGGAGCACCTTTCCTGTGCGTTATGGATGCCTTTCAGGAGAAACTTAATGTGCACAAGGCCTATCCTGTCAGGAGCTTCATGAGACAGAGAAAGGAGAAAGTTCGGGTCCTGTGCCTGGGATAGAGTGCAACCATGCAATTGCAGGGGCAGGGGATGTCTGACTGCGGAGTAGCACTGTCCTCACATAACCATGGCTCCTGGCAGAGGCTTGAAGGACCTGGTGTGTGCCATAGACTATGGATGCTGTGAGCAAACTGCCCCACGGTGACCATCACAGACCAACCCCTCTCAGCTTCCAGTACCACCACTGGCCAATAACCACAGGTCAGAGGGGCAGTTTGTCCCTTCATGGAGGGACACCAAAAGGACAGGACTTTGTTCTTGCATGACATCCATGCAGGCACTTCTCATGTGTGTGATGAGATGAACTTGAGTGACATAAATTAAAAAAAAAAACAAACAAAACCCAACATGAATTTCAATCAAAATATGAGAACGGTATTTCTGTGTTTTTTTCTAGTGAGGGTGGTGCAACCACTGGAACAGGTTCTTGTTCCAGTTTAGGTGCAGCCCCAAGCTTGGTCAGCAGCTGACCACAACCAGTTCAGAGCCCAATTGCCCCAGCAGGAAAAGGGAAAAGGGAAATGAGGGAGATACTTGTGGGTTGGAAACCAAAACTAAACCACTGACATTACAGGCCAGGCCTAGGTGTTGCCTTCATCGAAGGCGTGGCGACCTGGTTCAGGAGCGGCACAGCAGCCAACCCCAGGCTGCTCGGTCCATCTGCTCACAGACACCAATGTGGTGAACGGCAAATGGCATTTATTGATAGATAACACAGGTTTATATAGCTAAGGTCTACAACGTCACTTCCGCCTGCTTACATCATGAACTAAACCTTATTGGCTACTGGGAGAGGGACCCTATCTTTCTGTACAATACGATATCTTCCGGCAGCCGGACCCTAGCTACCAACATTTCCGCCCTCCCTATGCTTCATTAAATTGGTTAAAAACAAAGGACTTATCTACCTTATCTTATCTTATCTTATCTTATCTTATCTTATCTTATCTTGTCTATCTTATCTTATCTTATCTTGACTTATCTTATCTTATCTTATCTTATCTTATCTTATCTTATCTTATCTTATCTTATCTCATCTCATCTCATCTCATCTCATCTCATCTCATCTCATCTCATCTCATCTCATCTCATCTTGTCAGCTTAAAATATATAAAAACTTATAAAATGAATAAACTTATAAATGGTAAGGCAGTTAGTCAGGGTGAGGAACGAAGGAGTTAAAAGGCGAGTGGTGTTAATAAGGTATCTTAAAGATCACTAAGGACAACTAAGACTAATAAAGTGCAACTTGGAATGGTGAGGATAGGTAGAGGTACAGTAGAGAAACATTTTTCTTCAAGGAAAAACATAAGGCACTCTTCAGAGCAACTGTCGGCGTTCTACAAACATGATATTAACTTTTTCTAGCCGACTCTTGAAAAATGATATGAGCTTGTTTAGTATGCGGGGTCCGAAGATCAGCGCAATTACGATCATTACAACTGGCCCCATCAAAGAAGACATTAGGGTGGTTAGCCATGGTGAATAGTTAAACCATGACTCAAAGTATCCTTTTTGGACCTCTCTCTCTCTTTCAGCTAACCTTTCTCTCAATTTTGCCATTGAATCTCTAACTAACCCGGTGTGATCAGTATAAAAGCAACATTCCTCTCCTAAGGCTGCACAGATGCCTCCCTCATGCATAAACAGGAGGTCTAATCCTCGTCTGTTCTGTAAGACTACTTCTGAAAGTAAGGAGAGGGATTGTTCCAGAGCAGACACAGATTTCTCGATTCTTAGCAGGTCTTCATTGATAACGGCTTGTGATTGATAGTGGCCTCGCTGTTGGGTCACCAGTGAGGTCACTCCTATGACCGTACTGGCTACTCCCAGGCCAAGTAGTGTTGCTATTGTTACAGCTGTTAATACTTCTCTTCGTTGAAGTCTATTGTTCGTTTCTTCCCACTGATCGTATAATTCTTCTTCTGGGTGGTACAGGACCCTGGAAACAATCAAAATTTGCACACAAAAGTCAACAGCATCTTTAAAAAGCTCAAGGGACACACAGGGTGTTACTCCTGTCTGTTGGTAGACCCACATCCCAGGCTCTGACGGGATCACCCATTTATAGGTTTCGTCAATTGCAAAGGTCTGTGCACAAACGCTAGTGTCTTGGCTCGCTAGGGCAATATTGCCTAAACACACTCCCTTGCCTCTGACTTGCCTTAGGGTAATTCCTCTCTGCGGTGTGCTCCACTTACACTGACTCAGATTACTCTCCAATAAATAACTAAAAGGAGCATTGAGAGCAATGTCTTCATAAAAAGGTGGATTCACGTCATGACATAACCAACAGGAGCGCATAAGATTTGGGTTTGACTCATTCAATGGCATCTAACATGATAAAAAATGGTTTATCAAACAGGTAGCTATTTTCGCTATGAAACAGGTGAACAGGATCTGCGATAGGCTTGTTTGAGGGAACTATCTGCTTAGTTGTTGGAGGACTGGCCGAAACAGTGGTGGAGGCTAAAAGATTGCTTCTGTCATTTTTATCATGCTTTGGTATGATGTTGGGGACAATTTCAGCACCGGCCTTAACCGTGACATCAGGGTCGATCGCTGTATTGGCCTTTACTTCCTGCTTTTTGATATAGAATAGTCCTCCCCTATTTTTGCTGGATTCCCAGTATCTAAACCCACAAGTTTTGCTGAAAGTCCGTAACCGGTCATGTTCATTCATTACTTCCAGTATAAGATACCTGCACCACTCTTTGTTTGCAGGTAAGGCTTGATATCTGTTTATCCTATACCCCACCGTGCACCTTATGCAATTAAGAGGTCGCCATTGGACTTTCAGGTATTTGTCTTCACCTGCTCCAGGTTTCCAGTCAGAGGCTATGGACTCGCATCCCCAACGGGCACAATAGTACTCGCCAGAGGCATTGCAGTAACCTCGGAGGGGATTAGAGTAGGGGCACGTGTAGTACATCCGGTGTTCTAAACATGGACTCACAGGGACTAACTCACAGGAGGATACTTGGAAGGCAGGGGGTTCTGCAGTGACGACTGTGCGTAAAACCGTTGGTTTGTCCCACCTCCCTAACACCCATTCCCGCGGTTGATGTTGATACAAACCACTAGATGACGACACACGTGCTAAAAATAAAATCACACAGAGACATCGCGACCCTCCCCCGTGGGGATTGTCCTTGCGTGGTTTGGATTCTGCTGGCGCAGGACCCCTAGGCGTAGACATGGTGCTTGTCGATCAATCATCTTCTCCTGTCACTAGAACGTACGGGTTATGAGGGCACCCAATGATCCAGTCCTGTGAATAAAGACTCACAGTTTTCATTAATTTTATTCTGAAGGTCTGGTTTGATAGACTTAAGTGGGCACCACTTAACTCTACCATCTTTTTTGACAGTGGCATACTCTCGCCCTGTCAAAACTAGTTTCCATCCTTGTTCCCATTCTCCCAACTCATTTCTAAAAATGACTGACAGGCCTTCTTCCAGTGCTCGAGTGGCCCAACGTTTCTGGGTGGGACTATTTACCTCCTCCCCCCTAGGGAATTGATTTAGCGCTAGCAGAGCAGTCGCTGGCAGACGTGCCTGGTCTCCCGAGGGAATGGTATTGACAAACCCTTCTGGTTTTGCTAATACCTCCAATTTAGATTTCAGAGTTTGATTCGCCCGTTCCACTATAGCTTGCCCTGTGCTATTATATGGAATGCCGTGTATTAAGGTAATACCCCATTTCTGAGCAAATGCTTGAACTGATTTAGACATGAAATTTGAACCGTTATCTGTTTTGATTTGATTAGGGATGCCAAGCCATGTCATAGCTGTTAGCCAATGTTGAATGGTTGCTTTAGAATTAGTTCTAAGGTGTTGAGTAGCTACGATCATTCCACTATATGTGTCTACAGTCACCGCTAGCCATGCTCGAGGTTTCAACAACTGGCAGAGTGTAAAATCTGTCTGCCACAGCTCGGAGGCTTTAAGACCTCTAGGGTTTACCCTGATGGACCACAGTGGTCCTTTCTGACAGTGGGGACATGTAGCCACTACATGTTTCGCGTCAGTGACTGAAATCCCACATCTCTTTGCCAACGCTTTAGCTCCGATGTGGAGAGACTTGTGTAACTACCGGGTATCTTTTAGTGTCCACAGACCCTTTGCAGCAGCGTCTGCTTTGTTGTTACCGGTTTGGAAAAAAACCTTAATTGGACTATGGCTACTGACATGGATGACCGATATAGTGCCCTGTCGAGAAAAAAGTGCTTCTTCTAGTATCAAGGCAACTGTGGATGTTGACACACCAGGCCCTGACATGTTTGGCTACAAACATTGAGTCAGTTACTATGTTGAGATGTTCTGTTGGGAACAGTCCGCACGCTAGTGCTACGGCCGTCGCTTCCAATTGTTGGACAGAAAGAGCACAGTCGGTCATTTTAACGCAGTGCCATTCTGCTCCTGATTGCCATACTGCTGCTGCAGTTGAAGTCACTGAGCATGCGTCTGTGAAGACTGTTGGTCCCGGTTGAGGACGGTCTGTGATCTTCCATGGAAGGTCGATGTTGACTATTGCCAGCATTTGAGTCCAGGGGGGCTTTGTGGCGTAACAAATTCTCCACCTAATCTGATGAGAGCTATGGCCAGATACTCTGACATCGCCACTGATTGCGTTGGGAGCTGTTTGTGAAAGGGCAACCATATCCTGGAAGGTTCAATGCCTAGATGTCTTAGGGCGAGTTTTCTGCCTTTCATGATGAGATTACCGAGGCACTCAACTCCCGGAGAAAATGCACGTGACGGTTTTCCTAGGACTACCCATTGTATTGGTTGGGCTTTTTCAGTGGGGCCCTGAGCTAGTGCTCCTACTCCCCCTTTTTCTGAGAAGTGCACATATAGATCAAGCGGTATACCCGGGTTCCACCTAGCGAGCGTACTCGATGACATCTGCTGCTCGACAAAGTCAAGAGAGTTCATTGCTTCTGTCATCAGGGTTTTTTGTTCTCATGGGTTCTTTCCTTTCAAAAGATCATACAGAGGAGCCATGACTTCAGGAGGGATCAGAACAATGTTGCGGAGCCATTGCAAGGAACCCACTAACTTCTGCATATCATGGAGTGTCTTAATGTTCTGATGGATCTTTATTTGAGGGGGAGTTACCTAAGAACTTGTGATTCCCACTCCTAAAAAACTTACACATGGTCCTCATTTAATTTTTACACTCGCGATTTCGAACCCGTTCGCTTTCAAAGTGTCTGAAACCGTTGACACCAGCTGGTCTACTTGATTTCCTGACGGTGCAGCAATTGAAATATCATCCATATATTGAATGGTAGTTGCAGTTGGGTTAGTAGATCGGACCAGTGCTAATGCTCGATCCACTGCGATCTGGAAGATAGTAGGTGAATTGACCATACCTTGAGGTAGCACTTTCCACTGGAAGCGTAGGTTGGGGCGTTGGCTGTTTGGAAACATGACTGAAAAAGCAAACCGTTCTTTGTCCTCCTCATGCAGGGGTATCGAAAAAAAACAGTCCTTAATATCAAGGACAGCACAAGGTTGTCCCTCGGGTATCATAGAGTTCATAGGCAACAATGTTTGGACAGGGCCCACAGGTTGGATTATCTTGTTTACTTCACGCAGGTCATGAAGGAGACAGAACCCCTTGACAGTTCGTTTGGGTATTACACAAACTGGATTGTTCCATGGACTAGTGGAGGGCTCTATGTGACCTTTCTGTAGCTCACTGTCAATCAGCTCAAGAAGAGCATCCATTTGAGGCTTTGATAGGGGCCACTGCTCGACCCAAACTGGGTTAGATGATTTCCATTTCAGTCTAATTGGTGGAGGTGGGTGCACAGCAGTGGCCCTTAAAATAAATTTGTCACCCTGGCTTTTAAAAGAGCTAAAGCGTCCCTTCCCAACAGGGGTGGGACTCCTGACATGACATACGGAAAAAAGGTGATGGTTTTCTCCGGTCCTTCGTCAGTGTGAAGCGTGATTGCTATCAATCGAGCACTCTTCTGAGCTCGTGTTAATCCTCCAACTCCACACACCATGGGGGCATCTTCTAATTTCCAACATGGGGACCAATACGTATCAGGAATGACTGTAACATCTGCTCCAGTGTCAATTTAAAAACAGAACGCTAATTGTGGTATCATTTGAGGTATTATAAAGGGAACAGATTCCCCACACCACTGGTGGGTTATTGCACTTTATTGGCAGGGCCACCCTGGGGTCTTCCCCCCAAAAGGTGATTCCTGCTGTCCCTGAGACAGAGGTGGATTTGGCTGGAGCGTTGGTTGGATCGTGTAGCTGGCTGCTTGTTGAGAGAGCAGTGGGTTTGGAAGCGCCCCTCCCCATCCAGGGTTGACATAGTCAGGCCATCTCGTGTTCCAAGTGGGAGAGGGCTGTACACGGCTCGGGTGCCCTCTCCCCTTCCCGTTTCCCCAGGACTTA
Source organism: Dromococcyx pavoninus (assembly GCA_033558185.1). NCBI lineage: Eukaryota > Metazoa > Chordata > Aves > Cuculiformes > Neomorphidae > Dromococcyx > Dromococcyx pavoninus. Next base: position 2,169,097 of record JAUMJL010000379.1, on the reverse strand, counting down.
GATTTGCATTCCCTAGCGTGATGTCCTTTCTTTCCACAGGCCCAGCATGGTCCTCTGTATCGTTTTTGGTGTGGGGGGCGTGAATTCCCTGATTGGGAGCAATTTACTACCACATGGCCTGTCTGGCCGCATTTAAGACATGTCATTATGATAGCTACTGTGGTGCGAACAGCCACCTGAATCAGGGCCAGAAGTTCTTCATTCACGACATGTTTAATCATGTCTGCAATATTTGGTCCTACTGGTAGTGATCGTAGGACTTCTTTGGTTTTTGCATTACACTGCTGACGTAGGCAGTCTGCAACAATCGGACCTTTTGCTTCCGCGCGCAGGGTCGAGGAGTCAACCGCTGCTTGGAGGCAATTTACAGATTGTGTAAAGCTCTCACTTTCATTTTGCTTTATTGTGGACCATGGCGATGGCTTGGCGATAAATCTAGAGGCTGTGCAAATGGCTTCTTTAGCTGCTCGAGTAGTTGCCATAACTTCATGAGCCCCCAGGCCTTGCACTTGTGCCTGAGGGGTAATCATGGTTGGGTCTGTCCCCATCAGTCGTTGTAGGCTGGAGCCATGCAGCGGGTGATCCGCCCCAGTTACTTGGGCCGGTTGCCTCGCACAGTTGTCCTCCCATTCTTGTTTAAAATCAATCATCCCTGCCCCATCAAAAATCAATCTACAAGTTTGTTTTATATCAAATGGGAGCATGTCATCTCCCCCAAAAATCCCATCTATGAGGGTGGAGACCATGGCAGAGTTAAGCCCTTTGTCCGCAATTGCTTTAACAATCGCTTGTATATCCTTAGGGTTTATTGGCGAATGGACCCTTTGTCCCCCATCCATCACCCGGACCGGGAACGCCAGTGTGGCTGCTGGAGTCCAATCGGCACACGCGATCTTTATTTCTCTCCAATCCATGAGAGGAATTTTTTTCCCCCGCGGTCCCTTTTTATTGCGGATGGGGATATTTAGGCTTTTAACTCTGTCTATTCCCATTTCCCCCTCCTCCAAATCTGAATCGGTTGCGAACCACTCGTCCCAGCTGCTGTCTGATCCGGGACCAGAACTCGACTGACTGGTTACTTCTGGGCCCTGATACATTTCTGTCGGGCTCCGGCCCCGCCCACTTCCCTTGTGGGCGGGCCGCCCCCCCCTTCCCATTGGCTCCCCCCGCCTTCTACTCGGGGAGGGGGGTGGTGTGTTTACCATATAAAGGCATTTCTTCAGATGGCCGTTCTGATTGGCCGCCCCCGCCCCTCACTCACGCCTCCCTTCCCTTCTCTGTCACCCCCACCACCTTTCTCCTTTCCGTTCTCCTCCCCTTCCCAATTGCACGTGCATGTTAGTTTTAGCACTTCCTCCCTTTTCCCGCTGGCGGTTTTCTCGCCCCGCCCTCTTCCTTGCTACTCAGTGCCATTTTGGGGTGCATAGGGCGGTGGACTAGCCCAGATATCCTGAGTCTCTGATTCCTCCGTGGCGCACTTGGCCTCCTCGAGTAACCCACCCCAGAAGGATTTCGCTTGTTCCTGTCCCTTCCTCTAGGGGTTCGGGGATTGAGGGGATGTATCACCCTCTGGCAGATCTGGGGGGTGCACAGTCTGTGTGGCTGCCCCGACTCTCACTTTTGGGGTGACCATCAAACACTTTCTTGCTGCCACCCAGGTCTCCTGCTCTTGTATAGCCTTCTGCAGGGCCTGCACAATTTTCCCCAAGACTTAAGGTTTTTCCCGCATGAGGCTACAGGATCCCGTAGTGCTAGCACAGAGAAGCTAGTAATGGAGTCTTTCAACCACAAACCCTGGAACACAGAAAAAGCAGGCCTTGGACTCCATTAAAGCACAGCGAGAGCAGCACGTACGAGGTCATGGAAAGGACACTTTGTGGGCAGTTGGAGCAGCTTGAAACCATCCGATAAGGAGCTGACTGGCAAAGGTAGAAGTTGCTAACAAGAGACTTGATAAGGCCTATCGGACTGTAGTGTCATACCGTAAAGACTTGAGAACTGCGCAAAGCTTTCACTAATATCCAATTAGCTTGTAATGTGATGTATGTAATAATGTAATCATCCAATCAGTAGTGAACACGCTTGTTTTAGCCTTAGCTTAATAAGTATATATATCGACCTTTTGCAAAAATAAAGTTGGACGTTGTTTGCATCAAACTGGTCCCCGTCTCCCACTGCGACAAATGGTGACCCCGACGTGATTCGGCTAATGAAGATTCCGGTCGCAGGTCTCCAAGGACTGCATTAAAGAATCGTCGGCTGAAAGAGAAGCCAGCCCTGAGGGAGCGCGCTCCTCACACACACCTCCTCGCGATTGGTAGGTGAGCTTGGAGAAACTATCCTACTATGGGTTCTGTTAACTCTAGTGAGGAACGAGACGTATATAATACTTTAAAGAGCCTCCTTAATAGAGATGGCAAATCCGTCTCTGGCCATGACCTGAAAGCTCTTTTAAGATGGACTAAGGAAAATTTCCCTGATGTTAATGCCTTGATAATTTTTGAAACAGACTTTTGGGACCGTGTAGGAATTAAATTGTGGGATATTAGCACAAAAGGCGACTTAGATGTTGCGAAACTACTACCTCTGTGGCGCATAGTTTTCGAGAGAATTAAGGCAAAAGACTCCTCTCCTATGGCAAAAACAGATAAACCCTCTCCGCACCTGTCCGCGCTTCCCCAGCCAAAGGTGTTAGCCGCGTCATACCCCTTTGAGCCTGATCCTTTTGACCCTGGTCCAATTAATCCATCAGAAGAACCTAATCTTTACCCTGACGACTGTGATAATGACCCGAGAAATGTTTGGGCAGCAATTAAAGCTGATGCGGAAAGGGCAGGAGAAATGGAAATAGCATGCAAGATTTATATTCCTCCGAGACCCTCGGCTAATGAATCCCGCAAAAGCAAACACCATGTAGTCGCTTCTGTCTTGTATCCAGGGAGGGGGGACCCACAATGGACTGCCTTAGGTTTTTCTATTGTTAAAGAACTCCATAGGATGGCTGCCGATCATGGTTTAGGATTGCATTATTTTCAGGGACTTCTCACTTCTATATGTGAAAGCCATACATTTACTCCATACGATTTAAAATCGCTGGCCTCATTACTACTTAATCCTTCACAGCAACTTTTATGGGAATCGAACTGGAAAAGGGGGGCAGAAAGATTAGCACAGCGATATGCTGCGGGAGAGAATCCAGCATTACGGGCTGTTACTGTCGATCATCTTATGGGAACCGGACAGTTTACCGAACCAGCTCAGCAGGCTAGAGAAATTCCCAGAGAAGCCTTAAATGAGAATACTCAGATAGCGAAACAAGCTCTTTTAAAAATACCCGATAAGCCTCAAAAAGCTTTTACTGCAATAATCCAGGGTCCAAAAGAGCCGTACATGGACTTTATTGCTAAATTGCAACAGGCATTAGAAAAACAGGTAGATAATGTGGATGCTCGAAATATTATCCTTCTTCAATTGGCAGTGGAAAATGCTAATGCGGACTGTAAAAAATTATTAAAAACATTGCCAAATCCTTCTCCTACATTGGTGGAAATGATGGAGGCATGTAACCGGTTTGGAACTGCCGAGCATAAATATGAAGTCATGGCTGCTGCCTTCGCAGCGTCCCGACCATTCGACCAGAAACAGGTACCAATTCGACCCCCAGGAATAACCTCTACATGTTACGGGTGTGGCAGAACTGGGCATTCGCAAAAAAACTGTAGAAGTAGACTTTCTGTTCCTGTCTGCCCAAGATGTCGCAAAGGTCGACATTATGTTAATCAATGTCGTTCCTGGTGGGATCCAGATGGTAACCCTTTGCCAGCCCGCCAATCTGCAATACAGGGAAACGGGAGACAGAGCGCGGGGTGGCGCCGCGCTCCGACAACAAATTACTTGCCGACATCCAGCCCTTTCCCGGCACCAACGCAACAACCATCACGACCTCCACAACCGATGCCGGCTACTCCGACACCAATGTCTTATACCGGGCAACAACCGGGAGCGCAGGCTTGGATCTCTCAACAGCCAGTGATGTTACATTGATAGACCCCTCAGTTCACCTTAATACCAACAACAGCAAAAGGGCCATTACCTAGAGGACTTGAAGGGCTTATAATAGGAAGATCGTCAACGACCCTGTCTGGTCTTTTTATCCTCCCGGGAGTCATTGACTCTGATGCGATAGACATTGTTATCATGGCCTGGACTCCGACGCCACCTTGTATCGTCCCGAAGAATAGTCGTATTGCACAACTTCTATTAATACAAGGAGAGGCGGATCAAATTACTTCCTCTCAATTAAAAAGACAAGGAGCATTTGGCTCTACGGGACCTCCACAAATTCCATGGACTCATTATATTGGAAATGATAGACCTTTAATTACGTGCAATGTTTATAGTGGGTCTGATCGAATCACCATTTCTGGAATTATTGACACTGGAGCTGATGTTACTGTTTTATCTAAATCTAAACGGCCACCTAGCTGGCCTCTTACACAGACTGCGTCGTCACTTGCAGGAGTGGGGGGCACTGGAACAAGTTTCCAGAGCCAACAGCATGTTCAAATATTAGGGCCTCAGGGGCATGCAGCAACCGTCAAACCTTTTATTTGTCAAATTCCTTTGAATTAATGGGGACGAGATGTGTTGTCACAGTGGGGTTTGCGATTTGAAACGCCTTTTTTATTATGGCCACTGATGATAGACACAGAGTCCCAAAATTAAAATGGAAAACGGAGAATCCGGTATGGGTTAATCAGTGGCCGTTACCAATGGAAAAACTCTGTGCACTCAGACAACTTGTACAGGAACAATTACAAAAGGGACATTTAGTCCCCACATTTAGTCCATGGAATACCCCTGTTTTTGTAATAAGAAAGAAAAATGGGAATTGGCGGTTGTTACATGATCTCAGACGAGTCAATGCTGTAATGGAACCTATGGGAGCATTACAACCAGGCTTGCCTTCACCAACAATGATACCTAGGGAATGGTCAATGATAATTATTGATCTTAAAGATTGCTTTTTTGATATTCCATTACATCCTGATGATGCACCTAAATTTGCCTTCTCAATACCCTCTGTTAATATGGGAGAACCTTTGCTTAGGTATCATTGGACTGTATTGCCACAAGGTATGAAAAATAGCCCTACTATCTGTCAGTGGTATGTAGCCCAGGTTTTGGCTCCGGTCCGAGGCAAGTTCCCAAGGGCCCTGATCTATCATTATATGGACGACATTTTGCTTGCAACAGAAAAGGAGCCAGAGTTAGAAAGAACATTTAAAGAAATGACTACTGCACTAAGTGCAGCTGGACTAAAAATATCACCCGAAAAGATACGACAGGATCCATGGAAATATTTAGGCTGGAAAATATCCAGACAAAAAATCTCTCCACAAAATTTGGCGATTGATGCATCCATCACTACTCTCCATGACGTACAGAAATTATTGGGCACTATAAACTGGTTACGTCCTTTATTAGGAATCTCTAATTTGGATCTATCTCCGTTATTTAATATGTTGAGAGGGGATACGGATCTTACAGCTCCCCGATCCCTGACTTCTGAAGCAAAAGAAGCCTTGGACAAAGTCGGACAGGCTATTATGCAAAGACAAGCAATGAGATGGGAGCCAGACTTACCCCTCAATCTCGCTATTATTCGAGATGATATCAAATTTTCAGGCCTCATTTTTCAATGGGACACAGCGTTATCAGAACCATTGTTAATGTTAGAATGGGTTTTCTTGCCTTTCCAAGCTTCAAAAACTATCTCTCAACAGATTGAAATGATTTCTGATATAATAATGAGAGCGAGACACAGAATTTGTACTATTGCTAGTAGAGATTTTTCCTTTATTTTTATACCATTTACTGAGACCTATCTTGACTTTGTTGTTCAACACAGTTTTTTCTTTCCAGGTGGCTATCTTGAATTTTACAGGACAATTTTCTAATCATTATCTGCCTTCAAAACTTTTGCATGCTTTTCTGCCACTTGTCGAGATTCCACGACTTTCTTCAACTCCTTTACAAGCACTCACTGTTTTTACAGATGTATCTTCTGCATCCCATAAAGCCGTTGTTACTTGGCAGGATTCAGGAGGAACCTGGAACTCTGATATCACATATCACCCTGGATCCTCCCAAATAGTAGAACTTGCGGCGGCAGTCCGAGCCTTTCAATTATTTTCAGATGTTTCATTTAATCTGATTACAGATTCAGCATATGTGGCAGGAATAGTTCAATGAGCAGAACAGTCTGCTCTGAAACAACTTTCTCACTCCCTTTTATATTCTCTGTTGCTGCAATTAATCTCTTTACTCAATGTTCGTATACATTCCTATTTTCTGTTATGTATTCGATCACATACTTCTCTTCCAGGTTTTTTGGCAGAAGGAAATCGGAGAGCAGATAGGCTCACGTTACCTGTTACTGTTTTACCTAACAATTTTGCACAAGCTCGGCTACACCATTCCTTCTTCCATACTAATGCAAGGGGACTTCGCAAAGAGTTTAATTTATCTAATCAACAGGCCGCTGATATTGTTTATTCTTGCCCAGATTGTCAGCATCATACTATTGTCTCTAATGCACATGGCACTGTACCCCGTGGCCTTAACAGTTTGGAAATCTGGCAGACCGATGTAACACACTTTCCTGAATTTGGACGCCAGAAATATTTACGTGTTTCCATAGATACCTTTTCAGGCGCTATTTATGCCTCTTGCCATACTGGGGAAATGGCTAAAGATGTTAAACGACATTTTTTACGAGCTTTTGCTTCTCTTGGTGTTCTAAAACAAGTAAAAACGGATAATGGTCCTGCATATCTTTCTCGTTCACTGCAAACCTTTTTTGCCGAGTGGGGAATAAAACATGTTACAGGAATCCCACATTCCCCTACTGGCCAAGCAATAGTAGAAAGGGCTCATCAAACACTCAAATCTCTCCTACTTAAACAAAAAGGGGGAACTGGAGTCTTAACAATACCGGAAGAAAGAGTACTCAAAGCTCTGTATACTCTAAACTTTCTCAATTGCACATCTGCGGACATACCTCCAATTGCTAAACATTTTGTTAACAATAACCTTTTTCAGTTTCAGGAACAACCCTTAATTCTGGTTCGGGATCTAGAAACAGGACTCAATAAAGGCCCATGCGAACTAATTACATGGGGAAGGGGATATGCTTGTGTCTCTACAGACTCAGGACCCAGATGGTACCCCGCAAGAAACATACGCCCCTACAAGAACTCATCGTCAGAAGCATGATCTTCCCTTTCATTATCACTTGTTTCCAGGAAGGTATGGCATTTACACTACCAAAAGAAAATGTTTGGATCACTTTGGCTAACACATCGGGACTACAGTCTATTTGCATTGCAACAGCTAATCCTCAAAACCCTTTCTCTACATGTTTAGTGGGGGTCCCCATTGATCAATGGCCGATACCACAGAATCAAAAGGTGATAGCAAATGGCACAGGTTGTGTAGACAACTGAGATGGTTGGGTTGCATACTTACCTCCATCCGATTTGGAACCTCAAGAATTAGAATTATTAGGTTCTATAAGAATGGAGAGCTTGGAGTGTAAATCCCATACATACTATCTTTACTAATGCATCTGCTTGGTGCAATTACATCTCTCCGAACATCTCAAAGTCAGCAAACTTACCCCTTCTCTTACCCCCGGGAATCTTCTTAGTTTGCGGAGATCGAGCATGGCCGGCCATTCCTTCACACATTAAATGGACCATGCTCAATAGGTAAACTTTCCCTATTAGCACCAAATGATACTACAATTCTACAATGGCGGAAAAGATATCGCCACCGTAGAAGTGTACATGCCTTTTCTAGTGATTGTGATGACAGTGTTAAATTCTGGAATTCTGCTCAGATCATTGCCGCATCAGCATTAGCAACAGGGGTAGCCTCAGCACAATCACTAGTGACATTAAAAAAGTTAGGTTGTTGGCTTGCAAAACAAACTAATGCAACTAGCCTCGCACTAACAAGCTTGCTAATGGATGTCGATAGTATTAGGCATGCAACTTTGCAGAACCGTGCAGCAATAGACTTTTTGCTTTTAGCACATGGTCACGGTTGTGAAGATTTCAATGGAATGTGTTGTATGAATTTGTCTGACCATTCTGAGTCCATCCATGCAGCCATCCAGCAGCTGAAACGAGGAGTGAAACGCCTGCAATTAGAAGATAATTGGGACTGGTTTGACAAGCTGTTTTCTGGGTGGGGGTTGACTGGATGGATTCGAAGTTTATTGAAAACCGTTTGTTATGTTTTGTTTGTATTTTTGTTTTTGTCAATATTATTACCCTGTGTTTTGCAATGTTTTCAACGACTGATCGATCGCGCTGTAAAGAGAGTCTTTATGGTACAAACGGAAGGGGGAATTGAGGCTACAGCATCCCGTAGTGCTAGCACAGAGAAGCTAGTAATGGAGTCTTTCAACCACAAACCCTGGAACACAGAAAAAGCAGGCCTTGGACTCCATTAAAGCACAGCGAGAGCAGCACGTACGAGGTCATGGAAAGGACACTTTGTGGGCAGTTGGAGCAGCTTGAAACCATCTGATAAGGAGCTGACTGGCAAAGGTAGAAGTTGCTAACAAGAGACTTGATAAGGCCTATCGGACTGTAGTGTCATACCGTAAAGACTTGAGAACTGCGCAAAGCTTTCACTAATATCCAATTAGCTTGTAATGCGATGTATGTAATAATGTAATCATCCAATCAGTAGTGAACACGCTTGTTTTAGCCTTAGCTTAATAAGTATATATATCGACCTTTTGCAAAAATAAAGTTGGACGTTGTTTGCATCAAACTGGTCCCCGTCTCCCACTGCGACACACAGTTCTTCTGGGCTGGCACATCCACCTGGCTCCAGGGCAGCTGGCAGATGTTGCCAGGTCTAGCCTCCTCTGCAGAAGTCAGCACTGGTTGTCAGCTCTACCAGGCAGTCAGTTCTTCCCAAATCCATGCAACTAATAAGTCCATCTGGCACCACTAGGTTATCAGAGCTGCCCAGCTACAGAGCAGCTGGTGACAGTGGCCAGGTCTACCTACTTCTGCTGAGTTGCCAGATCGACCAAACTTGTGCAGGCCATCAGATCCATCCCGCTGCCCTGGGCCTTCAGGGCAGCAGATCTTCCCAACTCTACACGGGTTGCCATGTGTACCTGGGTCCAGCAAGGCCTTGGATGAAAGGTCCCAAAAAAAAAAAAAGTTGCGACAAGGCCCTCTATAATGTTTAAACACACAGAGAGTGGCTCCTCATTTGCAAATGTACAGTCAGGAAAGAAAAGTGAACAGTGAATTTGAAAAAGAATGACACCATTACCATTAATGACAATCAATGACACCAAGAGGAAAAAAAAGAAGGGAGGCTGGACCAGCAATGAGTTACATTGTAGCTGCTATGCAGTAGAAGATTGGCAGTGTATTGTTTCTATTTATTTTATTTTCCACACTGTATCCTTGATTTCCTTGTTCCTTATGCTATAGATGAGGGGATTCAATGCTGGAGGCACCACTGAGTACAGAACGGACAACACCAGATCCAGGGACTGGGAGGAGACTGAGTGGGGCTTCAGGTAGGTAAATATGACAGTGCTGACAAACAAAAAGACCACGGCCAGGTGAGGGAGGCAGGTGGAAAAGGCTTTGTGCCGCCCCTGCTCAGAGGGGATCCTCAGCACAGTCCTGAAGGTCTCCACATAGGACACCACAATGAAAACAAAACAGCCAAATACTAATAAAACACCAACCACAAGAAGACCAGCCTCCTTGGGGTCGGCATTTCTGCAGGACAGTTTGAGGATCTGGGGGATTTCACAGAAGAACTGGTCCACAGCGTTGCCTCGGCAGAGGGGCAATTAAATTGTATTGTCCGTGAGCAGCAGAGCGTTTAGAATTGCAGTGCCCCAGGCAGTTGCTGCCATGTGGACAAAGCTTTGCCACCCAAGAAGGTCCTGTAGTGCAGGGGTTTGCAGATGGCAACATAACGGTCGTAGGACATGATGGTGAGAATAGAATACTCTGCGCCAAACAAGAACACCACAAAGAAGACCTGAGAAACACATCCTGAGTAGAATATTTCCCTGGTGTCCCAGAAGGAATTGACCATGGATTTGGGGACTTTTGTCGAGATGCAGCCGAGGCTGAGGAAGGAGAGGTTGAGGAGGAAGAAGTACTTGGGCGTGTGGAGGTGGTGGTCACAGGCTATGGCGGTGATGATGAGGGTCTTTCCCAAGAGGGAACCTGGGTAGATGTCCAGGAAGAGCCAGAAGTGCAAGAGCTGCAGCTCCCGTGTGTCTGTGAATGCCAGGAGGAGGAACTGGGTGATGGAGCTGCTGTTACGACATTTGCTGCCTTTGGACATGAAGCACTGCACATGGATGAAAGAACAGTCACAAATTAGGGGAGACATCTCCGAGCAAAATCTAAGTCATTTCTCACACTGCACACTCCCCACTGCTCTTTTCATTTGTATGAGATCGTCAATCAGCTCTGTTCCTGGAGCCCTGCTTGGTGCTACTTGAATATGTCGTGAGGAGCAGGGCCTCTGCCTGCTGCATACCGAGGAGTCAGCCCAGCTCTGCAACACTGGCGTCATGGGAACAGTGTGGACAGCGTTGGTGTTGGATATTTTCTAATAAAACTACTCCTAATGCAAAGGGGCCCGTAGACATCTGCACTCCCAGTGCTAAGAAACCACATTCACAAACATGTTTTAGAAGTAAAAGGATTTCAGAGCGGCCTCTAATCTCAGCTAGAGACTATTTTTTATTTCAGGATTTTTCAGCATTTCTGCTGCACTTGGGGAGGTCAATAAGAGTCCTGCGAGGTAAGGAGATTGACTCTTTAGTGCAGATTGAGGAGACATCTTGTGTCCCTTGGAAATGATCCTGGATGCCCTTTGTTTTGTAGCTTCCTGAGACAGGGTGCATTCACACTTTCATGTTAACTGGAGGAGGTACCAGGCACTGCTGAGAGTGGAGAAATTCACTGCAAAGCACGGAGTCTCACAGTTTCTCAAGGTCTCAGCACCCCACTTTCAGCCCAGGACACACATCACACAGTATCACAGTATCACAGTATCACAAGGTTGGAAAGGACCTCTGAGATCATCAAGTCCAACCTATAACCCAACACTAACACCAACCATCATCTAAACCATGGCACTCAGTGCCACATCCAATCTCCCCTTAAACACCTCCAGGGTCGGCGACTCCACCACCTCCCTGGCCAACGCATTCCAATGGCCAATCACCCTTTCAGTAAAGAACTTCTTCCTCACATCAAGCCTAAACTTTCCCTGACGAATGGTTCATTACACAAACCCAACAATGTTTTTTCTGTCATAACATCTCTGTGCTTCTCCATGGAGCTTTCAGGTGAAACAAAGATATGACAGAAGAGGTTTGCATCCTGGAGGGAAGCTCAGAGCTGAGAGACACCCAAGTGTCCTTATGATGATATGTCAGTAAGGAAGAATTAAACACATTCCTCAGGGAATAACACAGACCCCACAGCTCCAAAGGAAAGATGAATGCTAGGACATTTAATTCACATGGACACAACTGCACAGGAGGAATCAGAAGATCAGTTCCTGACTCTGCAGCTGAAACTCCCATCCCCAGAGAGCCTGGCAGCAAGAACAAGAGAACAACAGCAAGAAGAGAGAAGAGGGGAGAAAGAGGGAGAAAGAGAGTGAGGGTGTGGTTGGGAGAGGCGAGACCAGAGGCAGCTGGCACACAGACAGCATTCCCCTTCCCCAGTTGTGCACAGCCCCTCCGAGACACCAACTGTGCCGGGCAGTTGCTCTCAGCCCCTGTGCTCTGGAGAGGGAATTGAAGCTGTGGCTGTAGAGGAGGTGGTTCAGCCTTGGAGTCCAGAGGGCAGAGAGCAGAGGCTTTTCTGTGTGGGACAGGAGGCCAGGGGACTTACTCAGAGGAAGAGTCTGCACTGGAGGGGATCAAATGGAGTTTTCTGAATTATCTGCCTCACATCATTTCTGGTTTTGATTTCCTCTCATGCCCTGATCCTATCCCGGATGTTTGGAGATTTGCCTTTTTAAATTTTTTTCCCTGTCACGTTTTTTGTTTTCCATGTTCACAGACCCCCCATCCAACAACTTCATGTTTTTAATTTCTTTTCATCCACCGAACTTATTCCTGTTACCAGGAGATTTTCATCCTGTTAGCTATTTCCTCTCCCATGGTTTTTTTTTTTCATTTTCACCACTCACATACCTCATTCCAACCTCTGGCCCTACATAAACCTGCTTGTTTGCAGATCATTGGCTCTTCGTGTGTTTCTGTTTGCAGGACAGGTCAGACTAAGCCTGATGGGTCCAGAAGGGGTGATGCTGTTATATCCATAGCAAAAGGAGTGGCTGGAGACAGGTCAAGACGCTCCTGTCAGACCTACTGGTCACTCAAAGCTACAGCTCAAAAGTCTCAGCCACTTGTGCAATCACAAAAGCCACTTTTCCTCTTTCTCCCCCTCAACTTCATCACACAAAGACACAAAATCTTTCAGAGTAGGAAACTCAAAAGGCAAATAAGTAAAGATACTTATCATCAATGTAATCCTTCCATGTCTTTCCTTTTGAAATGTCCCTTCAGAATTGTCCTGGAGTGATCTGGAGTTGTGAGCAGGCTTGACCCACGGAGTATCTTCTGATACCAGAAAGACCCTCTCCTGCCAGGATTTTCTTCTTCCACCCACAACTTCTCCCGGCAGCGCCCTGGGGAGCTCCCAGCCTTCCAGTATGGAAAGGGGCTACAAGAAAGCTGGGATGGGGCTGTTGATCAGGGAGTACAGGGATATGACAAGAGGGAACGATTTTCAGCTGAAAAAGGGAGTATTGAGATGAGATCTCAGGAAGAAATATTTTCCTGTGAGGGTGGGGTGACCCTGGCCCACGTTGCTCAGAGAAATGGTGGCTGCCCCATCTCTGGAGGTGTTCAAGGCCAGGTTGGATGGAGCTTTGAGCACTCTAATGCTGTTGAATGTGTCTCTGCCCATGGCAAGGTGTGGCATAGGATGAGCTTTATGGTCCCTTCCTTCTCAAATCATTCCATGGTTCCATGAAAAGGGACACCTGTCTTATAAAGTGTTTCTCATGTCAACACCACCTCTGTAGAGCTTTAGGGCAGGAAGGTGAGTCTGGCTTCTGCAGGTGCTTTGGATGACACTGGTGGCTTAATAGGTGACAGGCCAGGAGCAGGGCCTTGGCTTGCTCAGCTGTTTAACCCAACCCAACCCATCCTACCCCAACCCAATCCATCCCACCTCAACCCAACCCAACATACTCAACAGAGCATGAACAAACTAAATTCAACCAAACAAACACAACCCAACCCAACCAAATCCAACCCAACAAAACCCAACAAAACTCAACAAAAAAAAAATCCCAGCTCAACCCAACTAAACATAACACCACTCAACCCAACCAAACCCAACACAACTAAACCCAAAAGAACCAAACCCAAACCAACTCAACCAACTAAACCCCACACAACTAAACATAACCCAACCCAATCAAACAGAACAAAACCCAACCCAACCCAACTCAATCTAACTCAATTCAACCAAACTGAGCCAAACAAAACCCCACCAACCAAACTAAAGGCAACTCAACCCAATCCAGCCCAACCCAACCCAACCCAACCCAACTATTAGTTCACAACCAGCTGAATATGAGCCTGCAAGGTGCCCAGGTGACTAAGAAGGCCAATGACATCTTGTCTTGTATCAAAATCAGTGTGGCCATCAGGTCAGGAAAGTGATTGTGCTTTCGTACTCGGCACTGGTGAGACTGCACCTCAAGTACTGCGTTCAGTTCTGGGTCCCTCACTATAAGAAGGACATTAAGGTGTTGGAGCATGTCTAGAGAAGAGCAAGGAGGCTGGTGAAGGGACTGGAGAATGAATCCTTTGAGAAGTGGCTGAGGGAACTGGCGTTGTTTAGCTTGGAGAAGAGGAGGCTGAGAGGAGACGTCATCGTGGTCTATGGCTTCCTGAAAAGAGGCTGTCAGAGAGAGAGCATTGATCTCTTCTCACAAGTGACTGGTGATGGGACAAGAGGAAATGGCCTCAAGTTGTGCCAGGGGAGGTTCAGACTAGATATTAGGAAGAATTTCTTTACTGAAAGTGTGTTCAGGCACTGGAGCAAGTGCCCAGGGACGTGGTTGAGTCACCATCGGAGGTGTGTAAAAAATGGGTAGATGAGTATTTGAAGGACATGGTTTGGCAGAAGACGGGTACGGTTGGACTCGATGATCTCAAAGGTCTTTGAAACCAGAAGATTCTATGAACCTATGATTCTATGAACCTATGATTCTATGATTCAAGCCAACTCAACCCATTTTAACCCAACCCAACACAACACAACTCAACAACACCCAACAAACTCAACCTAACTCAACTCAAACTCAACCCAACTAAACCAAATCCAACTGTAATAAACCCATCTCAATCCAACCCAACCGAACTCAGCCAAATCCAAACAAACTAAACGCAAAAAAAACAAAGCCAACCCTACTCAACCCAGTCCTAATCAATTCAACTCAACCCAACTAAATCCAACTCAACCATACCCAGTTTAACCCCACCCAAATAAACCAAACCGAACAAAACTCAACCTAACTCAACCCATTCCATGATTCCAACACCTTCAGTGTCTCCTCAGGGTGTCTGAGCAGTATGGAGAAGCAGTCCCTTGAGGTCTGACACTGCATGGACAGCCTTGCTCCTCACCTCCCCCACTCCACCATTTCTCTCATTGCCCCTACAGGACTTGTATGCCTCTTCCTTACACTGAAGGGAAGGGTTGTATGGTCACTGCAGAAAAGAATTGTCTCTCCCCAGCTGAGGGAGGGAACATCAGTGATTGCTTCTGCCTGTTTCACTGCAGGTGCCCCTGAAGACCCAGGGACACCTCGAGGGAACCCAGAGGGGGCTGAGAGAGGGCTGCCTTGTGCTACTCCTCTGCTGCTGAGCTGGGCTGGGTTCCTGGCATGGAGGGAGCTCCTGTCAAGTGGGCAGCACTACAAAGAGCCAGCTCTGCCCAAGAGCAGCAGTTCCTCAGCAAAGCGCAGCAGGGCTGAGGGCACTGTCTGCAGGGGAGAGGGGAGAGGAGAGAGGCAGAGAAAGATTAAAGGCAGAGTGAGGTGGGAGGACACTGAGAGCTCACTGAGGAAGGAATCCTAACAGTCCATCACACGGTAAGTCTCTGGCTGTAGGGAAGTGCAGGTGTGGTTCCTGGAGAGATCTCGTAAAGCTTGCACATCCCACAGATCCCAGTGTCTGTCAGGATATCTCTTCCAGTGTCTCTGCTGTAGAGAAGAACCTGGTGCTGAGCAAGGTTCCCGTGCTGCACTGTCAGAGGGACAGGGCTTGGGGCCTGCCTTGTTCTGGGGACGAGTGCAGGGCTGTGCCCTCAGGGGTGACCCGGGCTGTCCTTGAGAGCAGGGTTTCTGAACGGCAGGGTCTGTGTGCCAGGGCAGGGACTGCCCCCTGCCAGGGTCAGTGCTCAGCCTGCACGGGAAGCTGCCCCGGTGCTGTGAGGAGAAGCTGTGTGTGCAAGGAGTGACACCTCTGTATAGCAGGACAGGGGACTTCTCTGACTAAGAGAACGTGTTGTGGGTCAGGGCTGCTCACAGGTGCAGATCACCCCAGGATATTTTCAACAGGATGTTTCAAGGGGAAGATGAAGGAATGATTTACTTTATTGAATTTTCTGAATTTGTCTTTTAAGCTTTCTTCTCTTGGGCGGTTGGAGAGAATAAATGGCAAGGGGGGTCTCCAGCTTGAACAAATTACTGAGATGTCTTCACTATAAATCTGTGTGGTCAGCAGGTCTGCTAATGGACTCCTAAAGTGTCGTCAGCCACTCCTCCACCTGTGGACAGCACCAGAATCACCTTTCCTGCTGTTTCCCATCTGCAAACAAGAACATGTGCACATGCAATGCCCTTTAAAACGGAGGATTCTGTAAGGCAAGGTGAGTGTACAGTAGATTGGGTGGGGTCTGTAAGCATTGATATCAAAAAGACATGAGACAGGGAAACACCTCAAAAGAGGAAAATCTCCAGGCATCAGTGATAGGATCAGGGAATGAGAGGAAACAAAAGCCAGTAATGCTGTGGGAGAGAGAATTCAGAAAGCTCTGTGTGATCTCCTCCAATGCAGACACTTCTGCTGACCAAGCCCCCTGGCCTCCTCTCCAACCCAACAAAGCCTCTGCCCTCAGGGCTCTGGGATCCAAGTCTGAACCACCTCCTCTGCATCCACAGCTCCAGTGCCCTCTCCAGAGCACGGGGGCTGAGAGCAACTGCCCGGCACTGTTGGTGTCTGGGAGGGGCCGTGCACAGCTGATGAAGGGTAACACTGTCTGCGTGCCCGGCTGCCCTGGCCTCTCTCAGACAGACCCTCACTCTTTCTCCCTCTTTCCGCCCTTGTCTCTGTTCTTGCTGTTGTTCTCTTGTTCTTGCTGCCAGGCTCTCTGGGGATGGGAGTTGCAGCAGCCAAGTCAGCCAATCATCTTGTACTTCCTCTGATGCAGATGTGTCCATAGGAATGAAGTGTCGTAGCCTTTATCTTTCCTGTGGACCTGTGGGCAGTGCAGTCTGTGCATTTTCCTGAAGAAGGAGCTGACCCTTCCGTACAGTGAAACCATCATCAGGACACTTTGGCACTCCCTTGGTGTTCCCTTTCAAGCACTGACCTACTGTCCAGGATTCACACCTGTCCTATCACATCTTGGTATTACTTGAGAGCTCGGTGGAGAAGCACAGAGACATTACAACCAAGGCAATGCTGCTGGGTGTGTGAAATGACCCATGTGTGTCTTAAGCTGAAAGTGTGGTGCTGAGACCTCAGGAAATGGTGAGACGTTGAGTGGTGTGAGGTGAATCCCTATGCTCTCAGCAGTGGCTTTTCAGGGTAACTGGGGATATTGATCCCCCTCCATCTCAGAAAGGTGCAAACCCACGGAAGATGGAAATAAGGCTGAGGGGCAGAGCAGCTCCCATCACTCTGCACTCAGCCACAGGCAATGCTCTTGCCTTGCAGAACTCCCTCTGCTCTCCCTGAGTGGAGCAGAAATGCTGAGGGTTACTGACATTCAAAAACACTGCCCAAAGTGAAAAAAGGAACTCCAAACAAAAAACCCCTCACCCTGCCTTTTACCCTCTCCTTATCCCTGGGAGTGCAGATGCTGGAAGATCCTTCTGCAGAAGTAGCAGTTCCACAGGACAAATTTGAACCCCACCAGTGACCCCTGTCCCTACCAGTCCCATGACCCCACTGTTGCAAAGCAGGGCTGAACTCTTGGTACCAGTGGGCAGAGGCCCTGTTCCTTAGGAAACATTCAGCCAGCACCAAGCAGGGCTCCAGGCACGGAGATGAATGATGGTCTGCTGGAAAAGGGAAAGGGGGTGTGTGTCAGGGGCAGGGTGAATGGGGAATGGCTTTGGCTTACTCGCAGAAGTTTCCCCCAAACTGTCGCTGCCCTTTCCTCCTACAACAGTGGCCCATGGCCAGAGGTAGCAGATGTCCAACAGCAGCTCCATCACAGAGTTCCTCCTCCTGGAATTCACAGACACAAGGGAGCTGCAGCTCTTGCACTTCTGGCTCTTCCTGGGCATCTACCTGGCTGCCCTCCTCGGAAACGGACTCATCATCACTACCATAGCCTGTGATCACCACCTCCACACCCCCATGTACTTCTTCCTCCTCAACCTCTCCCTCCTTGACGTGGGCTGCATCTCCACTACTGTCCCCAAATCCATGGCCATTTCTCTCTGTGACACCAGGGTCATCTCCTATGGAGGATGTGTTTCCCAGGCCTTTCTTTTTGTCTTCTTCTTTTCAGCAGAATATTCTGTTCTCACAGTCATGTCCTATGACCGCTACATTGCCATCTGCAAACCCCTGCACTACAGGACCCTCCTGGGCAGCAGAGCTTGTGTCCACATGGCAGCAGCTGCTTGGGGTTCTGGGTTTCTCAATGCTCTCCTGCATATGGACAATACATTTTCAGTGCCCCTCTGCCAAGGCAATGCTGTGGAACAGTTCTTCTGTGAAATCCCCCAGATCCTCAAGCTCTCCTGCTCAGATTCCTTCCTCAGAGAGATTGGCCTTCTTGTGCTTAATGTCTGTTTCATTTTCATTGTGGTGTCCTATGTGCAGATCTTCAGGGCTGTGCTTAGGATGCCCTCTGAGCAGGGTCGGCACAAAGCCTTTTCCATGTGCCTCCCTCACCTGGCTGTGGTCTCCCTGTTTATCATCCCTGTCATAGTTGCCTACCTCAAGTCCCCCACCATCTCCTCCCCATCACTTGACCTGATGGTGTCAGTTCTGTACTCAGTAGTGACTCCAGCAGTGAACACCCTCATCTACAGCTTGAGGAACCAGGAGGTCAAGGATGCAGTGTGGAAACTGATAACTGGATGCTTCTCTGAAGCAATAAACTGTTGATCTTCTGCTGTACAGCTGTTGTAACTCAACTCATTTCGGGCACAGGTTGGCTGGTTGGCTTTTTTTTTTTTGGTGGTCCATTTTTAATTCTTACAATGTTTTCGCTCTTTTTCAAATTCACAGCCTCAAAGGATGTTTTTTTGCAAAGGACATTAAAGCCCATCCATTTCCAAGCCCCCTGCCTTGGGTAGGGATACCTCCCACTAGACCAGGCTGCTCAAGACCCCATCCAGCCTGGCCTTGAACAACTCCAGTGAAGCACGGGCCGGGCACCAGACGAAGCACGGGAGCTCAGAGTCAAAGAATTTCACAGAGATTCAGTCAATGCTCAATTTATTACTACAGATACACTGTTTATATAGAAATTTACCAGGGTTCACGTGACAGGCTTCAATCATTGATTGGATACATTCAGGTGTTCATATATTAGCTGTAGCCTTATGATTGGTTAAATATACATCAGTACATATCACGATGTCACTGAGGTAAGTCTGCTTGCAGTTAGCAAATTTCTTATCGATCAGCAAATTTCTTACCAAGCTTCTTATTTGCAACTTTGTATCTCTTCTACTTATTCTAACCAGCTTCTTCTATCAGGCTTGACAAGGACAAAGTGTCCTTGTGTGTAGCCACATAGGCAGGGTTGTGCACAATAGACTGAAAGAGCACTTCATGGCCTGTATTTTTCAAAATATCATCAACATTGATGCTTTCCAAATACATTACAAAACTCTTCCTCTTCTGGTAAGTGCCCAGTTGGAATTCTCCAGTGGTGTTATTATTACAACCACTGTCAATTACTGCACTTCGAGCAGTGCAGTAAGGCCCTGCGAAGGCAAGAACTGGGTGGGTTGGTCTTGCCCACAGAGTTCAGCCTGACTGGTTGAAGGAGTTTGGCACATGAGTCACTAAGAGGATACCAGCAAACACCTCCTGAGTTTTAGTCTTTCGGGATTTGCTGTGACTTACAACCACCTGTTCATTAACCCTTGTGGATCTCTGTCCTCCGTTGGGATCAGTGCCAAGTGCCTCTCGGGGTTGTTAATGCTGATTCTCATTGCTGTGGCCTCGGACCCAAAGGTTTTATTCTCCATGAAATGACAGGGGTTGGGTGCTGTTCAGCTGTTTGCTTCCACTTCCAGCCAGGAGACTTTTTTCACCTCCCTCATCCTTCACCCTGATTCTGCCACAGCACAGAGGGTTTCTCCTCTGTTGGAGCAGGGGCTGGCTGACCCTGCTCACCCCAGACGAACGATCCGTGTTTGAGCTGCGGTTCTGATGCTGCTCAGCCTGATGGACGGGAAACTTTTCCTGGCAGGTCAGCCACAGGGCTGGAAGCTGAAAAGCTTCCTGTCTGTCCAGGCCCTGCTGCACGGCCATGCTCGGTCAGCGCAGGGCAGGCAGCTTTGGGGCTCGCTCCCTGTTGGCAAGGATCTCTTTTGACCCCAGTGCTGCACTCTGGGAGTTGCTTCTCCAACGCTGTTAGTGATGCCTTCCTTAAAACTCTTCTCACAGGAGCGGTGTCCCTTCAGGATCTGTACTGGGACCAGTGCTGTTTAACGTCTCCATCACTGGTGTGTGTGGTGGGATCAAATGTGCCCTCAGCAAGTTCGTGGGTGACAGCGAGCTGGGTGGTGCAGAGGATTCCCCTGGAGGAGGCGTTGCCATCCAGAGGGGACTTCAGGCTGGAGGAGTGGGCGATGTGTTTCAGTACGGTCAAGTGCAAGGTCCTGCACCTTGGACGAGGCAATGCTCTAGGAAACCTTATTGTGCCCGTTCACTGTATCTAGGGAGCTTGTAAGAAAGATGGAGAGAGGCTTTTGAGCAAAGCCTGTAGTGACAGGAAAAGGGGCATCAGTTTTAAACTGAAAGAGGGGAGATTCCACCGAGTTCTAAGGAAGAATCCTTTTCTTCTGAGAGTGCTGAGGCACTGGCACAGGTTCCCCAGAGAAACTGTGGCTTCTCCATCCCTGGAGGAGACTGTGCAACCTGGTCTAGTGGAAGGTGTCCCTGCCCACAGCAGGGGCGTTGGAACAGGATGGGCTTTTAAAGCCCCAGCCTTGCTTTCCAAGGTGGTGGGAGGCTGGTGGGCAGGGTGGCAGGGAGACAGCGGTGCTTTGGGTGTGAGGCCGTGTCTGTGAGTCCTGTAGCGCCCCATCTGTCCTGGCCCCTGCACCAAAGGGCAGCTTCCTGAGCTGGGTGGTGAACCCCAAGCTGGGTGGTGCAGTTGTCCCACCTGAGGGGTGGGATAGCATCCAGAGGGACTTGGAGAAGGTTGAGGAGTGGGCCCATGTTAAGCTTCTCAAGGCCAAGTGCAAGACCCTGCACATGAGTCGGGGCAATCCCCAGCATCTGTCCAGGCTCGGGGATGCAGGAATGGAGAGCAGACCTGCCATGAATGACCTGGGGGTGCTGGGGGATGAGAAGATGGACATGAGCCAGAAAAGTGCCCTGGCAGCCCCGAAAGCCAAGCGTCTCCTGGGCTGCATCCCCAGCAGCGTGGCCAGCAGGGCGAGGGAGGGGATTGTCCCACTCTGCTCTGCACTGGGGCAGCCACACCTCGAGATCTGGGGGCACTTTTGGGTGCCACAGTATAAAAAGGACATCAAACTACTGGAGAGTGTCCAGAGGAGGCCACAAAGCCGCAGAAGGGTCTGGAGGAGAAGTCGTATGAGGAGCAGCTGAAGTCATTTGGTCTCTTCTCAGCCTGGAGGAGAGGAGACTGAGAGGGGATCTCAGAGCTGTTCACTGCCTTCTCACAAGGGAAGGAGCTGAAACGGGTGCTGAGCTCTTCTCTCTGGTAACCATTAACAGGACCCGATGGAATGGCAGGAAGCTGTGCCAGAGGAGGGTTAGATTGGATATTAGGATATTAGGGGGCTGCAGTGGGGTGGTGAGGAGTAGCCAGAGCCCCCGGCTAAACACCCAGGGTTGGAGGCTGGTGGGCAGGGTGACAGGGGGTCAGCAGTGCTTTGGGGGTGGGGCCGTGTCCGTGAGTCCTGCAGGGCCCAGTCTGTCCTGGCTCCCCGGCAAAGGGCAGCTTCCCCTGGGCCAGGCACGAGGGGAGTCCCTCTCCCCCAGGATTGCCTGCACAGCTGGGGGAGGCTGAGCCCTGAGGAAGGCTACGAACCCTTCGGGCCCTGGTGGATGGGATGTGGGGCTGGGCGATGCTTTTGGCCCTCTGCCTCTTTGTGGTGCCCCTGCACTCCTTGTCCATCCCATACAGGCACGGAAAGGTTTTGGTTAACAGTTTTAATGGAAAATCTAACATAGTCTCTACAACGTACCCATTCCAACCCCGCTCAACAGACCAAATCCTTCCCCATCCATAATTCCCCCCTCCCGTCTCAGCTTCGCCATCCAGAGGGCCCAGTTCTTGACCGCGATCTCTGGCTGGGACCTCTGGCACAGCTCGTGCTGCCTCTTTCCCAGCAGGGTCCTACGCTGGGACAGGCGGCTCTGGAATGCTGACCCCTCACCAAACTGCTGGAGGATGTTATGTCCTGGGGGTGCCGCCCTAAGCCACGTTGACACCAGTCCCAACAGATTTGTATCAGTGGTGCTGTGTCGACCTCTTCCATCGCGACGTCAGTGGGGACGGAGATGTCCAGTGCTGCTGTGTCGACCTCTTCCATCTCAACGTCAGTGGGGACAGAGATGTCCAGTGCTGCTGTGTCGACCTCTTCCATCTCAACGTCGGTGGGGACGGAGATATCCAGGACATATCTTTGGCCGAGGTCCATGGGCTTGGGCGTGTCCACGGGGACAGCGCCAGCTGGAGCAGCGAGGCGGTGGCCCATGGCGGAGGTGGATGGCAGAGGTCGGACTCTGCTCCTCTGCTCCTGGCACAGTTGGAGGGATTGAGGGCACTGCTGAAGGAAGAGCTGGGGTTCCATGCCTTCCCCTTTGATGTGCAGGGGCAGTCTGGCTTCACGACCTGGGGAGAGATTTCTGTGTCAGTACAGTAACTCCCTCTGTTATCCTGGCTTTTCCAAGCTGCCTCCATGCTAATCCCTGACTCCAGGCTGGAAGGGACCAGATCCAGATGCTCCAGGACAAGATACAGGACCCTCCTCTTCCCTCAGGACCTATGCCCTGGGGCTGGTGCCTTTTTGTTAAAGAACTCCTGGGGCTGCTTTCTAATGTAGTGATCAGTTTGCGCCTTGAAAGAGTGATGCTGAGTTTAAAACACGATCATAATTTTCTTCTTTAAACTCTTTGCATCCAGGCACTTCGGCCCTAGGACGGTTTCCATCCTGACAGTTGAGGGGATCAACTCTATTTGGTACGGGATGGGGCTATGCACATCATTTAAATGACCTTCTACAGCTCCTCTTCCCAGGTGCCAGCAGAAGAGTTCAGCTCTCCCCAGGGCCCATCAGGGTCTCTCAAGAACACGTTCCTCTTGCCAAACACACATCATTTACACAGCTCTGTTCCTTGTAAATCCCAGACCAGCTCAAGGCTTGCACACGAGCAGTTTTCCTGTTTCTCTGCAACAAAAAAGCTCTCCTGGCACAGCCCCTGGGGATCTCCGCCGCAAAGAGAGGGACACCCTCATCGCTAGCGCAAGAGTATCAGAGCCAGGAGCGCAGCACTGAGCCAGGAATCCCCTGGGAGCAAATTTTTAAGGCAACCCTTTCCTTCCACAGCTCCAACAACAGCAGCTGGTGGGCAGGAAGCGTTGGTTAACACAAGCCCTGTGTAGGGGACGCTTGCCCAGTAAACCCCGTGCAATTACTGCATTAATAAAGAGCTGCTTCATCACTTTTGTATCCGTCAGCTCGGAGCAGTAAGGAAAGGAACAAAGCAGCTGGGTCAGTGATTTCTCCAGCCTCCAGAACGGGAGCCAGGCTGCTGGAGGACTGTGGGCCTCACACCTCTTCCTCTTAGATGAAGGAAACCACAGTGCTCCCTAGATGGAAGTCTGACAGCTATCTCCCACTCTGGAAAACCACCTATAGCAGCATCATGCAGAGACACAGAGCAAGGACAAGGGAACCCTTGCTGCAAGCATTCTGGCCCCATGCTAGCAGAGCAAAGCCATCACTTCTGTAGGGGCAAAGGTGGTGTAAGAAGGCAACTGCTCCCAGAACAAGGCTTGAGAGCATTTCTGAAAGAGAGGAGGAGCACAAAGCTTGTCTGGCAGACTGCTCGGGCTCTGATTTCCAGGGAGGGTGCTCACCCTGCTGAGCACAGCCAGCCCTGGCCAACGCTACCCATGTGTGCCATGGACTCAGAGCTATGAGGTGACAATTCTCACACGTGCTGGCCAGAGGAGGTCCTTTCACAGACACCCTGTGCTCAGCAGGGCTCAGCCACCTAAGGTCTGGCAGCATCTAGGGAGTGGGAGGTGATCCGGGCTCTGGGAGCACAGTGGCAACTGAGCTCCCACCGCCTCACGAGTCTGACGAAGCATCCACAAAACAAATAAATCATCACCAGGAAAGTGCAACCATGGGACTTTGAAGATCCAGAATCCTGTTCATGGCAGACCCAAAGGAAACCCCTGTGTCTCCAGGCTGTGCCATCTTTCCTACGTGGGAACCTGTTTCATGACCAGACCATGTTCAAGCTGCAGTTAAACCCTGAGTTATTTACCCTCCTTCACCCAAACAGCAACACTGGACAAACCTTTGACAAGCGGTCTGGGCGCTCCTGAAACTCTTTGAACTCTGTCTGTTCCCACTCCTCAGGGGATGCAGGAACACACAGCACGTCCACAACCAGCGAGCTGGGGAACGCAACTGACCTCGTTCCCGAGGCAACGGGGCCTCTAAGCCTGCCTGATGGCCACACAGTGTTGTGACATGTTAGGGAGGCGGGGCTTCAGAACAGGATGGGAGAGAGGGAGGTAGAGGGGCCCCAGGGATGCTCAGCACCTGCCCCTGTCCCCACAGAGGAGCTCCACCACAAACAGCCCAGTCCCCCCGACCTGAGAGCGTCTGCTCGACCTGACTCAGCGCTGCCTGGCACAGGCAGAAACAGGCAGGTCACTGCAGGAACGCAGGCTGGGAGGCTGCTGATAGAAAGAGAAGCAGTCGCATACCCAGACACTGGTGCTGTTAGTAGAATTATAGAATGAAGGGACTTCAAAGCCCATCCAGTTCCATCCTCGTTGCCATGGGCAGGGACACCTCCCACTGGACCAGGCTGCTCAAGGCCTCATCCAACCTGGCCTTGAAAACGTCCAGGGATGGGGCAGCCACAACTTCCCTCGACAACCTGTGCCAGGGCCTCCCCACCCTCATCACAAAGAATTTCTTCCTAATGTCTAATCTAAATCTTCCCCCTTCCAGTTTAAAGCCATTCCCCTTCATCCTGTCACTATAAGCCCTTGCAAAAAGCCCCACCCCATTATTCCTGCCGCCCCTTCAGGTACTGGAAGGCCACTATCAGGTCCCCCTGGAGCCTTCTCTTCTCCAGGTTGAACAAGCCCAACTCTCTCAGCTTGTCCTCATAGCAGAGGTGCTCCAGCACTCTGAGCATCTTTGTAGCCCTCCAATGGACTGCTTCAACAGTTCTCTGTCCTTCTTAAGTTGTGGATTCCAGAACTGGACATAATGCTCCAGGTGGGATCTCAGAAGAGTGGAAGAGAGCGGCAGATTCCCCTGCCTTGCCCTGCTGGCCACACTGCTTTTGATGCAGCCCAGGACACCTTCAGCTGTGAGCGCACATTGCCGGCTCGTGTTGAGCTTCTCATTATTCAGCACCCCAATCACATCATCCCGCATCCTGTATTGATGCCAGGGGTTGCCCCAACCCACGTGTAGGACCTTGTACTTGGCCTGGTTGAACCTCATGAGTCCCACTTCTACAGCCTGTCTAGGTCCCTCTGGATGACATCCCGTCCTTCAGATGTGACCACTGCCCCACTCAGCCTGGTGTCATCAACAATGTGCTTTAGCTTTAGGTCAGCACTGAAGGTTGGGTTCTGGGCTTTCAAGGGACAGGAGTTTTGAGGCCAGGACGATGCTTGGGGCAGGTCAGCGTGCAAGGCAAGATGATGAGCAGCAGTGGCACCAGGAACTGCGCCGTGCCGTGCTGATGTCAACGGGACTGTGCCTGCCCAGGGCCCAGAGCAGATCCCACCACCTCAGCTGCGTCACTGGACTGCCCTCGGCAAGAGACTCAGCCCCTCCGGCCCCCAGCACTGGGCACTGCCCCGAGGGAGACCGCATCCTGCACCTTCTGCAGGCCAGACCCACAAAGGGGACGCCGCTCCCCCAGGCATTGCTGGCTGCGTTGGCCCCGGTGTGTGGGGGTGGATGGGAGATGAGCTATAAAGAGAGAGGGAGTTTCCAGGCACTTTCTGACCTGCACAGTGCCCTTTTTTTTTTCATTATTCTCCCGATTTTTTCACCTTCCTGTTCCTGCAGCTGTGCAAGGTGCAGCCAGACAGCGGGAAGAGTCCCAGCTGGGCTCAGAGCTGAGTGCAGTGGGAGCTGAGGAAATGCAGAATTGTCTGGAGGCTCTGCAGGGCTTTGCTCCCAGCCCTGTCCCTACTGCAGGGGACGCTGCTTACTGCTTGACATCCCCCTTTCCCCCGCCCCTCAAAACACACCTCCCCTCAAACCTCCCCGAAAACACACCACCCTCTTCCCCACCCTCATCTCCATCCCATCCCTGCGATGGCTCTAATCCCACCAGGCCAACTCTGCGCTACCTCCCAAAGCCCTGCGCTGGCTCCGTGATATTGGCAAGGGTCTCCTCCCCCTCTTCTGCCCCCTCTTCTCTGCTCCAGCTGGATGTGACACTGCCAGCTCCATCCCTGCATCCCCCAGGACCCCTCGGGCAGCACAAAGGAGGGGAAGTCACAGTGGGAGCGGCTGTGCTAGTGACCCCCACTGTGTCCAGGGAGCCATACAGGCTGAGGGAGCCGTTTTGGGTCAGGGGGACCCTCCAGGGGCACCCATCGAGCCGGCCCCCATCGCCAACGTCCCCACGGAGCAGCCCCCGCGAACAGAGCTTCTCAGGGACCCATCGCGAGTGCCGCCCCGTCCCCCCCCCCCCCCCCCCGCGGCCTTTGCTGCCAGTGCCTCAGCACTCTCAGAAGAAAAGGATTCTTCCTTAGAACTCGGTGGAATCTCCCCTCTTTCAGTTTAAAACTGATGCCCCTTTTCCTGTCACTACAGGCTTTGCTCAAAAGCCTCTCTCCATCTTTCTTACAAGCTCCCTAGATACAGTGAACGGGCACAATAAGGTTTCCTAGAGCATTGCCTCGTCCAAGGTGCAGGACCTTGCACTTGACCGTACTGAAACACATCGCCCACTCCTCCAGCCTGAAGTCCCCTCTGGATGGCAACGCCTCCTCCAGGGGAATCCTCTGCACCACCCAGCTCGCTGTCACCCACGAACTTGCTGAGGGCACATTTGATCCCACCACACACACCAGTGATGGAGACGTTAAACAGCACTGGTCCCTGTACAGATCCTGAAGGGACACCGCTCCTGTGAGAAGAGTTTTAAGGAAGGCATCGCTAACAGCGTTGGAGAAGCAACTCCCAGAGTGCAGCACTGGGGTCAAAAGAGATCCTTGCCAACAGGGAGCGAGCCCCAAAGCTGCCTGCCCTGCGCTGACCGAGCGTGGCCGTGCAGCAAGGCCTGGACAGACAGGAAGCTTTTCAGCTTCCAGCCCTGTGGCTGACCTGCCAGGAAAAGCTTCCCGTCCATCAGGCTGAGCAGCATCACAACCGCAGTTCAAACACGGATCGTTCGTCTGGGGTGAGCAGGGCCAGCCAGCCCCTGCTCCAACAGAGGAGAAACCCTCTGTGCTGTGGCAGAATCAGGGTGAAGGATGAGGGAGGTGAAAAAAATCTCCTGGCTGGAAGTGGAAGCAAACAGCTGAACAGCACCCAACCCCTGTCATTTCATGGAGAATAAAACCTTTGGGTCCGAGGCCACAGCAATGAGAATCAGCATTAACAACCCCGAGAGGCACTTGGCACTGATCCCAACGGAGGACAGAGATCCACAAGGGTTAATGAACAGGTGGTTGTAAGTCACAGCAAATCCCGAAAGACTAAAACTCAGGAGGTGTTTGCTGGTATCCTCTTAGTGACTCATGTGCCAAACTCCTTCAACCAGTCAGGCTGAACTCTGTGGGCAAGACCAACCCACCCAGTTCTTGCCTTCGCAGGGCCTTACTGCACTGCTCGAAGTGCAGTAATTGACAGTGGTTGTAATAATAACACCACTGGAGAATTCCAACTGGGCACTTACCAGAAGAGGAAAAGTTTTGTAACGTATTTGAAAAGCATCAATGTTGATGATATTTTGAGAAATACAGGCCATGAAGTGCTCTTTCAGTCTATTGTGCACAACCCTGCCTATGTGGCTACACACAAGGACCCTTTGTCCTTGTCAAGCCTGGTAGAAGAAGCTGGTTAGAATAAGTAGAAGAGATACAAAGTTGCAAATAAGAAGCTTGGTAAGAAATTTGCTGAACGATAAGAAATTTGCTAACTGCAAGCAGATTACCTCAGCGACATCGTGATGTGTACTGATGTATATTTAACCAATCATAAGGCTACAGCTAACATATGAACACCTGAATGTATCCAATTAATGATTGAAGCCTGTCACGTGAACCCTGGTAAATTTCTATATAAACAGTGTATCTGTAGTAATAAATTGAGCATTGACTGAATCTCTGTGAAATTCTTTGACTCTGAGCTCCCGTGCTTCGTCTGGTGCCCGGCCCGTGCTTCACTGGAGTTGTTCAAGGCCAGGCTGGATGGGGTCTTGAGCAGCCTGGTCTAGTGGGAGGTATCCCTACCCAAGGCAGGGGGCTTGGAAATGGATGGGCTTTAATGTCCTTTGCAAAAAAACATCCTTTGAGGCTGTGAATTTGAAAAAGAGCGAAAACATTGTAAGAATTAAAAATGGACCACCAAAAAAAAAAAAAAAGCCAACCAGCCAACCTGTGCCTGAAATGAGTTGAGTTACAACAGCTGTACAGCAGAAGATCAACGGTTTATTGCTTCAGAGAAGCATCCAGTTATCAGTTTCCACACTGCATCCTTGACCTCCTGGTTCCTCAAGCTGTAGATGAGGGTGTTCACTGCTGGAGTCACTACTGAGTACAGAACTGACACCATCAGGTCAAGTGATGGGGAGGAGATGGTGCGGGACTTGAGGTAGGCAACCATGACAGTGATGATAAACAGGGAGACCACAGCCAGGTGAGGGAGGCACATGGAAAAGACTTTGTGCCGACCCTGCTCAGAGGGGATCCTAAGCACAACCCTGAAGATCTGCACATAGGACACCACAATGAAAATGAAACAGCCAAAAGATAAACAGACATTAAGCACAAGAAGGCCAACCTCTCTGAGGAAGGAATCTGAGCAGGAGAGCTTGAGGATCTGGGGGATTTCACAGAAGAACTGTTCCACAGCATTGCCTTGGCAGAGGGGCACTGAAAATGTATTGTCCATATGCAGGAGAGCATTGAGAAACCCAGAACCCCAAGCAGCTGCTGCCATGTGGACACAAGCTCTGCTGCCCAGTAGGGTCCTGTAGTGCAGGGGTTTGCAGATGGCAATGTAGCGGTCATAGGACATGACTGTGAGAACAGAATATTCTGCTGAAAAGAAGAAGACAAAAAGAAAGGCCTGGGAAACACATCCTCCATAGGAGATGACCCTGGTGTCACAGAGAGAAATGGCCATGGATTTGGGGACAGTAGTGGAGATGCAGCCCACGTCAAGGAGGGAGAGGTTGAGGAGGAAGAAGTACATGGGGGTGTGGAGGTGGTGATCACAGGCTATGGTAGTGATGATGAGTCCGTTTCCGAGGAGGACAGCCAGGTAGATGCCCAGGAAGAGCCAGAAGTGCAAGAGCTGCAGCTCCCTTGTGTCTGTGAATTCCAGGAGGAGGAACTCTGTGATGGAGCTGCTGTTGGACATCTGCTACCTCTGGCCATGGGCCACTGTTGTAGGAGGAAAGGGCAGCGGCAGTTTGGGGGAAACTTCTGCGAGTAAGCCAAAGCCATTCCCCATTCACCCTGCCCCTGACACACACCCCCTTTCCCTTTTCCAGCAGACCATCATTCATCTCCGTGCCTGGAGCCCTGCTTGGTGCTGGCTGAATGTTTCCTAAGGAACAGGGCCTCTGCCCACTGGTACCAAGAGTTCAGCCCTGCTTTGCAACAGTGGGGTCATGGGACTGGTAGGGACAGGGGTCACTGGTGGGGTTCAAATTTGTCCTGTGGAACTGCTACTTCTGCGGAAGGATCTTCCAGCATCTGCACTCCCAGGGATAAGGAGAGGGTAAAAGGCAGGGTGAGGGGGTTTTGGTTTGGGGTTCCTTTTTTCACTTTGGGCAGTGTTTTTGAATGTCAGTAACCCTGAGCATTTCTGCTCCACTCAGGGAGAGCAGAGGGAGTTCTGCAAGGCAAGAGCATTGCCTGTGGCTGAGTGCAGAGAGATGGGAGCTGTTCTGCCCCTCAGCCTTGTTTCCAGCTTCCGTGGGTTTGCACCTTTCTGAGATGGAGGGGAATCAAAATCCCCAGTTACCCTGAAAAGCCACTGCTGAGAGCATAGGGATTCACCTCACACCACTCAACGTCTCACCATTTCCTGAGGTCTCAGCACCACACTTTCAGCCTAAGACACACATGGGTCATTTCACACACCCAGCAGCATTGCCTTGGTTGTAATGTCTCTGTGCTTCTCCACCGAGCTCTCAAGTAATACCAAGATGTGATAGGACAGGTGTGAATCCTGGACAGTAGGTCAGTGCTTGAAAGGGAACACCAAGGGTGTGCCAAGGTGTCCTGATGATGGTTTCACAGTACGGAAGGGTCAGCTCCTTCTTCAGGAAAATGCACAGACTGCACTGCCCACAGGTCCACAGGAAAGATAAAGGCTACGACACTTCATTCCTATGGACACATCTGCATCAGAGGAATCAGAAGATCATTGGTTGACTCGGCTGCTGCAATTCCCATCCCCAGAGAGCCTGGCAGCAAGAACAAGAGAACAACAGCAAGAACAGAGACAAGGGGGGGAAAGAGGGGGAAACAGTGAGGGTCTGTATGAGAGAGGCCAGGACAGCTGGGCACACAGACAGTGTTACCCTTCTCCAGCTGTGCACGGCTCCTCCCAGACACCAACTGTGCCGGGCAGTTGCTCTCAGCCCCTGTGCTCTGGAGAGGGCACTGGAGCTGTGGATGAAGAGGAGGTGGTTCAGCCTTGGATTCCAGAGCCCTGAGGGTAGAGGCTTTGCTGGTTGGAGAGGAGGCCAGGGGGCTTGGTCAGCGAAAGTGTCTGCATTGGAGGGGATCACACAGAGCTTTCTGAATTCTTTCTCACACAGCATTCCTGGCTTTCGTTTCCTCTCATTCCCTGATCCTATCACAGATGCCTGGAGATTTTCCTCTTTTGAGGTGTTTCGTATCTCATGTCTTTTTGATATCAATGCTTACAGACCCCACCCAATCTACTGTACACTCACCTTGCCTTACAGAATCCTCCGTTTTAAAGGGCATTGCATGTGCACATGTTCTTGTTTGCAGATGGGAAACAGCAGGAAAGGTGATTCTGGTGCTGTCCACAGGTAGAGGAGTGGCTGACGACATTTTAGGAGTCCATTAGCAGACCTGCTGACCACACAGATTTATAGTGAAGACATCTCAGTAATTTGTTCAAGCGGGAGACCCCCCCTTGCCATTTATTCTCTCCAACCACCCAAGACAAGAAAGCTTAAAAGACAAATTCAGAAAATTCAATAAAGTAAATCATTCCTTCATCTTCCCCTTGAAACATCCTGTGGAAAATATCCTGGGATGATCTGCACCTGTGAGCAGCCCTGAACCACAACACATTCTCTCAGTCAGAGAAGTCCTCTGTCCTGCTATACAGAGGTGTCACTCCTTGCACACACTGCTTCTCCTCACAGTACCAGGGGCAGCTTCCCTGGCAGGCTGAGCACTGACCCTGGCAGGGGCAGAGTCCCTGCCCTGGCACACAGACCCTGCTGTTCAGAGACTCTGCTCTCAAAGACAGCCCGGGTCACCCCTGAGGGCACAGTCCTGCACTCGTCCCCAGAACAAGGCAGGCCCCAAGCCCTGTCCCTCTGACAGTGCAGCACGGGAACCCTGCTCAGCACCAGGTTCTTCTCTACAGCAGAGACACTGGAAGAGATATCCTGACAGACACTGGGATCTGTGGGATGTGCAAGCTTTACGAGATCTCTCCAGGAACCACACCTGCACTTTCCTACAGCCAGAGACTTACCATGGAAAGGACTGTGAGGATTCCTTCCTCAGTGAGCTCTCAGCATCCTCCCACCTCACTCTGCCTTTAACCTCTCTCTGCCTCCCTCCTCTCCCCTCCCTGCCTGCAGGCAGTGCCCTCAGCCCTGCTGCGCTTTGCAGAGGAGCTGCTCCTGGGCAGAGCTGGCTCTTTGTAGTGCTGCCCACTTGACAGGAGCTCCCTCCACCCCAGGAGCCCAGCCTAGCTCAGCAGCAGAGGAGTAGCACAAGGCAGGCCTCTCTCAGCCCCCTCTGGGTTCCCTCGAGGTGTCCCTGGGTCTTCAGGGGCACCTGCAGTGAAACAGGCAGAAGCAATCACTGATGTTCCCTCCCTCAGCTGGGGAGAGACAATTCTTTCCTGCAGTGACCATACAACCCTTCCTTTCAGTGTAAGGAAGAGGCATACAAGTCCTGTAGGGGCAATGAGAGAAATGGTGGAGTGGGGGAGGTGAGGAGCAAGGCTGTCCATGCAGTGTCAGACCTCAAAGGACTGCTTCTCCATACTGCTCAGAAATCCTGAGGAGATACTCTGCATCAATGTCAATTGCAGAAGTCTTCTGATACCTCTTCTCTGAAAAGAAATGCAATGAAATGCAACCTTACATTAATTTTTATCCAGAAAAATTTAAAATCTTCCTCTTTAACCACAATGGGGAATGACTCCAAGGAGCTGTACAAGGCTTCAAAACCTGAATAAAACTCCACGAAGAGAAAGAGCTCATTAAGGCTTTCTGCATTTTAATGAGACCCAGGGTGTATTTGCTCCTCAGACCTTGAACTTCAGCTAATGAGAGGAGATTGAGCAAACCTCTCAAGAAGCCAAAAGCAAAACTCAGAAGATCTTGAAGTATTAATTGGTGTCAGTGAGGATCATTACTGACAAAGCCTCCTCAGGGACTTGTTAGAGCAGAGAACTGGAGGCCATGATTGCAGGGAGGCAAAGGCACTGTGCAGGCAGCTGTATTGCTGAGAAAAGCCTAGGTTTTCTTGATGAAATAGAAAGGCCAAGCCCTGGCCCCCAGGCCCTGGGGAAGGCAGATCTGGCTGTTACTGCAATGACCCTGGTGCCATGAACATTCTCACATTGCTGAATCAAATTGGGAGCAGTTATTCCATTTAATTCCAAATACCGGCCTGTAGAGTTACAGGAGGTGCCAAGGATCTGACACATATCCCCATGCAGTTGCAGAAGAGTTCGGTCATAGAAGGTGGAGTCATAAAACAGCTGGATCATAGAACATTCAGAGAAAACTTGTGTTTGAGAAGAGTCAGGTCACAGAAAAGTAACAAAAGAGTTCAGTCTCAGAAGGTTCATAGAAAACTTTGGTTATAGACGGCTTATGAAAGGATCATAGAATATTCATGTCATGGAAGAGTCGAGTCATAGAAGTGTGAGTGTTTATTCAGGTATTAGAACGTTGAGTCGTAGAAGGGTCAGTTCAGAGAAAGATTGGTTCAGAGAAGAGTCAGGTCATAGAATAATAAAACAATCGGATCATAGATGTGTTGGGTCATATAAGGGTTGGTTCATAGAGTGGTTTGGTCATAGAATATTCAGGTCATAGAGGAGATGGGTCACAGAAGAATTGCATCATAGAAATGTCTTAGAAAGATTGCGTCAAAGAAAACCATAGAAGAGTCAAAGAAGAGCTGGGTCAGAGAAGGCTCAGTTTACAGAAGTCTCAGATTTTAGAAGACTCAGGTCATAGAAGAGTTGGGTCATAGAAGTGTTTGGTAGTAGCGGATGCATAGAAATGTTGGGTCATAGAAGACTCTTAGATGGGTCGAGTCAGGGTCACAGAAGAGTTGGCTCATAGAAAGTCTCATCATAGAAAGGTTAGAGAATAGTTGGGTCATAGAATGTCATAGAAGGCTTGAGTAATAAAAGGGCCTGGTCATATAAGAGACAGGTCACAGAAGAGTCAGGTTAGGGGTGAATTGGGTCGTAGAGGTGTAATAGAACAGCTCAGTCATGGAAGATTCAGAACAAGACTGGGTCATAGAAGGCTCAGCAGAGTTCAGTCATAGAAGGGTCAGGTCATAAATGTCTCAAGTCATAGAATATTCATGTTATAGAAGAGCTGACTAATAGAAGCATGAAAGTTTATTTGGATAAGAGAAGGATGTGATTATAGAAGAGTCTGGTCATAGAAGAGTAATATGATAGAAGAGTCTGGTTGTATAATTTTTGGACCATAGAAGGGCCGGGTCATAGAGGAGTTGCGTCACAGAACAGTCAGGTCACAGAACATCGTATTAAGGTCAAAGAAGAGTTAGGTCATAGAAGACTCGTGTTTTATAAGTGCCAAATCATAAGAGACTCACATCATGGAGGATTTGGGTCATAGAGGAGAAATAGAAGAGTTGAGTAATAGAAAGGTTTGGTCATAGAAGAGTTGTTCATAGAAGATTCTGCTCATAAAATTTTCATAGGTGATTCAGGTTGTTTAATGGTCATAGAAGAGTCGGTATATAGAAGACAGGTCATAAAAGAGTCATGAAAGTGTTTCATAGACAACAGGTCATACAAGAGCTGAGTCACAGGTGGGTCATATCGTGGAAAAGGAGGCTCATTTGAGCATTGGATCATGGGGGAGTCACGGAGGAATCAGGTTATAGAAAGGCCAGGTCATAAAAGGACCAGGTCATAGAAGAGTTGGGTCATCGAAAGGACAGGACATAGAAGGATGGTGAGACACAATCTGCCCAGGTAAAACCAGTCCCTCACTCTTTCAGACACCCAAGAATGGGATCCGGGTGGACAAGGTCTGGGGAACAGCCTTTAGTTCCCCTGCTCATCCACTGGTCGTTTTAGAAAAACGCATGCAGTGTGTGAGTGATGCCAATGGTCAGGGAGTTCCCATGACCTTTGGAAGATGACAGAGATTGGCAGCAGTGTCACATCATCCTGCTCACTCAGATCCCTGTGATGCTGCCCCTTCTGTCCCAGAGACTTTCTCAAGGGATCCCTGACTTGATCCTCACCCACCCCTGCCTGATCTCCTCCAGAGTCCTACCCTGAGTCACAGAGGCCTGGGAGACCTTTCTGGGGAAGACATACACAAAGAGGATACAGGGAATCTTAGATCTGTCTACATCTGCACTTCCTATATTCAGCAGTGCCCACACAGTGTCCTTGTTTCTTCTTTAAGTGTTCCTGAAGAAACAAACACTCATCATGGGGACTTTGAATGGTCTTTCAAGTAGAGATTGAATCATAGAATCATAGAATCATAGAATCATCTGGTTGAAAAGGACCTCTGAGATCATCAAGTCCAACCATACCTGTCCCCTTACTTAACCCTGTCCTAGAGACACTCTCTACCCACCTTTTAAAAATCTCCAGGGATGATGACTCCACCACCTCCCTGGGTGACTGTTCCAGTGCCTGAGAACACTTTCAGTGAAGAAATTTACCCTGATGTGTAATCTGAACCTCCCCAGGTGCAGCTTGCGGCCATTTCCTCTTATCCTAGCATGTGTCACTTGTGAGATCAACACCCACCTCACCACAACCTCCTTCCAGGCAGCCGTGCACAGCAATGAGGTTTCCCCTCAGCCTCTTCTCTAGGCTAAACATCCCCAGTTCCCTCAGTTTCTCCTTGCAGTACTTTATCCAGCCCCTTCACCAGCCTTGTTTTTCCTCTCCGGATGCCTTCCAGACCCTCAACATCCTTCTTGCACTGAGGGGCCCAAAACTGAACCCAGTACTTGAGGTGAAGCGCCAAAAATGCTGAGTAGAGGGGCACAATAACTGCCCCAGTCCTGCTGGCCATGCTGTTTCTGGCATAGGTCAAGACGCCATTGGCCACCTGGGCCACTGCTGGCTCATATTCAGCCGGTTGTCAAGCAACACCCCCAGGTCCTTCTTCTCCAGCCAGCTCTCCAACTATTCTTCCCCAAGCCTGTAACGCTGCATAGGTTTGTTGCGTCTCAAGTGCAGGACTTGTCACTTGGCCTTGTTGAACCTCATCCCGTTGGTCTCAGCCCATGGATCCAGCCTGTCCAGATCTCTCTGCAGCGCCTCCCTTCCTTCAAGCAGGTCAGCACTTCCACCCAGCTTGTTGTCATCTGTAAACTTGCTAAGGGTGCACTCAGTCCCCTCATCTGGATCATTGAGAAAGATATTGAAAACAGGACTGGACCCAGCACTGAACCCTGGGGAGCACCATTTGTGTCTGTTTTCCAACTGAATTTAACTCAGTTTTCCACCACACTTTGGGCCTGGCCATCCAGCCAGTTTTTTAACCCAGTGGAGGGTGTGCCCATCCAGACCAGTGTTACCCAGTTTCTCAATCAGAATGCTGTGAGAAATGGTGTCAAAGGCTTTATTGAAGTCCAAGGACACCACCTCCACAGCTTTTCCCTCCATTAAACAGGTAACCTTGTCATAGAAGGAGATCAGGTTGGTCTGGCAGGCCCTATCTTTCATAAACCCACGTTGACTGGAAGCACAAGTTTCTGAAAGGGCTTAGGTATATTCAGCTTAACAGAAAGGACTGATATGAACACCGAAACTATTGGATTATAAACAAGAGCACCTCTGTGTAGGGGAAACACTGAGCCCATAAAGGCTCTTTGCTCTGGTTACTGCAATTCCACCGAGTTACAATCAGACAAACCACAATGTGAAATATGAAACTTTGGAGGAAACTTGACTATCTCTGGTATTTCAAAATCCTCTAGAAATAAAGACTGCCACAGTGGGAGCTGAAGAGGAATGCTGCATCACACAAGTTGTTAAAAATTCCCAAAATGAATGGGAAGGGGGTGGGATACACTGCATCAGAGCAGAGGAAACACTGACATGTGGAAATAAACTCTACAACTCACAAAGAGTTGTAAAGCAGATATGATTGATGTGGTGCCAAGTGCAAGGGGGATTGCTCCTCCTAATTTGCACACCCAGAGCTCAAGCAAGCACGTATTTATTGCACACAAACATGTATATTCATTAGATTTCCAGGACTAGGCTGGGTCATTACAATTAGTTCCAGGAATACATTATCCTTCCCATTGGTGCCTGCTCCCTGTCCCCTGGTGGTCACCTTCTGGGGTCTTTAATGATGAAGACAGTAGTCTTCCTTGCACCTTCCTTGTACTTTTCACCTTCGGCTGGAATGCTGAGTTGTTCCAGGCTGTTAACCACATATTAGACTAAAACTGGTTTCTTGCTGCAGGGTGGATCTTGCAGACAATGTGATCCCAGTTGTGATTATCTGTAAGGTTCCTCTTGTCTTATCTTGTGGCTGAGAAATGGTCTTGAATCTGGAGCTAAGCTATTCAGTGGGCTGCAACCTTTAAGCCTCTCATTTCAACACCACATACGGAAACACCAAAAATCTTTGATCTAGGCTACCTGTTGGAAAGAGCACTGATATTCACAGTGAACAGGCATGACAAGAAAGGTTAACGTCTCTGTGTCGGGAAGTGTTAATGGTCAAAACTTTCTTTATTCTTCAGAGAGGAAACTCTACCAGGTTAAAACTATAGAAATTGCAATGTGACATGCAAACTTCTGGAGGAAATGTGACTGTATCTCTGATGTGATAAAAATTCCCTAAAATCAGAGAAAAATCTCAGGTGCTTTTTAGTGTTTTTTTTTTGTTGTTGTTGTTTATAGCCTTCTGCCATATCATTCAGTCCAGAAAATGAAATCTGTTTCCTTTGTTTAGGCCTCAAGAACTCTGCTGGGGAGACCCTCAGTGGCTCAGGGCTGGGCATTACGTGTGTGCTGACCATCACTCAGTTGGGAAGAGGGACCAAATCACAGGACTGTCCTGAGAAAGATCTTGGACAATCCCACAGGTGGAGGGAAGGGAAACATTTGACTACACATTGCAAAAGTTCTGAAAGAAGATGGAGCATCATTTTAAAATTGAGTCTTTCTGCAGAACTCTGCCACAGGGTCTTTTCCTCCTGAAAATATTTGATTTCCCAGTTTTTATAATTCCTCTTTCATAGATGGTTCCATTGATGTAGGAAAAACCAGTGTATTTCATTAATTTTCCTAAGAGAACTCTTCCTGCAGAGCCTCTCTGTAGGTTCATCTCATCCTCACTGAAGCTGGTGGACACATGCCTTGAAAGTGTGTAAGGTCTTAGATTTGTGGCAGTTTCTCACAGGTCAAAAAATGAACATATCTGAGGTTTGGTTCGTGGCTATGTGGATAAATTTAGTCGATGGCAAAGGAAGGCGATGAAATTTGAAGCAGTTCACTTGCCTTGCAGGATTTGTTGATGGGCACCACCATACCACATAGATGGGCAGGTGTCAGAGGCCACTGGTATCTGGATACACAATACAAATGTGATTCTGTGTTTGAAGTCTCCTGGAAAACAAAAAAAAACAGGAGTGCCACTGTGAAATTATTTCACATCTGTGTTTTTTATTTAGTCAAAGTGAAATATTTGTACCTAAGAACCTGTCATTAGAGCGAAAATTTGGGTTTCCCAATTTTGCAAAAATTATGTTTCTCTGTAGTTTGTGTTACCAGTCTTTCTGTGACTGCAATGTGTGGATTTTTAATGTCAGGTTCTTAGCAGCCCTGAATAGTTGCTATGTCAGTCCTGAAATTTCCTCTGTGAACAAAAGAGGATGCATGGAAATAGGGTGATTTTTTTCTGGAAGTGGAAGGCTGTGGAAGTGTTGACTGAAAATACCCAGTGAGGAAGCAGCTAATCTTAACCTCTTCACTGCAAAAACTTCTGGGATGTTAAGTTTTCCTGATTGCTTTCTGAAGAGCCATTTGATATCCTTGTTCCTTAGGCTGTAAGTCATAGGGCTGAGCAAGGGAGTGAGGATGGTGTAAGTGAGAGAGATCAACACATCCTGATCTGATGAGTAGCTGGAGTTGAGTCTCAGGTAGATGAAAGAGGCACAGCCATAATGAACAATCACTACTATCAGGTGAGTACTGCAGGTGGAGAAGGCTTTGTGCCTCCCTGTGGCTGAAGGGATCTGCAAAATGGCCAAGACAATGAAGAGATATGAAATGAGGATCAGCACCAGAGGGATCATAAGGACGGAGATACTCAATGTGAAGATAATGGCCTCACTGAGGTTTGTGCGAGTAAAGGTAACTCAGAGGACAGGGGAGATGTCACAGAAGAAATGGTTGAGTTTCCTGGATGCCTGGAAGGGCAAGCAAAATATCAAGGAGGTAACCACCTGGGCAACCAGCAAGCCGCTCAGAGCAGAAGCAACCACCAGCTGAGCACACACTTGCCAAGTCATGATGCTGCTGTAGTGCAGGGGGTGGCAGATGGCAACACAGCGGTCATAGCTCCTGGCTGCCAGGAGGAAGGAGTGGGAGCACCCCAAGAAAAGGAAGAAGTACATTTGTACAGCACAGCCCAGGAAGGAAATGGTTTTTCTCTCTGCTGTCAAGTCTACCAGCATCTTGGGGACAATAACAAAAGTGTAGCAAGTCTCAGCAAATGACAAGATGCAAAGAAAAAATACATGGCTGTGTGAAGGCTCCGATCAACCAATATGATAATCGTTACAGTGGTGTTCATGCTCAGAGTGATCAGGTACAGCAGCAAAAACACCACAAGAAGCAGTTTCTGCAGTTCTGCAAGGCTGGAGAAGCCCAGGAAGATGAAGTCTGTGGCCAGGGTTTGGCTGTTGTTCCCCATAGGAATGAAAGGTTTTCTTAGGTTGCTGGGCAGTCAGAGAAACAGCACCTGAGTCACAGAAAGTACAAGATGGCATGCGGCGGTGACAAAGTGAATTTGCTTGAGCATCCCTCACTAAAACCCTTTCCTGGCCTCACTGCCTGCAGTGTTGGTTGTCGTCCTGGGTCAATGATGATATTTTGGGATGGCTTGGGACATGCAACAGCTTGTGGGTGCTGTGCGCAGCTCCGGGCCTTGCTGTGGCTCCCAAGAGCACACAGGTGGCTCAAGGACACATGGTTCTTTCCCTTATGTGATCTGGGGAGCTGTGATGACACAGTAGCTGGAACCCACCTGAAAAGCACCCTCCCCTTCTCATCTTCACAGTCGAGAAAGTGGCATCACCTAGATATGCACAAGCACATCACTGGCAATCACTGCAAGGGCAGGAAAGTTACAGCCTGGAGTTGGAGAGCTGGAGGAATGTCTATGAAGACTTTCTTGCAAGTTGTGATTTTAGGAAAGTGAATGAAAGAGCTCCTGTGACCTGCAAGAGAGGAAGCCATTTCCGAGCCTCTCACTCATACAGAGGCTGTGTTAGCTCTTGGCAACATCTGCAGAGCTGTATAAAGCAGAACTGCTGGAGCCACTGGCAATGCTGTCCTGAGTGGATGGAGAACAAAACAGGTAAAGCACGTTTGAGCAGCACAGCTAACTCCTACTGCAAATCCATGGCAATTCTTCACCCTGAGGGTTATTCCAGTAAAGGAAGCTGTTGCTGCAGTGCTTTCCAAGAGGAAGAAAGTGGGGAAGAGTCTTAGCTCTTCCCAGGAACAAGAGAACGATTTCCCCTAGGATAGTGGTGGACATAGTTGGGATGTTTTCTTCCTCACAAAAAAAAAAAAAGGGCAGTGATGCAAAAGAGTCTTAAATGAATGAGACTCAGACCTTCTTCATTCTGCAAGAGCTGATGGATGCCAGGGTGAGTTTAGGATTCTGCTACAGGGCCTTTCCCACTCCTCACCTCCAGCCCCCAGTACTGCAAAATAGGGATGCAGAAAGGAAATCTGTAGAGCAAGGGGAAAAAGGAGCCAGAAACCATACCTGCACTGACCAGAAGGATCTATAAGCATGAAGTAACCTTGCAGCCCTTTGTGTACTTGCGGCTGGAGGCATCATCAACCTCTCTGTCAGACCTGTCTCTCCTTTCCCTTTGGCAGGTGGACAACAGCTACCAGTTCTTATGGAGAGGGTGGTGTGTATTAGTTATTCCTCCTATGGACTTCTGTGTCCATGCCCAGTAAGAGGAACTGTTAATTGGTAGCAATGGGCATAATTAGAGCTGATCCGTTTCTCTTAGGCATGCCAAAAATACCATTGCCAATTCTCAGTAACGGGTTTGTGCTGAACTCAAGACACAAGCATTTTTCCTAAGTAATGACTAGGAACAATCAGGCTCTTTCAGTTATTTCTTCCTTGCAGAGACTGATTAAAAAAATATCTCTTCCTGTCCTGATACCATTCCCCACTGCAGACAAAGTCCCCATTTGCCTTGGACTCAGTGTGTTTGCAGCACTCTCCCTGCCAGACTTTGTCCATCCTCTGAGAAGGGACAGTCAGGCTCAGGCAATCTGGAGGGATTAGATTTGTAAATTAGATCTTATAAAATTAAATCATAGAATCATAGAATATCCTGATTTGCAATGAACTCATGAGGATCATCATGTTCAAATTCTGACTCCTCAGAGGGCAACCTAAACATTAAATCATATATCTAATAGCATTGTCCAAACACTTCTTAAGCATTGACAGGTTTTGGGCCATGACCACTACCCTGGGGAGCTTGTTGCAGTGCTGACCACTATCTCAATCAGAACTTTTTCCTAATATCCAGTTTGAACTTCCCCTGATGCAGTATTAAGCCGCTCCTTCACTGTCACCAGACATGAGAGAGAAGAGATCAGCACATCCCTCTGTCCTTCTCATGAGGGAGTTGTAGACAGCAATGAGGACACCCCTCAGTCTCATCTTCTCTAAGCTGAACAAACTTGGTATCCTCAGCTGCTCCTTGTAAGTCATGCCCTCTTGTCCTTTCACAATGCTTTAGCCTTCCTTTAGACACATTCAAACATTTTTAAATCCTTCTTATATTGCAGAGCCCAAAACTGCAAACGTTATTTGAGATGAGGCCACACTAATGCTGAGTATATTGGGACAGTCACTTCTTTCACCTGGTTGGGTACCCTGTGCTAACACACTCCAAGACACAGTTGTCCCTTTCAGTTACCAGTTGACTCATACCAAGCTTACCATCAACCCCCCAGAACCCTGTCTACTGGGCTACATTCCAGCATGATGTCCCCAACCTATATGTACCTCCAGTATTGCACCGTCCCAGGTGCAGAACACAGCATTTGCCTTGCTGAATGTCATTTGGTTGATGATTACCTCTAACTTATCAAGATCTCTGTATAAGGCCTCTCTGCCTTCCAGACAGTCACTGGCTCCTCTTATTTTAGTATTATTGGCAAACTCATTGTGTACTCAACTCCCATGTCATGTTCATTGACAAAGCCAACAAAGAGACCTAGCCCTAAAATTAAACCCTAGGTAACACCAGTAGTGACTGGGTGCCAGTCAGGTAGTTCTCCATTTACTATAACTCTTTGAGCCCAGTGCCTCAGCCAACGCTTCAACATCACATAGAATCATAGAATGATTTTGGTTGGAAAAGACCTTTAAGGTCATGAAGTCCAACCACGGATCCAGCCCAGCTAAGTCTGTCACCAGACCATGTCCCCAAGTACTTTCACGGTTTAGCGCCAGCCCAGCCAATTTCAGCAGCTAAAACTGAGCAGTTGAGCTCTTAGTTCCCTTCCCCTCCACCTCCAGGGAAAGGGAAATGAGAGGAAAACGCTTGTGTGTTGGAAACTAAAACTACATCTTTAACTAAATTAATACCAACAATAATAAAAATAGTATCAATAATAATAATAAGGCAAACAATAAGGAAATAATAAAATATATACAAATATATTTCATATGTACAATACATGAAATCATGATCACAATCTGTGATGACTGTACATCACCACAAATGCTGCAAAGCAGACACCATAGAATGTTCCGTTTGGAAAAGACCTTTGAGATCATCGAGTCCAATCGCACCCATACTCCCCTAAACCATGTCCCTCAAAAACCAATGTACCTATTTTTTAAACACCTCCAGGGATGGTGACTCAAACACCTCCCTGGGCAGCCTTTTCCAGTGCCTGACCACCCTTTTGGTAAGGAAATTCTTCCTAATATCTAGTCTGAACCTCCCCTGGCACAATTTATTGCCATTTCCTTTTGTCCTAAGAGGTAAAGGGTCCAAGACTAGGAGGAAGGTGAGCTCAGGAACTGGATACAGGAATGCACAGCTCTGGGATTGGGGCAAACAGACAGACGAGGTCCTGACTGGATATCTGCCAACACAGAAGAGAGGGAGACCCTTGTTATCTCTGTTTTATACCAAGTCTGATGTATATGGGATGGAATCTTCTCTTGGTCAGTTTGGGGTCACCTGTCCTGTCTGACCCTCCCTGCAGGTGTGACCTTCTTCACCAGCTCGAGGATGGCCTTGGTTACCAGATGAATAAGAATAAAAACATTGGCCTTTCTAAACACCAATGTTCCATATTATCACCGCTAGAGGGAATCTGTCTGAAAAACATGCAGTTAGCTTTCAGAAAATAAATTTACTTTAACAAGACTGAGCCAGTGTCAGGAAACCAACCCCAATTTAACTCTAACCATTATACTGTACCACTTATTCCATACCGTTTACATCATGCTCAGGTAACCATCACTTACATCTTCAAATAAGTATATACACACACGTAAAATGTTAATTCATGATTTATCCACACCAAAGTTCATTAGGTTCATGAGTGTGGGTGTCCATTCATTTTAACAGTGTCTCAGGAAAAGAAGAATAGTAATAAGACTCATTGTGATTCTTTCTGAGAGGCTGCAGGTTAGAGGTGTCAGCCTCGAGAAGGTCACTGTACATCACATGATGAATCTGGCCCCTTATTCTGAAAAACCCTCAGTGAACACTGTTAGTATTATCTTGCATTTATCATTATACAGGTTAATATTGAACATTCTTACCCAGAGTAGATTTCCTTGAGGTACATATTGAGCGTCACCATCCTTAAGCATTGCTCACCAAGTGTGTCCAGACCCTTGAGTGAAAGCATCCCCACAGGTGAGTTTGTCTTTGCCCACAGCAGGAGAAACCCAGACAGTTTTCCCCAGACAATTCTTTTCATGTAACACAGGGACTTTATCTCCTCCTACGATGTGGAGAGGGGTTGATGGAGTAGGACCGGTTTGATTGGGGGATACCCTGCTCTTAACAAACCAGGTGGTTTCTGCCCAATGTTTAACCCAGTCTTTAATGTCCCTCTCCCAGTGCTTTCA
This sequence comes from Dromococcyx pavoninus, assembly GCA_033558185.1. Taxonomy (NCBI): domain Eukaryota; kingdom Metazoa; phylum Chordata; class Aves; order Cuculiformes; family Neomorphidae; genus Dromococcyx; species Dromococcyx pavoninus. The sequence goes on along the minus strand of JAUMJL010000379.1, from coordinate 2,125,242 downwards.
GGGCAATGTTGAAAAGCCCAGTGTATCGCTCAGTTTTCCCTGAAGCTGGTGCTTGGTAGGGAATAGGATACAACGGGAAAATAAGGAAAGGGACAGGAAAACTCACCCGACATTAAAATGTAGCTCAGAAACTGGTGCCATTGGTGGGATTTTGGTGTTCTCAATCTTGGGGAGGTTTACACTGGGTCTGCTGGTGACAGATGGGGTTCAGTTGTCCCAAGGGGAAAAGGATTCTTGCCCGTGTGCTGGTGGGGCTCATTGAGAGGGCTTTGAACCAGGTTCCAAGGGGGAAGGGGACAGAAGTCTCTTGGCTTTGACACCTTGGTTCCTTGACACCTACATGCCTCATTCTCAATTCCCTGATGCCTCAGCCTCAACAGCTCATCCTCAACAGCTCCATGCCTCAGCTTCTCAGACTCAGATCCTCAAAAACTTGACACCTTGGCCTCCCAGCACCAACAAGTCAACACTTTGTCTTCTCAGCATTGACACCCTTTGGACTTGATGCCTCAACATATCCACTTCAACACTTCCATCTCTCTATCTTGACACCTCAACACCTAGACACCTCAGCCTTAACACCTCGGCCTCTCAGACTGATCAGCTTGACAACCTCAGCCTCTCAGCCTGCTATCACGACCCTGTTATGGGGATGGGCATGATGGGGTGGTCATGGTCCCTGTCCCCGATGGAAGCCCCAAACTCCCAAGGTGATGTGTGGAGAGGGGGTATAATTCCTCACAGTCTTATCTGTTTATCTCAATATTCTCAGCTCTGAGCAAGGTCTCTGGAAAGCAACAAGGTCTTCAGGAAGGAGTGTGGATCAAGAATTGTACAAGATCTGTTTCGGTGGAAAAGCAGAACCTTACAACAAGAGCTGATCCAGAGGACAAGTGAGAAAGATGAAGATGGGAATAGTTGATGAAGTAAATGAGCACCAGGTCTGCAGTATGCCTAAATGGACATGAGATGGTAGCAAAGACCCAGGAATAGAGCTACTAATGACCATGTAACCATTTCTGGGAATGGGTGTAGAATATGTTATTGATCTCCAGGGGTACTGATGAGTATATAACACATGTGGAAAAAAATTCAGTAGATTTTGTTCAGGAGTATTGATGAGGAAAAATCCCGGTCCAACCCCAGCACTGTAATAAAAGAACATGGGCTTAACAGTGACATTGGCTATGAAGTGTGATTTTTGCATTTAATAGAAGAGTCAGGTCATAGAAGATTCTGGTCATAGAGATGTTAAAGAAGGGTAGAGTCATAAAAAGAAGGATCCTGAGTCATAGAAATGTTGGATTTTAAATTATGGAATCATTATGGTTTGGGTTTGAAGGAACTTTAAAGGTCATCCAGTTCCAACCACTCTGCCATGGACAGGGACAATTCCCACTATACAAGGCTGCTCAAGATCCCATCCAACCTAGCCCTGCACACTTCCAGGGAGGAGGCAGCCAGAGCTTCCCAGGCCAATCTGTGCCAGTGTCTCACCGCTCTCATCATGAAGAATTGCATCCTAACGTTTAATCTGAATCTTTCCCCTCCTATTTTGAAGCCCCTTCATCCTATCACTACTTGTCCTTCTAAAAAGTCTCTCTCCAGCTTTCTTGTAGCCCCTTCAGGTACTGCAAGGCCATTAAAGAGGTCCGGGCAGAACATTCTCTTCTCCAGGCTGAAAAACCCCAACTCTCTTAGCCTCTCCTCTTAAGATAGGTACTCGTGCTCTTTGGTCATATTTGTAGCCTTCCTCTTGACCCATGCAACAGTTCCATATCCTTCTTATTTTGGGGATTCCAGAATTTGACACAGCACCCCAGGTGGATTCTCACGAAAGAGTAGTAGGGAGTTTAAAGAGAGTTTTGGTCTTTCATACCCAAAAGCTGGGCTAAGGCTCACATCCACCTTCTGGTCCATCTGTCAGGTGCCCAGAGCTGTAAAGCTCCAACTGTTTCTGTAACCAAACAATTTGTTGTGTTAAACTATTCTCGAGATCTTTGCCAAACACCCATGACACTCACCAGGACTTGTGGGAGATGTGGAGGATGGAGGCCACCTTGGGCACAGCGACCACTAAATGATAGAGGTTTTGGTTCATGGAGAACTGAGGAGGGGGTCAGCAGAATGGCCACCTTGGAATTCCTGAGGGTGGAACGTGGCCTGTTTAGGAGCCTCGTTGAAAGAGTCAATTGAGAGGCAGCTCTGAAGAATAAGGGAGTCCGGGAAGGCTGGACATCCTTCAGGAAGGGAATCGTGAAGGCATAGGAGCAGACTGTCCCCATGTGCTGAAAGATGAACTGGTGAGACAACCGGTCTGGCTGAACAGAGAGCTCTGGCTTCAACAAAGATTAAAGAAAAGAGAGTTTATGAGCATTAGAAGAAGGAATCTGCAGCTCAGGAAGACTAGAAGGATATTGTGAGGTTATACCTGGGGAAAAGTAGAAGGGCCAAAGCCCTGTTAGGACTTTATCTGGCTACAGATATGAAGAGCAATATAAACTCATTTCAGAAATGCAGAAGAAAACTAGAGCGAAGGAGATTCTCCATCTTTTATTGGATGCTGGAGGGGACATTGCCACAAAGGATGAGCGGAAGGCTGAGGTGGTTAATGCCTTCTTCACCTCATATTTTCATAGTCAGACCAGATGTTTTCTGGGTGCTCAGCCACCTGAACTGGAAGACAGGACTGGGGAGCACAGTAGGGAGCCCCCACAATCCAAGAAGAAAGGTTTAGGGACATGACACACCAGACAAGTCTATGGTGCCAGATGAGATCCACCCAAGACTACTGAGGGAGCCAGCAGTGGATCTTGCCAATCCAATCTCTGTCATTTATCAGCAGCCCTGATCAACAGAGAAGGTCACAAACAACTGGGAGCTTGTCAATGTGATGCCCATCTGGGCTTGCAGTCACAGCATGGCCACGCAGCATGGCTGTGACCAAGATGCCAGAGCACTCAGGCCTTGCAACAAGGCAAGGAAACAGAAGAAGAATGTGGAAGGGGGAAGAGAACCGCTCTGGGAGATCAAGTGCTGGTGCTACCTGGCTCTGCTTCTGTGCTGGGACTCTTTTTCCCTTCACCCCCACAGGGAGGCTGTTATAGATATTTCCCACTCACATGCATAGCCTCTGCAGGCAGCTCAAAATAGGCCTTTGAGGGAGGATATCAGGAAAAAGTATTTCCTGCAGAGACATTTCTTTGGTTTAGACACTCAAAGAGCACAGTTCTTATTTACACAGCTCCTATTTCAGAAAAGAAAAGCAGACAATGAAATAAGAAGAGGATAACAACCTTATCTCCAGTAAAACTCCCCCAATTATCATTAACACAAAATACAAGATAGTCTGGTCCTGCAATTAGTTACATGATGGTGGTTCTGAAGAGGATCATGAGGAGTTTATTCCTTCAGAGAAATATCCAGTTATCAGTTTCCAAACTACGTCTTTAATCTGCTGATTCCTCAGGCTGTAGATGAGGGGGTTCACTGCTGGAGGAACCACTGAGTATAGAACTGACATGAACAGGTCAATGGATTTGACGGAGGCAGAGGGGAGTTTCAAGTAGGTAAACATGCCGGAGCTGATTAACAGGGAGACCACGGCCAGGTGAGGGAGGCAGGTAGAAAAAGCTTTTTGTCGTCCCTGCTCAGAGGGGATCCTCAGCACAGCCCTGAAGATCTGCACATAGGACACCACAATGGAAACAAAACAGGTGAAAGCTATGAATATACTGACCTCAAGAAGACCAGCTTCCCTGAGGTAGGAACCTGAGCAGGAAAGCCTGAGTATCTTGGGGATTTAACAAAAGAACTGGTCCACAACATTGCCCTGGCATAGGGGCAGGCAAAATGTATTGGCCGTGTGCAGCAGAGCGTAGAGAAACCCAGAGCCCCAGGCAGCTGCTGCCATGTGGACACAAGCTCTGCTGTCCAGGAGGGTCCCGTAGTGCAGGGGTTTGCAGATGGCAACGTAGCGGTTGTAGGACATGATGGTGAGAAGGCAATACTCTGCAGCAATAAATAAGACAAAAAGAAAGACATGGGCAACACATCCTGTGAAGGAGGTGGCCCTGGCATCCTAGAGTGAATTAGCCATGGATTTTGGAACAGTGGTGGAGATGCAGCCCAGGTCAAGGAGAGAGATGTTGAGGTGGAAGAAATACATGGGGGTATGGAGGTGAGAGTCACAGGCTATGGTGGTGATGATGAGGCCATTTGCCAGGAGGGCAGCTAGGTAGATGCCCAGGAAGAGCCAGAAGTGTAAGAGCTGCAGCTCCCGTTTGTCTGTGAATGCCAGGAGGAGAAACTCTGTGATGGAGTTGCTGTTGGACATTTTCTGCCTCCACATGTGTAGCACTGTCATAGGAGGAACAGGGTGATAGGGGACAATTCTCTGTGCAAATCCTACCCCGTTTCTCATTCACCCTTTCCCTTTTGCAGCAGATGTTCCTTCAGCTCCATGTGTGGAGCACTGCTTGGTGCTCCATGAATGTGCCATGACGAGCAGAGCCAAAAACACACAGTGCCGAGCTGTTGTTATCAACCCCTGTGCTCTGGAGAGGACAATGGATCGGTGGCTGCACAGGAGGTGGTTCAGCCTTGGATCCCAGAGCTCTGAGGGCAGAGGCTTTCCTGGGTGGGAGAGGAGGTCAGGGGGTTTACTCAGAGGCAGGGTCTGCACTGGAGGGGTTTACACAGAGCTCTGAATTTTCTCTCCCGCAACATCTCTGTTATAATATTATTCTCATTCCCTGATCTTATCCGTGCTACCAGGAGAATTTCCTCCTGGGAAGTTTTCCCCTGTTCCATGATTTTTCCCTGGTCACAGATCCCATCCAAATCTCTCTGTACTCACCTACACAAACCTTCCTGTTCACAGGGCACTGCCTGGGCGTTGGGTTCCAGTTTGGAGGATTCAAAAGGGCAGAATAACCTGATAGGTCAAGCAGAAGTGATGCTGGTGCTTTCCGTAGGCAGAGAAGTGGGTGAAGCCACTTTAGGAGGCCTTTAACAGACCTACTGACTACTCAAGGTCACAGCTCAGCAGTCTCAGTTACTTGTTCACACTTGAAAAGACCTTTCTATTTCTCTTTCCCTCTCCCCTCCTCCTCTCCCTTCCCTCACAGCAGGAAACTGAAAACACAGACTCAGGAAACCTCTTTATCTTTACAGTAAACCCTGCCTTGCCCTTTCTCTGGAAATACTCTCTGGCAGTCTCCTAGTGCTCATCTGGAGCTGTGGGCAGCCCTGAAGCACACAGCCACCCTCTCAACAGCACAAGGACGTGCTCTGCTGTGCTGAGTGTCGCTCCTTCCACACACAGTTTCTCCCCACAGTGCAATGGGGAGCTCTCCGGGCAGGCTGAGCATATATCCTGGCAAGGGGCAGAGTCCCTGCCCCGGCACACAGACCCTGGGCTGCAGGGACCCTGCTCTCAAGGACAGTCTGGGGCACACCTGAGGGCACCAGCCCTGCACTCTTCCCCAGCAGAAGGCAGCCCTCAGGCCCTGTCCCTCTGACAGCGCAGCAGGGAAGCCCTGCTCAGAGGCAGCTTCTTCTTCTCTACAGCAGAGACACTGGGAGAGACATCCTGACACATCCTGGAAGCTGTGGGATGTGCCAGCTTTAAGAGACATTTCCCGGGAACCAAACCTGCATTGTCCTACAACCAGAGACTTACCATGGAAAGGACTGTGAAGATTCCTCCCTCAGTGAGCCCTCATCATCCTCTCACCCCACACTGCCTTTAACCTCTCTCTTCCTCCCTCCTCTCCCCTTGCTGCCTGCAGGCAGTGCCCTCAGCCACGCTCCGCTTTGCAGAGGAGCTGCTCCTGGGCAGAGCTGGCTCTTTGCAAAACCGTCCTCTCATTTTGATCTTTTTTCATCCCAGGAATCCAGACACGTTTCTTCCCCTCTTTGCTCCCTCGAGGCTCCAGAGGAACCTGCAGTGAAACAGGCTGATGCAATCACTGATGTTCCCTCTCTCCCTTCTCTAGAGACTCTTCTTTCCTGCTGTGTCATTTCTCCTATGAGGAAAAGATTTGGGCATGAGAATTGCATTTCCTTCTCCCAGCATTGCACAGGACACCAGGAATGTCACAGCAAAGGATATCATTCATCGGTGCTGTGGTGGATATCTTTATTTGAGTGAATTTCTGTATTTTATTCTGAGTTTGTAATCCTAAAACTAGTAAGATATTGCACAAACTTCCGTCCAACTTATGTCTCTGCTCTATGCAAAGCCTTTCACACAAAGGAGTCTTGGACACTTGGTACCAGGTTTCCTTACGGCAGGGATGAGCTTGCCTGGTGCCACAGCTGCAGGGCTTCAGCCCCAATGTTCAGCAATGACCTCATCCAGGGGCACAGGCAGGAGGATCTGGATCTGTTCCTGTGGGAGACATAGCTGTGACCTGGTCACAGAGCTCAGGACAGATGGTCTTCAAGGACAGCATCCTTCAAGCTCACCAGGACTCAAGAGTGAAACCCAATCTGAACATGAAACGCAATTCAAGGGCTCCATGATGAGTGCTGCTTCAGGATCAGTTAAAGAAGAAACAAAGACATGGTATGGACACTGCTGAATTTAGGAAGAGCATGTGCAGGCAGATCTGAGATTCCCTGTGTCCTCTTTTCTTCTGCCATCCCCAGCAATGCCTCCCAGGCCTCTGTGATTCAAGGCAGGACTCTGGAGTAGATCAGGCAGTGGTGGGTGGGATTCAGGTCAGGGATCTCTTGAGCAAATGCAATCTTTCCCAGTCTCTGTGACAGGAGGAGCAGCATCCCAGGGAGCTGAGTGAGCAGCACGGTGTCACAGTTAGGTGACTCTCTGTCATCTTCCAACTGTCATGGGGAACTCCATGACAACTAATGCCTCTCACACATTGCATGTGGTTTTTAGAAATGGCCAATGGATGAACAGGGGAACTAAAATCTCTGCCCCAGACCTTGTCCACTCTGATCCCATTTATGGGTGTTGGATAGAGAAGAAGACTGGATTTCCCTTGGAGAAATTTTGTATCACCATCCTACTATGACTCAACACTATGACCTGACTCTTAAACAAGATGCCTCCTCTATGATCCAATCCATCTATGACCTGTCTTTTGAATGACCTGATGCTTATAGGAGCCCTCAAGGACTTCTTTTATGACTGGAATCTTCAGTGTCCTGAATCTTCCATGACCCTTATGTGACCTGAATATTCTACAAATCTTTTATCAGCAGAGTCTTCTATAAGCAACACTTTTTGGACCATATTATTCTATGACCCAAGCATTCTATGAACCTTCTACGACTGAACTCTCCTATGACTTGACTCTTCTGTGACCTTTCTGTGGCCTAACTCCTCTATTAACCAACTACACTCTCACACTTCGATTACTCAACTCTTCCATTATTCAAATACTTTATCACCCAAATTTTCTATGACCTGACCCTCCTATGAACCTTCTATGACTGAACTCTCCCTTTACTCCTCTGTGACCAGACTTGTCTACAACCTGACTCTTCCATGACCCGCCTCTTACAGTACCAGGCCTTTTGATGACTTGAGTTTTCTAAGATAAAACCCTTCTGTGACCTAACGCTTCTATGATCTTCTATTATCCAGCTATGCTCTGACCGTTCTATGCCATGAGTCATCTGTGCCTCAACAATTCTATGAGGACTCATCTCTGACCAGACTTATATGACCCAACTCTTCTGGGACCTGACTCTTCTATGACCCAAAAGTTCTATGGACCGACCCTACTATGAACCAACCCTTCTACGACCTGACTCCTCTATGACTCTTCTATGACCTGCTTTTATATGAGCCACCTCTTTCCTGACACAGCTGTTCTTGACCTGACACTTGTATAAGCCTTCTATGACTGAATTATTTTCTGACCCGATTCTTCTATCACCCCACTCCTCTATAACTCCTGAATGACCTGACTCAGACCTCTATGGTCTGAGTCTTCTATGAGCCGTCAGTAACAAAACATCAGTATTTTACCACCCAAGCCTTCTATGACCCAACTATTCTCTCACCTTTCTATGGCTTTCTCTAACTTGACTCCTCTATTTTAAGAACTGACTCTTCTGTGACCCAGCTCCTCTGTGACTGGAATATTCTATGACCCAACCCTTATATGGCCTGACATTCTACGACCTGACTCTTCTAAGACTCTTCTATGACTTGACTGTTCTATGGTCCTTCTGTGACCAAACCCTTCTACTACCCAGATAAACTCTGGTGTTTCTATGACTCAACTCTTCTATTACCTGAGAATTCCGTTACCTAAGAATTCTATGACCCAACCCCTCTATGAACCTTCTGTGACTGAACTCTCAGATTATTCCTCTATAACCTGACTTGCCTATAAGACAAATCTTCTGTGACCTGCCCCTTATATGACCAGGACCTTCTATGACTCTTCTGTGACTTGAAGTTTCTATAAAGTCACCTTTTCATGGCTCAACTCTTCAATGGTTCTTCTACAGCCCGAGTCTTTTATCACCCCACTCTTCTTTAGCTTCTTTATGACTGGACTCTTCTAAAACTTGAGCATTCTCTGAACAACCTCCTATGACCCAACTCTTCTCTAAACCCTTCTATGACTTTCTGTGATCTGACTTCTCCATGACTCTTCTATGATCTGACTCTTCTGTTACCCAACTCCTCAATAACATGAATTATTCCATAATCAAAATTTCTATGACTCAACCCTTATATGACACAACATGTCTATTACCTGACTTTTCTATGACCTAGCTCTTTTATAACTCTTCTATCGCCTGACTCATTAATGACACTTCCATGACCTGATTTTTCTGAGACACCTGTTTATGACTTTTCTATGACTCGCCCCTTTCTCTGAACCAGCCTTTCTCTGAACCAAACCTTCTATGACCCCTTTATGACCAAACCCTTTGAAAACCCAAATAAACTCTCACACTTCTATTATCTGACTCTTCTATTACCTGAATATTCTAAAACCCTTTTATGACATGAATCTTCAATTACCCAACATGCCTATAAATCTTCTATGGATGAACTTCTCTTACTCCCCTATGGCACAGCTCTTCTATGACCTGTGTCTTCTCAAAGCCAAGTTTTCTGTAACTCTTCTATGACCCGAACTTTTTATGACCCTACCCCTCTATGACTAAATTTTTCTGCACCTGCATGGAGCTGTGCGATAGCCTTGGCATCTCACGTGACTCTACACGGCTGTGTTTGGAAGTAAATGGAATAAATGCTTCCAGTTTGATTCAGCAATGTGAGAATATTTGTGACACCATGGTTATTGTACTCAAAGAGAGATCTGCTTTCCCAGGGCCTGGGAGTCAGGACTTGGCCTTTCTGCTTCATCAAACAAATCCAGGCTTTTCTCAGCAGTACAGCTGCCTGCAGTGCCTTTGCCTCCCTGCAGTCATGGCCCCCTTTTTTTTTCACTTAGCGAGTCCCTGGTGAGATTTTGTCAAGAACGATTCTCAGTGAGACATATTGAAACTTTGAAGTATACTGAGTTCTGGTTTTGACTTCTTGAGAGGTTTCCTCAATCACCTCTGAACAGTTGAGGTTCAAGGACTCAGCAGCAAATGCATCATGGGTCTTATTAAAATACAGAAAGCCTTAACAAGCTCTTACTCTTCTTCCAGTTTTCTTCAGGTCTATAAGCCTTGCACAGCTCATTGGAGTAATTTCCCAGTGTTGTTTAAGAGGAATATTTCAAAGTGCACCTAATAAAAATAGATTCTAAGTAGAAAGTTTATATTTCATTACTTTTATGCTCAGAGGTGACAGTAGCTTCTCCAATTGGCATTGATGTTGAGTGAAAAGTAATGAAAGATAATCTTTAATTTAAAACAAAATTTTATGATATATATGGGCAAAGGAAATCTCGCTTGGAGTTGGTGGCTGCAAAAATTGTCAAGAGCAGAAAGAAAAGTTTCAAGGGCTGTGTTAGAGAACAAGGCAGAGCTGCTGCTGAATGGGAATGATGATGTAACAAAGAGCACACACCAATGGGGTGGAGGGACTCAGCATCTTCTTTGCCTGAGGCTTTACTGAAAAGTTCTCCCCGGCCTCTCGGCTCCATGAAGTTCAAGGAGCACGAGAGCAATGTATTGGCAGGAACCTCATGAAATCCCAGAGGATAAATACCAGTGTCTGCCCCTGAAAGGGGCTATCCTGCTGGGAGCTTCTCTGTGGGAAAGGTCTTGGTGAGCAGGGAGCTGGGAAGGAGGAAACCGTGTGCCCGGGCACCAAGGAAGGTCACCAGCACTCTGGACAGCACGACCAGGAGCATGGCAAGGAGATTGAGGGAAGGGATTCTCTGGAATACTCCATCCAGATTGCAGATTCTCAATTCAGGGACAATGTTGTCAAGCAGGAGTCAATTTTGCAAAAGGTCCTTGAGACATCCAGGCATTGGAGCACTTTGCTGGTGAGGAGATGCTGAGGGAGCTGAACCTCTCCAGCCTCAAGAGAGAAAGACTGGGATGCCTTCTATGACTCTTCTATGACACGACTTTTCCATGACCTTCCATAACCCAAACCTTTTATGATTTGACTTTTCTATGACTCAGTTCTTCTATGGTCTGACTCTTCTATGGCACTTCTATGACCCAACCTTCTTTGATCTGACTGTTCTCTGATCTAAACAGTCTATTATCTGGTACTTCTCTGACCCTACTCTTGTACCCGACTCCTGTATGATCCAACTCTCTTATTACCTTTCCATGACCCAACACTTCTGTGACTGTGCTATTATTCACCTCCAACCTGACTCTTCTCTGATCAAATACATTTATGGGTGGACTTCTCTATGACCTGACTCTTCTATGAACCAACTCTTCCTCTGCTTCTCAGAAGAGTTTGATCATAGTAGAGTCAAGTCATAGAAGAGTCAGATCAAGGAGGAACTGGGTTATAGCAGGACCAGGTCACAGAATGGTCAGGTCATACATGAGTCAGGTCACAGAGGAGTCAGCGAAGAGTTGGGTAAAAGAAGAATCACAGCGGAGCTGGGTAACAGAAGGGTGGTATCATAGAAGGGTTGGGTCAAAGAAGGGAAGGGACCTAGAAAGGTTGAGTTGTAGAAGGGGGGCGTCATATTAAAGTCAGGAAACCGAAAAGTTGGGTCATATACTGGTCATATGAGTCGGGTCAGAGCAGGTTCGAGTCACGAAAGAGCTGGCTCATAGAAGGATCATAGAAGAGTCGAAACGTAGAATGGGAATAGAAGGGACTGGTCATGAAAAAGTTACACAAGGGTCTTAGTAGCATCGGGTCACAGAAGACTCACTGAAGAGTCCGGTCATACAAGGGATGGGTCATAGAACAGTAGGGTAATGGAAAGGTCAGGTCACAGAAGTGTCGGGTCATAGAAGGGTCACGTTATAAAAGAATCAGGTCAAAAAAGAGTCATAGGGGGGTTGGGTCTTAGGAAAATCATAGAAGACTGAGATCATGGAAGAGTAGGGAAATAGAATTATCAGACCATAAAGGGGTCAAGTCATAGAAGAGCCAGTTCACAGAACAGTGGGGTCTTAGAAGGGATTGTTCCCAGAGAATCGGGTCACAGAAGATTCAGGTCACAGAAGGCTCAGGTCATGGAAGAGTCAAGTAATGGAAGAGTCGTGGAATGTTCAGGTCATGGAAGAGTTTGGTCATAGAAGCATCTGGTTATAAAAGGGTCATATATGATTGAATCATAGCAGGGTCAAATCATAGAAGAATTAGGTCATAGAGGAGTCAGGTCATTGAAAGTTTGGGTCATAGAAGAGACATGAAAAAGTTGGGTTATAAATGGTTCGTTTTAGAGTCAGACCAAAGATGAGTCACATCATACAAGGGCCATAGAAGAGTTGCGTAAAAGAAGAATAACAGAAGAGCTGGGATACAGAAGGGTTGGGGGGGGGGGGCGTGTCAGAGATTGGCTCTGCTGTTCCTCCATGTCTATACCTGGCTGTAAATGGAAACTGTAGCCTGCCTCAACCCTACACACCCATACTGCTAGTTTTACACTGGTGTTTTCATTTGCAGGATTTTTTCTTGAGCAAGTTATCAAGAAAAATTCAGAAGAAGATGAAATTCTTCAAGCACTGACCTGAGAAGATCCGCTTTCTTTATGGAAAGGCTGCTGTGGAGACCAACTCTGTCACACAAGTGCCCACTGCCTGTCCCTGCCTGCGATCACAGCACAGCCACGCAGCACGGCTGTGACCAAGCTGCCAGAGCACTCAGGCCTTGCAGCAAGGCCAGGGATAAGAGGGAGAGTGTGGAAGTGGAAACAGAACAGCTCTAGGAGATCAAGTGCTGGTGCTGCCTGGCAGAGCTTCTGTGCTAGGACTCCTCCCTCCTCTAACCAGTCACACGGAAACTATTCCTGCAGCTCCAATAAGGCCTTGGAAGAAGGTTTTAAGAAAAAAAAAGTTGTTGAAGTGCTCCGTCACTACTTTTAAAAACAAAAGCTTGGCTCCTTATTTACACAGGCACCTGGTAAGCAAAGAAAAGCAGAGTGAATGATAAGAGGAATGGCAGTATCAGAATAAAAAAATCACCACCAAAACCAAAAAAGAACACACTTTGGCATACAATAAATAAATTATAAGTGGTTTGGAGAAGAAGATCAGCCTTTTATTGCTTCAGAAAAACATCCAGTCATCAGTTTCCACACTGCATCCTTCAGTTCCTGGTTCCTCAAGCTGTAGATGAGGGGATTCACAACTGGAGGCACCAAAGAGTACAGAACTGACACCACCAGATCCAGGGATGGGGAAGAGATGGAGGGGGGCTTCAAGTAGGCAAACATGCCAGTGCTGACAAACAGAAAAACCACAGCTAGGTGAGGGATGCAAGTAGAAAAGGCTTTGTGCCGTCCCTGCTCAGAAGGAATCCTCAGTACTGCCCTGAAAACCTGCACATAAGACACCACAATGAAAACAAAACAGCCAAAAAGTAAACAGACACTGAACACAATAAACCACACTTCCCTGAGGTAGGACTGTGAGCAAGACAGCTTGAGGATCTGGGGGATTTCACAAAAGAACTGGTCCACAGCATTGCCCTGGCAGAGGGGTAGGGAAAATGTATTGGCCGTGTGCAACAGAGCATGGAGAAACCCAAAGCCCCAGGCAGCTGCTGCCATGTGGACACAATCTCTGCTGCCCAGGAGTGTCCTGTAGTGCAGGGGTTTGCAGATGGCAACATAGCGGTCGTGGGACATGATGGTGAGAACAGAATATTCTACACCAAACAAGAAGAATTCAAAGAATACCTGGGCAGCACATCCTGCATAGGAGATGGCTCTGTTGTTCCAGATGGAATTGGCCATGGCTTTAGGGACAGTGGTGGAGATGCAGCCCACGTCAAGGAGAGAGAGGTTGAGGAGGAAGAAGTACATGGGGGTGTGGAGGCGGTGGTCACAGGCTATGGTGGTTAAGATGAGGCCGTTTCCCAGGAGAGCAGCCAGGTAGATGCCCAGGAAGAGCCAGAAGTGCAAGAGCTGCAGCTCCCACGTGTCTGAGAATGCCAAGAGGAGGAACTGGGTGATAGAGCTGCTGTTGGACATCCCTTTTTCACAGAAAGTTCTGCAAAAAGAAAAAAATCACACTCACAAGTGAGGACTGCTCTGGGAAAAGCTCTTTCCATGCTTTATCATCCAAACACAGATTGTGTCTCCCCTTCCTTTCAGGATATTCACACCTCTTCCTGGCTGGATTAGGACCAGGGCTCTGCCCATGAGCTCGTATAAGCCATTTCTGCTCTACAGCAGAAGAACCTGGGAAAGGGAGTGACAGCTTCTGGAATTCAGTCTTCACTTTATCTGTATCCTCTGGTAATGCAGAAGAGATGCTTAACATTCTCCAGCAGGAGAACACCAGGGAAACTCCTGAACATGTTTAAACTGCAGTGACCTGAGCAGAGATAGCTCCGTCCTTAGCCCCACACTCTGCATTCTCCAAAGACCCACAGGTGCAAATAGGCTGATGGACTTTGCTTCTGTGGACACAACAGCATGGCCAGTCCTGCAGGGTTGATGTGTGAGCTGCACCTAACCGCCCCTTGCTTCCAGCCAGTGAGAGGCACCAAACAAAGGCAGTGTGGAGAGCAAGGAAAGATGGAGAAATGCCCCAGTGCTCCTGCTGTGGGAGGACAGAGACAGACAAACCTCTTCCTAAAGATGCAGCTGCCAGGGAGGTGACTCAAAAAGAGTTCCTAAAGCTTTGAGGGCAGAAGCTCGGTTGGCTGGAAGAGCAGAATGGGTCTTCTCTGGGGGAGGCATCTGCACTGCAAGGGAAGGTAGGGAGGTGCTCAAATTCCCCTCCCACTTTGCTTCTAGTTCAAGTTTTGCCCCAGCCCCTGTCTGTGTTGTGACTGCCTGGAGCTGTCCCTGCCAGGACCTGTTTCCCTGTCCCCACACCTCCTCCATGCCAGTGCTCACAGAACCCATCCCACTGCTGTGTTACCAGCTCTGCCCTGCAGACACCTCCCAGCAGTACGGCACTGCCTAGGGGAATCTTTGTGTGTGCAGGTGATGATGGGATCATCAGTTCAGCCCTGATGAGGATGTAAAAGTGTTACTGTGGATGTCTACAAGATGTGGGGTTAAATTTCTGATATATCCCACCTCTAAGTGACAAAAGCATTGGAGTTTAAGTGTCTCCTCGAGAACCAAGAGATAAAAGTTCAAAACAAATTTCCCACCCAGACAAAATAAGAGTAACAGACTGAAAGCACAGCCTCCTTCCCCTTCAGGCAGCTCTTGGCTTGATGTGCTTCTATGAGATCTCCCTCTGCCAATGTCCTGTGGAGATCTGGATCTGTGAGCATCCCTGACCAACACACCCTCTGGAGAGCAGAAGGACCCTGACCTCACAAAGGTTTTTTTTCCACCCACAGTTTGTCCCCACAGTGTCAGGGGGATCTCCCCAGGCAGGTTGAGTGCTGACCCTGGCAGGTGGCAGAATCCCTGCCCCGGCACACAGACCCTGGGTTGCAGCAGCCCTGCTCTAAAGGACAGCCTATGGCACCCCT
The DNA here is from genome assembly GCA_033558185.1 of Dromococcyx pavoninus. Classification (NCBI taxonomy): domain Eukaryota; kingdom Metazoa; phylum Chordata; class Aves; order Cuculiformes; family Neomorphidae; genus Dromococcyx; species Dromococcyx pavoninus. Next base: position 2,110,208 of record JAUMJL010000379.1, on the reverse strand, counting down.
GAGTGGTCAGCCCTGCACTCATCCCCAGCAGAAGGCAGCCCTCATGCCCTGTCCCTCTGACAGCGTAGCAGGGAAGCCCTGCTCGGCAGCAGGTTCTTCTGTATGTTCGAGAAAATCTGAGAGTCCCCTTACAGATCCCATTGTTTGTGGGATGCACCAGCTTTAGGAGATCTATCCAGGATCTGAGACTGCGTTTCCATGCACTCAGACACTTACCATGTCAAGGGCTGTGAGGATTTCTACACCTGTGAGCTGTCCTCTGTCCTCCAAGTGCTGACTTTGTTTAATCTCTCCTCATCAATCCTCTCCTCTGCAGGCAGTGCCCTCAGCTCTGCAGCGCTTTGCAGAGGAGCTGCTCCTGGCCAGAGATGGCTCTTTGTAGCACTGCCCACTTGCCATGAGCTCCCTCCATCCCAGGAGCCCAACCCAGCTCATCAGCAGAGCAGCAGCCCAAGGCATTTTAATGAGTCCTCTGGTGGGTTTGCTCTGACTCCTTAAACATCAGAAATTGAGAGGAAGTTGAACAAACCTCTCAAGAAGTCGAAGTCAAATTCAAACTTCAAAGTTCCTTTTATTGTTAGTGGGTATCACTAAGGGACATGGCTGAGAAATCACTTCCAGGGTTCAGTTAGAGCAGAAAACTGGAGGCAGTGATGACAGGTTGGAAAAGGAAAGGTAGAGATGGCTCTAATGATTTGTGAACCTGGATTGTTCTTTCTAATCCAAATGGTCAAGCCCTGACCCCATTATCCACTGTGCCAAGCCCTGACCCCTAGTCCCTGGGAAGAGAGATCCTGTCCCCCACTCATTCCTCAGGGCTCTTCCCTGTGGCAGTGGGATGTGGGAATGGACAACACCAAGGGCAGGACTATGGTAAAACACCTCCCAGGCTCGTAAGAACAAGGAGACAATGAGACCCTAGTGCTGGCAGAGACAACAGCCATCACCAATGTCATAAAAATGCTGCTCTCTTAGGGAGCTTTCAGCTTTTCCACATCCCTCTGTCCTCTTCACCACAGGTTGTCCTATGGTGTCACATCACCTGTGTCTCTTGCCCTGCAGGCCATAGTCATCTACCCAGCTGCCCCACCTTGCTGTCACCTTCCTTTGCTGATCTCTCTATGCTCTCCCTGGCTCTTCCTCGAGACACAAAGTCTTGGGCTGATCCAGGCTCCTTCCGGGTGATGTGTGGCACCACAGCACTGCCATTGGAGTGATATTTTTCTCCTTGTGTCCAGTCTGGACTTTCCCAGGTACACTTTGTGGCATTATTTCTTTCTCATGCCATTTTCTGATGTTAAGAAAAGTTCTGCCTTCTCAGAAACTGTCTTTCAGTTACTCTCAGACAACTTCTGCATCTGGAGGGGACAGGTCAACAGTAGTAACATGACAGAGAAGAGGACTCTGAGGTCACCACTGAAATAGCTGATGGGTCAGGCCCTGGATCGTGGCTGGGATTTTTGCTTTTGAGCTCAAATCTGGCAGTGTCTCTCACAGGTCAGCAGAAGACACCTGGTTGACACATTAACCATAAGAGCCCATAGAGGGGTTGGGTTATAGAAGACTCATAGAATACTCGGGTCATACAGGACTTGGGTCATAGAAGGGGAACAGAAGAGCTGGGTCATAGAAGAGCTGGGTCATAGAAGAACTGAGTCAGAGAAGAGTCTCAGACAAGTCATTGATAAGTTGGGTCATAGAAGGATGATAGAACAGTTGGGTCATAGACAAGTCAGACCATAGAAGAGACGTTTCATAAAGACATGTCTATGTTCATGGAATAGATGGGCAATAGAATAATTGGGTCATAGAAGAATCAGACCATAGAGGAGTAGGGTCATAGAGAGATTACAGAAGATTCATAGAACGATCAGAGCAAAGAACAGTTTCAGAATAAAAGAGTCAGGTCATAGAAGAGTCAGGTAATGGAAGAGATGGATCATTTAAGAGTCACGTCATACAGAAGATGTATCATAGAAGGGTCAGAGAAGAATAAGGCTAGACAAGGGTCATAGAAGCGTTGTGTTAATGAAAAGTCATAGAAGAGTTGGGTCACACAAGGGTTGGATCTTAGAAGTGTTGAATTATAGAGGAAACTGGTCATACAAGACTCAGGTCACAGAAGGGTCATGTCATAGATGGGTCGGATCATAGAAGAGTTAGATCATGGAATTGCCAGGTCACAGAGGAGTAATGGAAAGCTCTGGTCATAGAAGGGCTGGGTCATAGATGGATTGGGTTATAGAAGGGTCAGGGAAGAGATGAATGGGGTCACAGAAGAGTCAGATCAGAGAAGAGCTGGATCAGAAAAGAGTCACAGAAATGTTATAGAGATGTTGGGCCATGAAAGAGTGACAGAAAAATCACAGTAGGGTCATAGTAAAATATGTAAGAGTAGGGTCATGGAAAAGTCTGGTCATAATAGGATTATGTAAGAAAGGGTTATGGAAGAGCTGGTCAAAGAGGAGTCATCCTGCTGGCAGACACTCCTGACACACACAGCATCCCCTCAACAGCAGTAAGAGCCTGTCCTGCTGAGGGTTGCACCTTCCACCAATAGCTTCTCCCCACAGTGCCATAGGGAGCTCCCCGGGCAGGTTGAGCACTGACCCTGGCAGGCAGCAGATTCCCTGCCCTGGCACACAGACCCTGGGCTGCATGGACCCTGATCTCAAGAACAGCCTTGGGCATCCCTGAGGGCACAGCCCTGAACTCGTCCTCAGCAAAAGGCAACCCTTAAGCCCTGTCCCTCTGACGCTGCAGTAGGGAAGCCCTGCTCAGCACCAGGTTCTTCTCCTCTGCAGCAGAGACTTTGGGAGAGACATCCTGACACATCCTGGAAAACGTGGGATGTGCCAACTTTAGGGAATCCCTTCAGGAACTGCACCTGCATTGTCTTACAGCAGGAGAATTATTGTTTGAAGGGCTGTGAGGATTCCTCCCTCAGTGAACTCTCAGCATCCTCCCATCCCACACTGCCTTTAACCTCTCTCCTCCTCCCTCCTCTACCCTCTCTGCCTGCAGGCAATGCCCTCAGCCGTGCTTTGCAGAGGAGCTGATCCTGGGCAGAGCTGGCTCTGTAGCACTGCCCACTTGCCATGACCTCCCTCCATCCCAGGAGCCAAGCCCAGCTCAGCAGCAGAGCAACAGCCCATGGCAACTTTCTCTGCCCCCTCTGGGCTCTCTCGAGGTGTCCCTGGGGCTCCAGGGGAACCTGCTGTGAAACAGGCTGAAGCAATCCCTGATGTTCCCTCACTTGGGAGAGACACATCTTTCCTGCCGTCACCATACGACCCTTCCCTGCAATGTAAGGAAAAGGGATGCAAATCCAAGGTGAACAATGAGAGAAATGGTGGGGCTGGGGAAGTGAGGAGCGAGGCTGTCCAGAGCAGTGTCAGACCTCAAGGGACTGCTTCTCCATGCTTCCCAGACCTCCTGAGGAGACACTCTGCATCAATTCTAATTGGGGAACGGTTCTGTCACATCTTCTCTGAATTGAAATGTAATGAAATATAAGCTTTACATAAAAATTTGATTTTTATTCAGCACATTTTGAAATTTAGCACTTTTTTGAATATTCCTTTTAAACTGCACTGGTAAATGACTCGAAATACCTGTACAAGTTATGAAGACCTGAAGAGAACTACAGTAAGAGAAAGAGCTTGTTAAGGCTTTCTGTGTTTTAATGAGGCTCTGGGTGTATTGCCTGTGTAGTCCTTGAATCTCAGCTGCTTAGAGGAGATTGAGCAAACCTCTCAAGACGTCGAAAGCAAAACTCAAAGTGCTTTGGATTTTTAATTAGTCTCAGTGAGGATCATTACTGACAAAAGCCATAGCCAGGGACTTGTTAGAGGAGATAGTTGGAAGCCATGATTGCAGGGAGGCAAAGGCACTGCCCAGGCAGCTGTAATGCTGAGAAAAACCTGGGTTTCCTTGATGAAGTAGAAAGGTCAGGAAGTAGAGGTAGAAAGTAGAAACCCCAGTCGAAGTAGAAGTAGAAGCCCCAGGCCCTGGGAAGGCAGATTTGGCTGTGACTACAACGGTGCTGGTGTCATGAACATTCTCACATTGCTGAAACAAATTCAGAGCAGTTATTCCATTTAATTCCAAACACAGGCGTGTAGAATTACATGAGATGCCAAGGCTCTCACACTCAGTTCCATGCAGTTGCAGAAGAGTTGGGTCATAGAAGGGAAGGGTCATAAATGTTTTAGTCCATAGAAGAGTCACAGAAATTTTGGGTGTGAAAAGACTCGAATCACAGAAGAGTCGGGTCATAGAGGAGTTATAGGAGTTTCGTTTAGACGGTTCATGGAAAGGTTGGCTCAGAGACAGCTTGTAGCAAAATCCGGTTCCACAAGTCTCAGTTCGTAGAAGATTCAGGTCATAAAAAGATTGTAGAATATTTGAGTCATGGAAGAGTTGAATCTTGGAAGTGTGAGAGAATATTTGGGTTTTAGAAGAGTCAGATCGTAGAAGGGTTTATTCAAAGGTGGGTTGGTTCAGAGAACGGTTGGATCATAGAAGCATCATAGAAGAATCAGGTCACAGAAAGATTGTAGAAGATTCAGCCCATTAAAGCATCATAGAAGAGTCAGGTCATAGACATGCTGGGTTATATAAGCATTGGGTCATAGAGGTGTTTGGTCATAGAGAAGTAACAGAACAGAACAGAAGGTCATAGAAGGGTCAGAATCGTTGGGCCATGGAAAGCTTCGTCCACAGAAGACTCGGGTTTTAGAGAAGTCGGATCATAGAGGAATCGCAGGAGAGTGGGGAGATAGAAGAGTCAGGGCGTAGAAGAGTTCAGTTGCAGAAGTTTTGTAGAAACGTTGGGTCATAGAAGACTCACTGAAAAACAGGGTCATAGAAACGTTGGGTCGTTAGAAGAGACATAGAAGGGACGTTTAGCAAAGAGTCTGGTCATAAAATTTTCATAGATTTGGGTCATAGAATATTTGGGACATGGAGGACTCCAGTCATAATAGAGTTGTAGAAGGGCCTTATGAATATTGGAACATAAAGGAGTCTGGTCATAGAAGAGTGGGGTCATAAAAAAGAAGGCTAATAAAAGAGTCTGTTCATAGAGAATTCATAGAGGGTCAGGTCATAGAAGGGTGAGGTCATAGAAGGGTCAGTTAATAGTATGGTGGGTTCATAGAAAATTTGGTTCATAGAAGAGTCAGTTAATAGAAGATATGAGTCATGGAAAGGTTGGGTCATAGAAAGGCTGGGTCATAGAAAATTGCATCATAGAAGAATTAGAGAATAGTTAAGTCATAAAAGGGTTGGGCCGTAGAACGCTGGAGTCACAAAAGGGTCTGGTCATATAAATAGAAAGGCCACAGAAGAACTGAGTTATAGATGGGTCAGGTCATAGAGAAGTAACAGAAGACCTTGACTCCTTTCGTCGCCTCTATAATTCAATAATTCCTAAATCATGCAGTTTTAGTACCGATGCTACAATTCAGGAGTGGGTGTATCAGGCTGCCAGGAGATAGCTGGTTGTCAGAAATCTCAGGACTTTTAGGGCACGTTGAGTTCCTTAGCACTCCTGCTCACTGCATTTTTCTATGGGGATTCTTCATCCCAACATATCTATCTTACCCTGTATCAGGAAGTGCCCCTCACCACCAGAATGATCAGGTCTGGTTGTCCTTGGGGCTGCCCCATATTGCCTCAGTAGACACTCTCTCTGCTTTTGGGAGCCAAGGCTGCTACTTCCCTGGGGCCATGGCCAAAGGGTAACAACATGACGTGACCTTTCCAGTGCTGGTATCCCCTCCCATTCACACTGTCCTGCTGTGCCCTTTCATTTGTGTTAACCCTAATGTCATGTTACTCGTGACAGTCCTGTTGTCTCCACAGTGAATTCCGTGTGGCTGCAGGAAGCAACAGTCCATGTGAACCACTCTATCAGATCTCGTCTCCATGTAACCATCACCATAACCCAAAGGGCAGGGACAGAAACCTGAATGCCTCTTTCAAAGCTGGTGCAGGAATAAACCCAAGGACCTCTTCCGTCAGAAGGACTTTTGCTCTCCTGGGGTTCTTGATGGATTCAGAGGGACAGGCTCAGAGTTTCAGAGGATCTGTTAGGGACCACGGGCTGGAATAAGAAGTCCCTTCTTGGTTGCACATGTTCGAGCAGACTGAAAGAGTTTTTGACTCATCTGCCTGTTGCTGTCAAACCTGCAGTGAGGCTGGTGGCAGATGATATCTTGGAGAGGAACTTTCCGCATCCAAGAAGAGCCCAGGGGATCTCCAGGGACAGCCTGTTACTCTGAGCGGGCAGTGAGTGGCACCTCATAAAATGACTGATCGTTCAAGAAGATTCCTAGAGAAAAATGTGAACCTGGGGAGCACACAGGCTGACAAAGGCCATGCAATACATGGAGAGTCTGTGAGGAGCCAGCAGGCAGAGGGACATAAGGCTGGAGCGTGTTTCAGGATATCCTCTGTCAAAGCCCACAGGTAGCATCTGGTGCAGCTCTCCTCACACTTTTTGTCCATGGAGATACCCAATGATCCTGTTCCACTTGGTCCTTGTCTCCTGAGCCATTTGGGAAGATGGAAAGGGGCTCAGCAGCAGTGATCCCCATCCAGCTGGGTCTGCTTCCCACCCTGACCAGCATGGCCAATGCAGAGTCACCCATGGCCTCAAGGTACCACAGCCAATGCCTCTGTAGAGCACCACCACCAGCTCAGGGCCATGTGGGGAAAACGCAGAGAGAACAAGGAGTGGTCAGACAGGACACAGTGCAGAGGGTGTGAGGTGTAGAGCCCAGAGCTGCAGGTGCAGGACAGAGGAGGCTGTTTGGTGCCCTTGGTAGTAAGGACAGACTGGGAAGGTGCCCCATGGCATTGGTCTCACATTGCCAGTTCCAGCACTGCCCACCCACCCCAGCTGATGGGTGAGCTCTGCTCTCAGCCCATCTTATTCCCCCTGAGGGATTCAATGCCTGCATCAGGTGAAGAGTCAGAAACTAAAGGCACTGCAGACCCCTTTATTTTGTTTACACAGGGAGAGACCGTGGCACTCCATTTACTCAGCTACTCAATTACAAGAGAGAAGCAGACAGTGAATTAAAAAGGCAATGACAACAATATCTAAGTTAAAAAAAAATGCCAACATCAAAATCAGTAAAAACAGAAAATCTGTGCTTGCAATGTATTGTATTATAACTGCACTGCAAAGGAAGATCAGCAGTTTTTTAGTTCAGGGTAACATCCAGTTATCAGTTTCCATGCTGCATCGTTGAGCTGCTGATTTCTCATGCTGTAGATGAGGGGATTCACTGATGGAGGCAACACCGAGTACAGAATGGCCACCACCAGGTCCAGGGATGAGGAGGAGATGGAGGGAGGCTACAGGTAGGCAAACGCACCACTGATGGTAAAAAGGGAGACGACAGCCAGGTGAGGGAGGCACGTAGAAAAGGCTTTGTGCTGTCCCTGCTCAGAGGGGATCCTCAGCACAGCCCTGAAGATCTGCACATAGGACACCACAATGAAAACAAAACAGCAAAAACCTAAACTGACACTAAACACAAGAAGTCCAACTTCCCTGAGGTAGGAATGTGAGCAGGAGATCTTGATAATCTGAGGGACTTCACAGAAGAACTGGTCCAGAGTATTGCCCTGGCAGAGGGGCAGTGAAAATCTACTGGTCATGTGCAGCAGAGCATTGAGAAAGCCAGAGCCCCAGGCAGCTGCTGCCATGTGGACACAAGCTCTGCTCCCAGGAGGGTCCCATAGTGCAGGGGTTTGCAGATGGCAATGTAGTGGTTGTAGGACATGATGGTGAGAAGAAAAATCTCCGCTGAAAACAAGAAAACAAACAGAAAGACCTGGGCAGCACATCCTGCATAGGAAATTGCCCTGTTGTCCCAGAGGGAAATGGCCATGGATTTGGGGACAGTGGTGGAGACGTAGCCCAGGTCAATAACAGGGTGGTTGAGTAGGAAGAAGTACATGGGGGTGTGGAGGTGCTGGTCACAGGCTATGGTCATGATGATGAGGCCATTTCCAATGAGGGCAGCCAGATAGATACCCAAGCAGAACCAGTAGTGCAGCTCCCATGTGTCTGTGAATGCCAGGAGGAGGAACTGGGTGATGGAGCTGCTGGTGGACATTTGCTGTCTCTGGGAAAGGGACACAGTCATGAGAGGAAAAGATAATGACAAGTTAGGGGAAACACCTGTCAGGAAAATCAAAGCCTTTTAAAATGGATTCTCCCCCTGTCACACAGTCAACTTTTCTTTCCTAGGAGAACTTATTCCAGCTTCCTGGTTGAAGCACTTGTTGCTACTGACCAATTGTGTGATTAAAAATAGGGCCATTGTACATGGGTTCTTGATAAGTCAGTCCTGCTCTGTAGCAGTGGGAATGGCCAGGGACAGGTTCTGGGCTTCAAATTTGTCTCATGAAAACACTGCTAACTCAGAAGGGCGTGTCAACATCTGCACTCCCTGTTCCAAAAAACGTGAAAGGTAGAGGATGCCTAAGAGTTCTTGGATAGTTTTACAATTCTCTCACTGTGTCCCTTGGCAGTGTCCTTGGAGGTCAGAAATCCTCGGCATTTCTGCTGAACTCAGGGAGAGCAGAAGGAGTCCTGCAAGGCAAGAGTATTGCCTGTGGCTGAGTGCACCTCACACCTCTCAAGGTCTCACCCTTTCCTAAGGTCTCAGCACACACCTTCAGCCCAGGACACACATGGTTAATTTCACAAACCCAACAGCGTTTTCTCTCTCGTAGCATCTCTGCACTTCTCCGTAGGGCTTGCAGGTGACACAAAGATGCGAGAGGACAGGTTTGAATCCTGGAGGGAATCTCACAGGAGACAGCCAAGTATCCCCATAATGGCATTTGATGAAGGAAGTTTCAGTTCCTTCCCCAGCCCCAATGGCTGCATTACTCACAGCCTGACAGCTCAGAGCAAAGCTGCGACACTTGTTCCTACGGACAGGAAAGGAGTCACAAGGTCAGGGTGTGACTCTGCAGCTGAAATTCCCATCCCCAAAGAGCCTGGCAGCAAGAACAAGAGAACAGCAAGAACAGAGACAAGGGGAGAAAGAGAGAGAAAGAGAGTGAGGCTGTGTCTGGGAGAGGCCAGGGCAGAGGCAGCCAGGTACATAGACAGCATTACCCTTAACCATCTGTGCACGGCCCCTCCCAGACACCAACAGTGCTGAGCAGTTGCTTTCAGCCCCTGTGCTCTGGAGAGGGCACTGGAGCTGTGGCTGCAGAGGAGATGGTTCAGCCTTGGAGCCCAGATCCCTGAAGACAGAGACTTTTCTTGGTGGGACCTGAGGGAAGGGGCTTGCTCAGAGGAAGGGTCTGCACTGGAGAGGATCATATGGAATTTTCTGACTTCCCTGTCCCATATTATTTTGATGTCCATTCTCACAGACCCCACTCCATCTGCTGTACACTCATCTTACCTTACAGAATCCTTCCTGTTTCACAGGGCGTTGCTTCTGCATGTGTTCTTATTTTCAGGGAGGAAAGGCAGGAAAGGTGATGCCACTGCTGTCTACAGGCAAATGAGAGTCTGAAAGCTCTTTGAGTGGGATCTGGTCAGACCTAGTGACTACCAAGATTTATCGCTAGGACATCTCAGTAACTTGTTCTAGCTGGAGAGCCACATTTCCATGTATGACCTCCAATTCCCTAAGTGAAAAAGCTGAAAAGACAATTCAGGAGAGTTCCTTATATTAAATCCTTATTTCATCTGCCCTTGAAACACATTGTAGAAGATATTCCATGGTGATCTGCACCTGTCAGCAGATCTGACTCACATCACATACTCTCAATTAAAGGCAGACTATGCCCTTCTAAAGAGATGGGTTGCTCCTTCCACCCACAGCGTCTCCCCACAGAACCCTGGGGAGCTCCCCTGGTAGGGTAAGCACTGACCCTGGCAGGCAGCATAGACCCTGCCACAGCACACAGGCCCTGGGCTGCAGGGATCCTGTTCTCAAGGACAACCCATGGCACCCCTGAGGGCACCAGCCCTGCACTTTTTCCCAGCACAAGGCAGCCCTCAGGCCCTGTCCCTCTGACACTACAGTAGGGAAGCCATGCTTGACACCAGGTTCTCCTCCTCTGCAGCCGAGACACTGAGAGAGACATCCTGACACATCCTGTAAACTGTGGGATTTGTCAGCTTTAAGAGATCCCTCCAGGAACTGCACCAGCCAGAGAATTACCTTGATTAGGATTGTTAAGATTCCTCCCTCAGTGAGTTCTCAGTATCATCCCAGCCCACAGAGCCTTTAAACTCTCTCTGCCTCCTTCGTCTACCCCCACTGCCAGCAGACAGGGCCCCCTGCTGCCCACTTGCCATCAGCTCCCTCTATCCCAGGAACCCAGCCCAGCTCAGCAGCAGAGAAGCAGCACAAGGCAGCACTTTCTCTGCCTCCTCTGGGCTTCCTCTCTCGGTCTCTAGGGGATCTTGCTATGAAACTGGCTGAAGTCATCACTTGGTCATCTCTCTCTCTCAACTGGGGAGAGACACCTCTTCACTGCAGTGAAAATACGACCCTTTCATTTAGTCTAAGGAAAAGGGGTGCAAGCCCCAGTGGGGCAATGAGAGAAATGGTGGGATGTGGGAGGTGAGGAGCAAGGCTGTCCGTGCAGTGTCAGACCTCAAGGACTGTTTCTCCATGCTTCCCAGACCTCCTGAGGAGACACCCTGCATCAATGCCAAATGTACAATTTTCACCTCTTCTCTGAAAAAATTATGATGAAATACAAACTTTACACTAAAATTAATTTCTATTCAGCACTTTCTTACCTCTTCCTTTATAACCACACTGGGAAATGAGTTCAATAAACTGTAGAAACCCTGAAGACCTGAAGAAAACTGCAGGCAGAGAAAGGGCTCATTAGGGCTTTCTGTATTTTAATGAGACCCAGGGTGTATTTGCTGCTGAGTCCTTGAACTTCAGCTACTGAAAGGAGATTGAACAAACCTCTCAAGAAGCCAAACCCAAAACTCGAAGTACCTTGAAGTTTGAACTGATCTCAGTGAGGATCGTCACTGGCAAAGGCTCCCCAGTGACTCGTTAGTGCCGATAGTTGGAGGCCATGGCTGCAGGGAGAAAAAGGTACTGTGCAGGCAGCTGTAATGCTGAGAAAAACCTGGGTTTGCCTGATGAAGCAGAAAGGCCAAGCCTTGACCCCAGGCCCTGGGAAGCAGATCTGGCTGTAACTGCAATGACCCTGGTGTCATGAACATTCTCACATTGACAAATCAAATTCAGAGCAGTTATTCCATTTAATTCCAAACACAGCCCTGTAGAGTTACATGAGATGCCAAGGTTCTCACAAACAGCTCCATGCAGGTGCAGAAGAGTGGGGTCATGGAAGGGCAGGGATATAACAGGGTTGGGTCATAGAAGAGTCACAGAAAACTTGTGCATTAGAAGAGTCAGGTCACACTACAGCAATAGAGGTTTTCATTTTCAGAAGATTCATAGAAGAGTTTGGTTGCAGAAGGTTCATGAGAGGATGAGAAAATATTCATTTCATGGAAGACTCGAGTCACAGAAGTGCGGTGTTTGTTCATTTTTTAGAAAGGTTGAGTCAGAAAGGGTCAGTTCAGAGAAGGGTCAGGTCATAGAAGAGTCATAGAAAAATCGGGTCATAGACATGTCGGGTCATATGATGGTTTGGTCATAGAATACTTGGGTCATGGAGGAGTTGTGTCACAGAAGAATTGGATCAGAGAAGTGTCTTAGAAAGGCTGGGTCAAAGAAGAGTTGGGTCAGAGAAGACTTCATTCACAGAAGGCTCAGATTTTAGAAGACTCTTGTCATACAGGATTCATAGAACTGTATAATGATAGAAGAGTTTGGTCATAGAAGGGTTTGGTAGCAGTAGATACATAGAAATGTTGGGTCATAGAAGGCTAATAGAAGTATTGAATCATAGAAAAGTCACTGTTGGGTCATAGATTGTTTGGGTCATAGAGGAGTTGGGTCACAGAATAGACAGGCCATAGAAGGTTGTAGAAGGGTCAGAGAAGAGTTCAGTCATAAAAGACTCCTGTTTTAGAAGTGCCAAGTCATAAGAGACTCAGATTATGGAGGATTCAGGTCATAGAGGAAGCGTTGAGTAATAGAAATATCAGGTCATAGAAGAGTTGTTTATAGAAGATTCTGCTCATAAAAGTTTCATAGACGATTCAGGTCGTATAATGGTCATAGAAGAGTCAGGACATAGAAGACAGGTCATAAAAGAGTCATAGAAGTGTTTCATAGACAACAGGTCATACAAGAGCTGAGCCGTAGGTGGGTCAGATCATAGAAAAGGAGGCTCACTGAAGCATTGGGTCATGGGGGAGTCACGGAGGAATCAGGTTATAGAAAGGCCAGGTCATAGAAGGGCCAGGTCATAGAAGACTTGCGTAATCAAAAGTCAGGTCATAGAAGGATGGCGAGACACAGTCTGCCCAAGGGAAACCCAGTCCCTCGCTCTTTCAAACACTGACAAATCAGATCCAGGTGGGCGATGTCTGGGGCACAGCCTTTAGTTCCCCTGCTCATCCATTGGTCGTTTTTGCAAAGTACATGTAATGTGTGAGTGATGTCAGAGTCAGGGAGTTCCCCCACTCCTGTGACCTTAGGAAGATGGTGGAGAGTGACATCGTCCTGGTCACTCAGCTCCCTGGGATGCTGCCTCTCCTATCCCACAGACTGGAAATGATTGTGTTTGCTCAAGTGATCCCTGACGTGATCCTCACCCACCGCTGCCTGTTCTGAGTCACAGGGGACTGGGAGACCTTTCTGGGAAAGACACACACAAAGAGGACACAAGGTATCTCAGATCTGTCCACACTCATTCTTCCTAAATTAAGCAGGGCCCACACAATGTCCTTCTTTCTTCTTTAACTATTCCTGAAACAGCAAACACTCATCATGGGGTCATTGAATGGCCTTTCAAGTAGAGATTGAATCATGGAATCATAGAATTATCTGGTTGGAAAAGACCTCTGAGATCATCAAGTCCAACTGTACCTTTCCCCTTATTAAACCATGTCCCTAAGAAACTCATCTACCTGCCTTTTAAACACCTCCAAGGATGGTGACTTCACCAGTTCCTTGGATGGCCTCTTACAGTTCCTGAGAACCCTTTCAGTGAAGAAATTTTTCCTGATGTCTAATCTGAAGCTCACCTGGTGCAACTTGAGGCCATTTCCTCTCATCCTATTATTTGTCACTTGGGAGAAGAGACCAACACCCAGCTCGCTACAACCTCCTTTCAGGCAGTTGTAGACAATGATGAGGTCTCCCCTCAGCCTCCTTTTCTCTAGGCTAAACAACCCCATTTCCCTTGGTCTCTCCTCGCAGGACTTGTTCTACAGCCCCTTCACCAGCCTCATTCACTTCTCTGGATGTGCTCCAGCCCCTCAAGGTTCTTCTTGTACCGAGGGGCCCAAAACTGAACCCAGCACTGAAGGTGCAACCTCACCATTGCCAAGTGCAGGGGCACAATCCCTGCCCTGGTCCTGCTGGCCACACTGTTTCCGATACAGGCCAAGATGCCATTGGTCCTTTGGGAACCTGGGCAATTGTTGGCTCATATTCAGCCGGTTGTCAACCAACACTCATAAGCCCTTCTCTGCCAGGCAGCTCTCCAGTATCTCTTCCCCACACTTTATACGATCCTTCATTGATCCAACTCTTGTGTCAGCCACTCCTCTGTGACTCTTCTATCAGCCACTCCTCTGTGACTCTTCTATCTCCTTTCTATCACTCGATCCTTCTTTGACTCCACTCTTCTATAACCAAACTCTTCTATGACCATTTTAAGACTTGACTCTTCATTCACTCTTCTACAACCAGCAGTTTTACGACCCAACTCTTCTCTGACACAACATTTCTATGACCTGACCATTCCATCACCCTTCTATGATTTAAACCTGGTATAACCTGGCACCTCTATGACATTTTTATGACACAAGTCTCTTATAAAATCAGTCTTCTATGAGACCCCATTTTCTATGACCTGACTCTTCTATCAGATTGCTGTGAGCCAACCTTTTTAGCACCTGAAATTTCTAGAACCCTGACCTTCTGTTACCCTTCTATGACCTGATTTGTTTGTGATCATTCAGTGACCCAACGTTTCTCTGACCTGAACGTTCTACGACCCAACACTTCTATGACATTACTATTCACTGATCCTTTTATCAACCAAATTTTCTAGTTATCACCTGTCTGTGACTCAGCCCTTCTATTCCCCAACTATTCTATGACTGTTCTACAATCCAACTCTTCAATGACTTTTCATGACCTCACTGTTGTACAACTCTTCTATGACACAAAAAGGCAGTCCTTTACCTCCTCTGGAGCCTGAAGCCAACTGATTTTTTTCCAGTTAATGGAGGGGGTGTGAATGCAACTGTCATACATGGACAGTGAAGAGCAGGGGGTAATTTGAGGCCCTGAGCCCTGTGAAAGACACAAGGATTATCTTTCTTAATACTGTAGGTGGCAGTGTGATAGAACATTGAGACCTGTTTAACAATAAAGCAAGAAAGAAACAGAATGAAAAATGCAGACAGAAGGAATTGTGTTATTGCAGCTTTAAGCTTCAACCGTTGTTGATGTTGTTCCCCTCCATGTATGTTTGTTTGGGTTTTTTGTCCTGTTTTAATATCCTGATCTTTGGGGGTTCAGTGCTGCCTTTGTTAGAAAAGGAAAGTGATCATAAAATTGGAGTGGGATGCAGGAACAGGGACATGGGCACAAACTGCCAGTATAGATGCCCTGGGACCCTCTGCCCAGGCTCCATCTGCAGCTGCCGAGGGGCTCCCTGCTAATGCCCAGACCTTGTACCCCACACATGGTCCCACACGCCTGCTGTGCAGGCAGAGGATGGTGCATTGAGGGTGGGGAAAATTCATTGACCCAGTCCCCATGTGTTTTGACCAGAACTGGACTGTCCAGGGTTCATGAGAGGAGGACCCAGGCCCCATAAAATTAATAGTTTCCTCTCAGACTAAAATAAGATGAACTGACATGAAAACATCAATTTAAAAAGATGTATTTGCACAGGTAAGATCTTAAGAATAAAATAGACGTTGACTTGCTAATTCCTAACGTAAGGAAAGCAGAAAGAAAAGAGGAGAGAAGAGAAGAGAAAATAAAAGAGAGAGAAAAGTGTAGACTATCACCAACCCAGGTTCCAGCACTGTCCTCTAGGATCCCAGAGCGGTGCAGAGAACATGCCGGTGTTATCTTTAGTGTATTATTTATAGATTAAGGTTTTTCAGGGGAAGAGTTTTTGGTGTACTTGCACAGTGCCCCTTCTGAAAGATTCTGGAGGTGCAGGAAATGAGTCTGGGATCTTGGTCGTCTTAGGGATTCTTTTGGTTGTCTTCTTGTTCCCTCTACCAGCACAATCACAGTGTGATCTTTCTCAGTGCACGAGCACAGCTGAGCTGCCTGCAGGTGGGCACAGAAGGAGGCACTGCCGCATCTTCACATGCCCTGCCTCTTCCTGCACTTAAACATTCAGGAACAATTGGTTTAAGGCATATCTTTTCCCTTGCAGAATTGGTCTCTGACACCATGAATGCCCTTAGTCCAATTCTACTTATGGCCCTTCTATCAGGTAGCATCCCCCAGCTCCAAGGCCCTGTCCTACCTTGGCAATATTGGCCATGGGACTTCACAGAGGTCCGTGTTCCAGGGTCTGCTGGGGTAGCAAGTGTCAGCTGTTCCCATGATAAAGGCAGAGAGCCCAGCAGGAAGACAGAGATGACCCATTAGGAAAACTCACCTGTAAACCTGAGGTGAGTGGACAGGGCTGGAAATGGCTGGTGAGAGCCACATAAGTGAAAGTTCAGTTAGAGCAAATTCCCTCACACATCGCCCCATGTGCTCCTCCCATGGTGCATGGACAACCCAAGACAGTAACACAACCACACAGAAAGAATTGCTGCAGCCTGGTCTTGACCTCACCTTTGGAAGGATAACCAAACTTCCAGGCACCAGGATCAAACAAAACCCTTTTTATTACAGAGTTTAGACACAGCAAGAAAGCTGGGCTGTTGTGTCAGACACGTGAAAAGGGTTGTGGGTCAGACGTGCTGGGGTAAAGCCTCTGGAGAATGGAGTGGCCACAGACCTTCCTGGACAGAAAGGATTATCACAGATAAAAGTATTGGCACACAGGATGTCCAAGAGATGAACAGGAAATCACTTGGGAAGAATACCAGGAAGTTTATGGCTCATGAGAGACAAGTTAATCAGCTTCTTCAGTGCATCTTTAATCTCCTTGTTCCTCATGCTGTAGATGAGGGGGTTCACTGGTGGGGGCACCACAGAGTAGAGAACTGACTCCAAAAAATTCAGGGATGGGGAGGAGATAGAGGGGGGCTTCAGGTAGGCAAAAAAGCCAGTAACGATAAAGAGAGACCACGACCAGCTGGGGGAGGCATGTGGAAAATCTTTGTGCCGTCCCTGCTCAGAGGGGATCTTCAGCACACCCCTGAAGATCTGCACATAGAAGACCACAAAGAAAACAAAGCACCTGAATTCCACACAGACACCAACCATAATAAGCCCAACTTCCGTGAGGTGGGAGCGTGAGAAGGAGAGCTTGAGAATCTGAGGGATTTCACAGAAGAACTGATCCGGAGCAGTGCCCTGGCACAGAGGCAGTGAAAATTTATTGGCTGTGTGCAGCAGAGCATTAAGAAACCCAGAGCCCCAGACAGCTGCTGCCATGTGGACACAAGCTCTGCTGCCCAGGAGGGTCCCGTAGTGCATGGGTTTGCAGATGGCAACGTAGCGGTCGTAGGTCATGATGGTGAGAAGAAAAACTTCTGCTGAAATAAAATTGACTAACAGAAAGAACTAGGCAACACATCCTGCGGTGGAAATTGCCCTGTTGTTCCAGAAGGAACTGGCTATGGATTTAGAGATAATGATGGAGAAGGAGCCCATGTCAATGAGGGAGAGGTTGAGGAGAAAGAAGTACCTGGGGGTAACAGGAGGGGCAGCATCCCAGGGAGCTGAGTGAGCAGGATTATATCACAGTGAGGCCACTCTCCATCATCTTCCAAAGGTCATGGAGACTGGGGGAGCTCCCTGACTACTGGCTCTAAGCACACATTGCATGTCCTTTTCAAAAGTGTCCAAAGAATTAGCAGGGGAACTAAAGGCTTTGCCCCAATATTTGTCTACTTGAATCCCATTTATGTGTGTCTTAAAGAGAAGGGGACTGAACTTCCTTTGGGCAGATTTTGTCTCGCCATCCTTTTATGACCTGACTCTTTGATGACCCAACTCTTTTTTAACTCAGACCTTCTATGACACAACAATACTATGACCTTATTTTCTATGACACAAATTATCTATGGTACAACATTTCTATGATCAGACACAAATATGACCAAATCCTTCTAGTAATCAACCTTTCTATAACCCAACTGTTCTATGAACCAACCCTACTGTTATCTGACCCTTCTATGACTTGTCTTATCTATGAGACCTTTATGACCCAACTCATATGAACTGCTTCTTCTATGAATTAACGCATCTATGACTCAACCCATCAACGACTCAATGCTTGTGAAACCCTTCTATGTCTTTTCTGTTACCTGAGTCTTTTATGATCCAACTCTTCTATAAACCCTCATATGAGTAGAGTCTTTATATAAACAATTCTTCTCAATCCCTTGTATGACCTGACCTTTAATGACCAGAGATTTCTATGACAGATCTTTCTATGACCAAACTCTTCTGTGAGCCTTCTACAACCCATCTCTTCTATGATCTGACTCTTATTTCACCTCACTCTTCCATGATTCCTCTGTTAAACAAGTCTTACACAAACTGATTCTTCTAAACCCAAAGCCTTCTATGACCTAACTCTACTCTGACACTTTTATGACATTCTATGACCTGACTGCTCTATGACTCCTCTGTGACTTGAGTCTCCTGTGATTCGACTGCATGACCCAACCACTCCATGACCCAACTTTTATGAGATCAAACATTTCTATGGCCTGACTCTTCCATGAACTGAATATTCTATGACTGGTTTATGACCTGAAATATCTATGACCACGGACTCCTATGAACTGACACTACTATGAGACTCCTGTGACCCAGCACTTCTGTGAACCTTCTATGACCGAACTCCTCTACTGCTCCTCTATGACTGACTCTTCTATGACCTGACTTTTCTCACACCCAAGAAGTGCTTTCTGTGACTCTTATGATGGATGCTTTTATGACCCTGTTCTTCCATGACCTAACCCTTCTGCAACTCCATGGAGGTGTGTGTGAGAGTGTTGGCACCTCACATAATTCTACAGGCCTGTATTTGGAATTAAATGGGATAACTGCTCCAAATCTGATTCAGCAATGTGAGAATGTTCATGACAGCAGGGTCACTGTAGTCACAGCCAGATCTGTCTTCCCAGGGCCTGGGGGTTCAGGGCTTGGTCTTTCTGCTTCATCAAGCAAACCCAGGGTTTTCTCAACATTACAGCTGCCTGCAGAGTGTCTTTGCCTCCCTGCAGTCATGGCCTCCAATTATCTGCTCTAATGAGTCCCTGGAGAGGCTTTGTCAGTAACGAACCTCATTGAGACCAATTAATACTTCAAGGTTCTCTGAGTTTTGCTTTTAACTTTCTGAGAATTTTGCTCAGTCTCTTCTCAGTACCTGAAGTTCAAAGACTCAGCAGGAAATACAGCAAGGATCTCATTAAAATACAGAAAGACATCATGAGTTTTTCACTGCCTTTAAACTTCTTCAGGTCATTTCCCAGTATATTAAAAAAGGAAGATTTCAAAGTATGCTGAATAAAAAATAGTTTTAATATAAACTTTATATTTCATTATAATTCACTACAGAGAAGAAGTGACGCAGCATTCTCCATTTGGCATTGATGCAGAGTGTCTCCTCTGGAGGTCTGGGCAGCATGGAGAAGCAGTCCCTTGGGGTCAGACACTGCATGGACAGCCTTGCTCCTCACCTCCCAAGCACCTTCATTTCTGTCATTGTCTCCCAAGGATTGCATCCCTTTTCCTTACGCTGGAGGGAAGGCTTGTATAGTCACTGCAGGAAAGAAGTATCTATCCCCAACTGAGAGAGAGAACATCAGGGATTGTTTCAGCCTGTTTCACAGTAAGATCCCCTGGAGCCCTAGGGACACCTCGAGAGAGAACAGAGGAGGCAGAGAAAGTGCTGCCTTGGGCTACTCCTCTGCTGCTGAGCTGGGCTGGGCTCCTGGCATGGAGGGAGGTCATGGCAAGGGGGCAGCGCTACAAAGAGCCAGCTCTGCCCAGAAGCAGCTCCTCTGCAAAGCGCAGCAGGGCTGAAGGCACTGCCTGCAGGGGAGAGGGGAGAAGAGGGAGGCAGAGAGAGATTAAAGGCAGTGTGGTGTGGGAGGATGCTGAGAGCTCACTGAGGGAGGAATCTTCACAGTCCTTCACAAGTTAAGTCTCTGACTGTAGAACAATGCAGGTGCGGTTGCTGGAGGGATATCCTAAAGCTGGCAGATCCCACAGTTGCCAAGATCTGTCAGGATGTCTCCTGCCATGTCTCTGCTGTAGAGCAAAAGAACCTGGTGCCGAGCAGGGTTTCCCTGCTGCACAGTCAGAAGGACAGGGCCTGAGGGCTGCCTTCTGCTGGGGACGAGTTCAGGGCTGTGCCCTCGTGCAGGGCTGTGCCCTCACGGGTGCCCCAGGCTGTCCTTGAGAGCAAGGTCCCTACAACCCAGGGTCTGTGTTCCGGGGCACGGACTCTGCTCCCTGCCAGGGTCAGTGCTCAGCCTCCCAGGAAGCTCCCCATTGGTTGTGGGGAGAAGCTGTGTGTGGAAGGAGTGACCCCTCTGTATAGCATGGCAGTGGCCTCCTGTAATTAAGAGCACATGTTGTGGGTCAGGTCTGCTCATAGATGCAGATCAACCCCAAGATATTTTCAATAGGATGTTTCAAGGGGAAGATGAAGGAATGGTTTATTATATTGAACTTTCCTGAATTTATCTTTTAAGCTTACTTCTCTTGGGTGATTGGAGGGAATAAATGCTAAGGGGGCTCTCCAGCTTGAACAAATTACTGACATGTCTTCACTATAAATCTGAGTGGTCAGTAGGTCTGCTAACGGCCTCCTAATGTGTCGTCAGCCACTCCTCTACCTGTGGACAGCACCAGAATCACCTTTCCTGCTGTTTCCCACCTACAAATAAGAGAATGTGCAGAGGCACTGCCCTGTAAAAAAGGGAGGATTTTGTAAGGCAAGGTGAGTGTTGAGTACATGGGATGAGCAGGGATGTTGAAAATCTGAAAATTCTCAGCTTTGAGCAAGGTGTCTGGAAAGTAACAAGGTCTCTGGGAAGGAGTGTGGATAAAGAATTGGACAAGATCAGTTTTGGTGTAAAAGCAGAACCCTAACACAAGAGGTCAGAAAGATGAAGATGGGACCACCTGATGAAGTAAAATGAGCACCAGCAGGATTACAGTGTTCCTATGGTGACACTAGCATAGGCCGTGGAATCCAGCTCTAAAGGCCGATGTCATCGTTTGTGGGCGTGGGTGTAGAATATGTTAATGATTTCTAGGGGCACTGATGAATATGTAACACGTGTGGCTAAAAGTTACTTGAAAGCTGGGTTTGGTGGGAGCCCTTAGGAGGAAAAATCCTAATGCAACCCCCAACTCTGTAATATAAGAATATTGTCTTAATAATCACATTGGCTATGGAGTGGCATTTTTGCATTTCCTAGAAAATAAAAGTCATAAAAGAGTCATAGAAAAGCTGGGTCATGAATCATAGAATGATTGGGTTTGAAAGGACCTCAAAGATCATCCATTTTCAACCCACTTACCATGGGCAGGGACACCTCCCACTAGACCAGGTTGCTCAAGATCCCATCCAACCTGGCTTTGAACACTTCGAGGAAGGGGGCATCCACAACTTTCCTGGGCAACCTGTGCCAGGGCCTCTCCACCCTCATCATGAAGAATTTTTTCCTAATGTCTAAACTGAAAGAATCATGTCATAGAAGATTTGTGTCACACAAGAGTCAGGTGGTAGAAGTGTAGTGGTAAAACTGGGTCATAAAAAAGACAGCTCAAAGAAGAGTTGCAGAATAATGGGGTCATAAATCATCAGATAACGTAAGGGTAGTCAATAAGCCATTGAAGAGAAGAGTAATAGAAGGGTTATAGAAGAGTCTGGCAATGGAAACGTCATGGAAGGTGCAAATTATAGAAGGGTGGGGTCATAGAAGGGTCACAGAAGTGTCATAAAATAGTCAGATTTCTGACACACACACACACACACACGGTGCCTCATTTTTCCTCAGGGTTCCCCAGGGTCTCTTTCCTTAGCTGATGGTGTCACTGCTTGCCTGCCCAGGCATTCCTGGTTCCCTCCCTTTGTTCCCTGCAAAGCCTCAAGCTGGTGGTGCTTCTCTGCAGAGCAAGAGGGTTGTAGAGCCCTTGGTCCATGGGATCACCCCACACTGGCTGTGCTGGTCAGATCCTTCCCATCGGACAATCATAGGACATTGAGACTGTCTCAGGGATTGTTCAGATATGTTGCTGGATTCTGATTGCAGATGACATGAGTCACTATCCAGTCTCCCTTCTTCATGCTTGTTTTGTCCCCACTGCTTTTCCTGAAATCACAGAGCCCTCGTTAGTCTTCATTAGCCCGTCCATCCTTTGCTTTTACCTTATGGTGACACTGTACATTGTGCACCACACACAAGGCACATGGTGTCCCTGGAGACATCTTGTGCTCTCCTGGTGGCTCCTGACATTTCCCTGAAGGATGGGAAATAGCCATCAGCCCTCCCACATGTGACACAGCCTCCAAAAGATGACTCCTGGCTGTTCAGGATCTCAGTGGCACTGGGCACTCCCAGGTCAAAGCTCATCCCAACCCTCATTCCCTTAAAAAAACCTCCGTGCCCTCCTCCCCCAGGTACATTCAGTACCCAAGCACATCATCGAGGTCTTTCAGCCTGGAATTTCCTGACCGTATTTTGCATCCTGATTTGAGAAATGAATCCTGAGCTTCATATATGGCTCTGATGAACCCTCTTTAATTACAGAAATGACACACCTTTGGCATCTAGACTGGTGATAAACCCTTTCAAAGACGGTCTCTACATCAGACAGACTGGAGTCATCCTCAGGAGAAGCAGGATGATAGAAATTATTTGCATGCAGATATGTTTATAACTACAGTGACCAACAGATAAATATTGCCTGAGGGAAACTGAAGACACATGGACACCTCGTTGCTGATAAAATATTACTGGTTGAGTCAGTCTCTTCAGGGCATCCTTTATCTCCTGTTTCCTCAAACAGTTGATAAGGGCGTTCACGGCTGGAGGAACTACTGAGTACAGAACTGACAACACCAGATCCAGGGATGGGAAGGAGATGGATGGGGTCTCCGGTGCACCACCATGGCAGTGCTGAAATACAGGGGGAACACGACCAGGTGCGTGAGGCAGGTGGAAAAGGCTTTCTGCTGCCCGTGCTCAGAGGGGATCCTCAGCACGGCCCTGAAGATCTCCACATAAGACATCACAATGAAAACAAAGCAAACAAACACTAAAGACACACCAAACACAAGAAGTCCAACTTCCCAGAAGTAGAAACCTAAGCAGGAGAACTTGAGGATCTTGAGAAGTTCACAGAAGAATTGATCCACAATATTACCTTGGCAGAGGGGCAGTGAAAATATATTGGTCGTGTGCAGGTCGTGACACAAGCTCTGCTGCCCAGGAGGGTCCTGTAGTGCAGGGGTCTGCAGATGGCAAGGTAGTGGTCTTAGGTCATGACTGTGAGAAGTGAAGTGTCTACTGACAAGAAAATGAGAAAAAAAATGAGCTGTGCAGCACATCCTGCGTAAGAAAATGGCCCTGGTGTCTCAGAGGGAATTGGTAATGTATTTAGCCATCTCCAGTGGTGGAGATGAAGCCCAGGTCAACAATAGAGAGGCTGAGGAGGAAGAAGTACATGGAAGTGTGGAGGTGGTGATTACAGGTTATTAGCAGTGTCTATGAGGCCACTGCCAAGGAGGGCAGCCAGGTAGATGACCAGAAGAGCCAGAAGTGCAAAAGCTCCACAGTGTCTGAAAAAGCCAGAAGCAGGAACTGGGTGATGGAGTGGCTGTTGGACATTTCCTGACTCTGGGCATGGGGCACTGCCATAGGAGGAAAAGACAGTGAAATTTATGGGAGACATCTCTGAGCTAAATCAATGCCATTTCCCATTCTCCCTCTCCCTGTATCACACACCCTTTCCCTTTTACAGCAGCCTTTCCTTCAGCTCTGTGCCTGGAGCCCTGCTTGGTGCTGGCTGAATGCGCCGTGAGGAGCAGGGCCTCTGTCTGCTGGTGCCGAGGAGTCGTAGAATCACAGAATCACCCGAGATGGAAGGGACTCAGTAGGATCATTCAGTCCAGCTCCTATCCCTAAATAGGACACTCTCAACATTCACACCATGTGACTGAGAGCAGTGTCCAAATGCTTCTTGAACGCTGGCAGACGCAGTGCCGTGACTACTTCTCTGGGGACCTGTTCCAGTGCTCCACCACCCGCAGGGTGAAGAACCTCTTCCTAATATCCAGTCTCAGCCTCCCTGTCACATCTTCCTGCCATTACCTGTGGTCCTTTCACAGATTGCAAGAGAAAAGATGTCAGCAACTCTTTCACCTCCTTCTCTTGTGAGAAGGCAGTAAACAACTATGAGATCCCCTCTTGATGTCGTCTTCTCCAGGCTGAACATACCAAGTGACTTCAGCCGTTCCTCATACGACTTCCCCTCCAGAACCTTCTCCTGCCTTGTGCCCTCCTCTGGACACTCTCCAATAGTTTGATGTCCTTTTTATCCTGTTGCCCTGAAAACTGCCCCCAGTTCTCGAGGTGGAGCCTCTCCACTGCAGAGCAGAGCAGGACAATCACCTCCCTCATCCGGCTGGTGATGCCGTGTTTGATGCACCCCAGGACATGGTCACCCCTCTTGGCTGCCAGGGCTCATTCTTGGCTCATGTTCAACTTGCTGTCAACCAGATCCCCCAGGCTCTCCAGTCTCTCAGACCACAGTCTGTCCCTGTATCCAGGGTTGCTCTGTCCCAGGTGCAGAACTCAGCACTTGCCCTTGGTGAATTTCCTGCTGTTGGTTATTGTCCAGCTCCCCAATCTGTCAAGATCCCTCTGCAGGGCCTCTTTGCCCCCAGGAGTGTTGATGGGTCCCCCCAATTTTATGTCATTGACAGACTTTGTCAATAAGCCTTCAAGTCTTTCATCCAGGTCATTTATGAAGAGCACTGGCCCCAGGATGGAGCCTTGTGGGACCCCACCAGTGACTGGGTGCCAGCCTGATGTGATCCACCTCACTGTGACTCTTTAAGCACAACCCATCATCCAATTGTGCACCCAATGCATTGTGTGTTTATCCAGCTGTATTCTGGACATTTTATTAATGAGAATCCTGTGAGAGACAGGATCAAAGGCTTTGCAGAAATTCAGAAAAAAATGACACCAGGTGAGTGACCCTGTCGTAGAAGGACCTTAATTTTGTAAGTCAGGACTTTTCCTTTGTAAACCCATGCTGGCTGTGACCAATGACTGCATTGTCTTTCAGATGTTTTCCATTAACTCCCAGAATAATCTCCATAATCTTCGCAGACACTGAAGTGAGACCGACAGGCCTGTAGTTACTGGGGGTAATCCCTGCTACCCTTCTTGAAGATTTGGACAACATTTCCTAGCTTCCAGTCAGCTGGCACCTTTCCATATTCCCAAGAGTGTTGATGTTCTCTCCCTCATCTGGAGAGACACTTCTTTCCTGCAATGTCATTTCTTCCCTCTGAAAAAGAGTTACATCCAAGAAATACCTTCTCATTGTCCCTTACACAGGACACCCAAACAGTGACAGGGAAGGATCTCATGTATCACTTTCGAAGGAAGGGATTCAGCTTCTCTCCCGTGTTTGTGGTCCTGGAGTGAGACTGGACTCAGCTGCTCCCTATGCACAGCGCAAACCCACAGGTGCTGGGATTCATCTTGCCTCGGTTCAGGTGTGCACACAGCAGACACCTGCACGAGAGATCCTTCTCTCAGCTCCCACACTGATTACTGGAGATGGAGGCCAGGACTGACATGGTCACACACAATGAGCTGGTGACATTGGAAGAGCCAGAGTTGGAAGCTCCAGCAGAGCAATGCTGAGAGACAGGGCAGCATCTGGAGGAAGGTTTTTGAAGTCTGGTGAGAAACCTCTCTGGTCAATTGAAATGGCAGCAGATGACCACTTTTAAGATAATAGAACTTTCTTTTTTTTATGTTCTGGGCACCTTATGTCAGGAATGACATAATGAAATAATGACAGGTGCCACAGGGAAAGCTCATTTCCTCTCTTTCTTTCCATTGGCTGAATTGACCACATCTCCATTGACTATGGTGATGGTGGTGCCGTGAACAACTCACATTGCCAAACCAAATTGGCAGCGATTATTCTATTTAATTCTCAATACAGGCCTGTAGATTTCCATGACATGTCAAAGCTCTCACACACAACTCCACGCAGCTGGCAGCGGCAGCAATGTCTGTACAGGACAACCACTCCCTTTCAGAGCAATTGTGTTACAGACACATCAGACAGAAGTGCAGACATATTCAATGCCTCTGTGCAAGAAACTTATGGCCACCACTGAAACGTGTCCAGATCTGCCCCTTCTCTGTCCAGCAGATGTAGAGCAGTCCAGGAATAGGGAGCAGGTCACATCGAGTTCTCAGCGTGTGTGCCTCCACTTTCAAACTTTTTTTTCTCTCTCTGATAATATTTATTCACCCCATGAATCACACAGTTAAGGAACAGATAAACCATTTTCACAGTGAGCCTGTCAGCAGCATCTTCTCATTTATAGAATTATAGAATCATAGAAATCATGTATGGAAAAGACCTATAAGGTCATTCAGTCCAATTGCCAGCCCTGCACCATTGGGACTACTAAACCATGTTCCGAACTGCCAAGTCTACACACTTTCTGAACACTTCCAAGGAGGAAGATGGCACCACTGCCCTGGGCTGGATCTTCCAAAGCTTCACTGCTCTTTCAGTAAAGAATTTTTTATCTAATTTCTAATCTAACCCCCCCCCCCCCCCCGACACAACTGGATGCCATTTCCCCTCATCCTATTTACTTGGGAGAAGAGACCAAGACCTTCCTCACCACAACCTCCTTTTATGTAGTTGTAGAGAACGTTGAGGTCTCCCTTTCATGTGTTCTTCAGACACTTCATCAGGTCCATTGCCCTTCACTGGATGCACTCCAGAAAGTCAAAACCTTTCTTGCAGTCAGGGGCCAAAAACTGAACTCAGAACTCACATTACAGCCTCAGCAGTGCCGAGTACAAGGGGACGATCCCTTCCCTGCTCCTGCTGGACACAGCATTTATGATTCAAGCCAGGATGCTCTTGGCCCTCTTCACCACCTGTGCCAGTGGTGTTTAATATCCAGCAACTGTCGACCAGCACCTCCAGCTCCTTTTCCAATGGGCAGATTTATAACCACTCTTCCCCAAGCCTGGACTGCTGCAGGGGGTGGTTGTGACTGAAATGGAAAACCTGGCACTTGGTGTTTTTGAATGTCATTGTATTAGTTTTGACCCGTCGATCTTGCCTATCCAGCTCCCTCTGCTCTGATTACTGTTGAGCAGTTCGACACCCCTGCCCAATCCTGTTAGGACACAGAAGAGTTGGTTCATAGAAGGACTGTGCCCCAGGAGAACCAGGGCACAGAAGATTCAGGTCTTAGAACGGTCAAGTCATAGAAGGGTTGAGTTCTAGAAGAGTCATGGAAGAGTGTGGTCATAGAAGAGCTGGATCATAGAACAGTCAGGTTATAGAAGGGTTAGAAGGGTCTGGTCAGGGATTCTCTCTGCTGGACATTAATGTTTCTTGCAGGAGGCCTGGCTGCATGAGGACACTGAAGCACATCCCAGCCCTGCACAGTCACACTGCTTTTATCTGTACATTGGTGTTTTCATCTGTGAGCATTTATAGGGAGTGGCCCTGAGTGAGACTGTAGAATAAAATAGGAACCTTCGTGCACTGCTCTGATGAGATCCCCTTTCTTTATGGAAAGGCTGTTGTGGAGGCCAGCTCTGTCACACAAGTGCCCACTGCCTGTCCCTGTCTGCGGTCACAGCACGGCCAAACAGCACGGCTGCGACCAAGCTGCCACAGCACTCAGGCCTTACAGCAAGGCAACGGGTCAGAAAGAGAGTGTGGAAGTGGAAAGAGAACAGCTCTGGGAGATCAAGTGCTGGTACTGCCTGGCAGTGCTGGCGTGCCAGGACTCTTCTCCTTTCCACCCATGCACACAGGAACTATCCCTGTTGTTCTGAAAGGACTTGGAGGAGGGAACTCATAAAAAAAGAAGTCATAGAAAGGCCCATTTATTTTGATTATTTACTAACATAGCAGCTGAGCTCTTCATTTACACAGTCATTTGCTCACCAGATGAAAGCAGACACTTGAATGAGAAAGAGAATGAGTATCACAATTTAAAAAAAATAAAAACAGCAACAAAACCTAAAACTTAGTCCTGCAATGAATACCTTATAATTGATCTCAGAAGAATATCAACCATTTATTGTTCCAGAAAAATATTCAGTTATTGGTTTCCACATTGCATCTCTTATTTCCTGGTTCCTCAAACTGTAAATGAGGGGGTTCACAACTGGAGGCACCACCGAGTACAGAACTGCCACCACCATATCCAGGGATGGGTAGGACATGAAGGGGGGCTTCAAGTAGGCAAATATACCAGTGCTGACAAACAGGGAGACCACAGACAGGTGAGGGATGCAAGTGGAAAAGGCTTTGTGCCGTCTCTGCTCAGACGGGATCCTCAGCACAGCCCTGAAGATCTGCACATAGGACACAACAATGAAAAGACAACAACCAAAAGCTAAACAGGCACAAAACAAAAGAACCCCAACTTCCCTGAGGTATGAGAGTGACCAGGAAAGTTTGAGGATCTGGGGGATTTCACAGAAGAACTGGTCCACATCATTGCTGTGGCAGAGAGGCAGTGAAAATGTATTGGCTGTGTGTAGCAGAGCATTGAGAAAGCCAGAGCCCCAGGCAGCTGCCGCCATGTGGACACAAGCTCTGCTGCCCAGGAGGGTCTCGTAGTGCAGGGGTTTGCAGATGGCAACATAGCGGTCGTAGGCCATGACCGTGAGAAGACAAATCTCCGCTGAAAACAAGAAAACAAACAGAAAGACCTGGGAAGCACACCCTGCATAGGAAATGGCTCTGTTATCCCAGAGAGAATTATCCATGGTTTTGGGGACTGTGGTGGAGATGGAGCCCAGGTCAATGAGGGAGAGGTTGAGGAGGAAGAAGTACATGGGGGTGTGGAGGTGGTGGTCACAAGCTACGGTGATGATGATGAAGCCGTTTCCCAGGAGGGCAGCCAGGTAGATGCCCAGGAAGAGCCAGAAGTGCAGCAGCTGCAGCTCCTGTGTGTCTGCGAATGCCAGGAGGAGGAACTGGGTGATGAAGCTGCTGTTGGACATCTGCTGCCCCTGGGCATCAGGGACTGATGAAGAAGGAAAAGACAGTCATACGTTAGAGGAGAATTCTCAAAGAAGAAAGTTAAATTTTTCATGTATTTTAGATCCCCCTACCCGTACGCCTTGAGGTGCAGGAGCCTCTCCCATGGGCTCCCAATGAGCAGTCTGCAGTGGTGGGTACAGACCTATGGGTGTTAACATATTCACAATTCACATTACTCACAGTTTCAAGGAAATGAAATCCACTTTAATTGAGAAAAATATTTCAGTATCTTCTCTCTCAATTCAGATGAATAGGAGTTGCTTACAAGTTTTTATTTATTTTTATTTATTTGTTTATATGTTCCTGTCCTGCCTGGGGAGACTTCTGAAAGGTAGTAATTGTCCACATTTCTGTTATGAGACCTGAGTAGCAAAAAAGTTCCCTGCAAACCTAGAAATGCTGATTGGTCTTCTTCCCAGCTCCCCTGCACTCACATGATCTGCACATGCAGGATGGACACGGTCACATGTTTCCCTTAAAACAAAACAGATCCTGCTCAGAGTAGAGGAGTCTGGATTCAAAGTTCAGATCTCCAAACTTGTCCCCCTTTCTCAGGGTGCCTAGGGGTGCACAACACACCCTCCTCCAGACAAGGACACTCAGGACACCTTTCAGCTGCCCAGTTATAGCTGCTCCACTCCATTTCCATGGCCTTAGCACCTCTGGGGCTGCTTTGTGGGTAGCTCAGAGATCACAAAGATGCAGTGAGACAGAGGTTGTCTGGTGCCAAGCTCTCAGCCTGGCAGGATACAGGAGGGCAATGGTCAAGTGTTCTACAGGCAGGATCTCCTTTGGGGTGAGACTTTCATTTCCCAAACCCAGATCCCACATTTCCTGATCCCCCACAGGTTGTAAGAGGAATGGAGCACATCATTTCCACACACATCTCAGCCTAGCAAGGTTTGAAGGGTCAATGTCTGAATCTCCCCCAGCCCTACGAACAAGAACAGGAGCGGCACAAAGAAGTGGAAAATCGGGATCAGCACAACGATCCTTCTGTAAAGGGAGGAAGGAAGAGAGACAGACTGTTTACAAAGTTTACACCCTCTGCAGAGGGAAATGGGTACAGGGACACAGAGAGGCAGCTCTGCTCTGCTGGAGCTCTCGCTGCAGAGTGGGCAGCTGATGCCTTGTGCCTCATGGTCACAAGGGCAGAGACTTTCCTGAGTCAGAGAGGAGGCAAGGGGTCTGCTGAGGAGAAGGGGTCTGCCCTGGAGGGGATGAGAGGGAGTTTTCCCAGTTCTCCTTCTCATGACACTACAGTTGTTCATTTTGCTTTCTGCCCTGCCCACCCCTCTACTTTCTGGACCTTTTTCAACTGCTTCTATGTCCCCACATGTCTTCTCTCACCAGATAATGAGAGACCCCATCCCACCATCTGTGCCTTTAGTCCTGTTCTGCAGAAAACTTATCATGCAAAGGCTCTGCCATCTCCCTGCTTGCAGGTTACAAAAAACAGGTCAAACGAACGGTGATGTTGTCAGCCAAGATGATGCTGGTGCTCCCCTTACATTGAGGGGTCAGTTGAGGCAGTTGCTGGAATTCCTAGCAGATCAGTGTAACGGAGCCTGAGTCACTTCTCACAGGTCTGCAGCTCAGTCCACCTTCACACCCCTGATCTCCTAGGAATTTCATGAAATTAAAGACTAAGGGAAGTGCCTTCATTTCTAGGTAACTCCTACCTGGACTTTCATATTGAAACATCCCCTTGGAAGTGTCCTGAGGGTGATCCAGTGCTCTGAGCAGCCCTGTCCCACGCAACACCCATTTGAGAGCAGAAAGATTTTGCCGTGCCCTGTCAGGGGTTGCTCCTTCCACCCACAGCTTCTCCCCACAGTGCTATCGGGAGCTGCCTGAGCAGGTTGAGGGCTGACCCTGGCAGAGTCCCTGTCCTGGCACAGAGCCCCTTGGTTTCAGGGACCTCTGACAGTAGACAATCTGTTCTCTGGAGCATGTCCTCCTCCTTCACACCAGAAAAGCCAGCATAGAGATTCATCCTTATCAGCCATGGCATGTGCCAGGTCTACGAGACACTTCAAAGGCACTCATCAGCATTGCCCTTCACTCAGAGACTTACCATGTCAAGGGTTGTGAAGATTTGTGATCCGGTGAGCTCTCACCTCTCTTCCCTTCCCACACTGCTTTTACCATCTCTCTGCTTCACTCCTCTCCCCTCGCTGCCTGCAGGCAGTGCCCTCAGCCCTGCTGTGCTTTGCACAAGAGCTGCTCCTGGACAGAGCTGACTTTTTGTAATGCTGTCCACTTGTCATCAGCTCCCTCCATCTGAGGAGCCCAACCCAGCTCAGCAGCAGAGGAGAAGCACAAGGCAGCACCATGAAATCTCCCTCTGGGCTCCCTCGATGTTTCCTGGGGTCTCCAGGGGATCCTGCTGTGAAACAGACTGAAGAAATCCCTGATATTTCCTCTGCTGAGGAGAGAAACTTCTTTCTTGAAGTGACAATAGGACCCTTCCCTTCAGTGTAAAGAAAAGGGATGCAAGTCCCTGCGGGCAATGAGAGAAATAGGAGTGACAGGGAGGTGAGGAGCAGGGATGTCCATGCAGTGTCAGACCTCAAGGGACTGCTTTTCTGTGCTGGCCAGACCTCCTGAAGAGACACCTGGCATTAATGCCAATAGGAGAATGGTTCTGTCACCACTTCTCTGAACTGAAATGGAACGAAATAAAAACTTCGCATTATAACGTATATTTATTAGGGGCACTTTGAAATCTTCTTCTTTAACCACACTGAGAAATGACTGCAAGGAGCTGTAAAAGGCTTGAACACTGGAAGAAAACTCCACAAAGATAAAGAGCTCGTTAAGGCTTTCTGTATTTTAATGAGAACCGGGGTGTGTTTGCTGCTGAGTCCTTGAATATCAGCCCCTTGAAGGAGATCAAGCAAATCTCTCAAGAAGTCAAAGGCAAGAACTCATATGATCTTGAAGCATTAATTGTTCTCAGTGAGGATTGTTACTGACAAAGCCTCCCCAGGAACTCGTTAGAGCAGATAATCGGAGGCCATGATTGCAGGGCAGCAAAGGCACTGTGCAGGCAGCTGTAATGCTGCCAAAGTTTTGGTCTGCTTGATGAATCAGAAAGGCCAAGCTCTGACCCTCCAGACCCTGGGAAGGCAGATCTGGCTGTGACTACAGTGATGCTGGTGTCATCAACATTCTCACATTGCTGTATCCAATTTGGAGGAGTTATTCCATTTAATTCCAAATGCAAGCCTGTAAAGTTACATGAGTCCAAGGCTCTCACACACAGATTCATGCAGGTTCAGAAGAGTTGGGTCATAGAAATGAAGGATCATAAAAGAATTGGGTCATAGAAGAGTCTCAGAACTTTTGAGACAAAGAAAGTCTTGTCATAGCCAGGTCATGGAAGGGTCATAGAAGAATCAGGTGGTATAAAAATTAGACAAGAGTCAGGTTGTCGAATAGTCGGGTCATAGACATGTGAGGTCATAGAAGGGTTTGGTCACAGAAAAATTTGATCATAGAAGAGTCGTAGAGAAGTTGAGTTATAGAATGCCACAGAAAGGTCAGAGAAGAGTTGGGTCATAGAAGACTTCGCTCCCAGAAGACCTAGTTCACAAAAGTCTCTGGTTCTAGAAGAGTCGTGTCATAGACACATCGTAGAAGGGTTGGGTGGTAGAAGAGCTGAGTCAAAGGAGATTTTAGTTGGAAGATAAAATGAAGGGTTTTTTCATAGAAGGGTTGTAGAAATGCCGAGTCATAGAAGCATCATAGAATTGTTGAGCTCATAGAAGAGTCAGGTCATAGATGTGTAAAGTCAGAGAATCATAGATTATAGATGAACTAAGTTGAAAGAGACCCACACGGATCATCGAGTCCAATTCCTATGCCTGCATAGGACAATCCCAACATTCATGCCATGGGTCTGAGGGCCTTGTGAATAGAAGAGGAGGCTCATAGAATACTCGGGTAACAGAGTCAGGTAATAGAAGGTCAGAACATAGAAGGGTCAGTTAATAGCAGGGCTGTTTCATAGAACCGTTGGGCCATGAAAGGGTCAGTTCCCAGAAGAGCCGGGTCATAGAAGACTTTGTTCATCGATGTGGTCTGATCATAAAAGCAGTAGAGATGATTCGTGTCGTAGCTCACAGAAGAGTCGTACAATCTTGGTTCATGGAAAGTCACACCATGGAGGAGTCAGAGAACAGTCAGGTCACAGAAGGTCATAAAAGGGTTGGGTCATAAAAGGCCAGAGTCATAGAAGTTCATCATATAAAAGATGGGTAACAGAAGAGTTGGGTCATGGGTGAGTTGGGTCATAGAGGGTTAATAAAAGAGTTCAGTCGCAGAACGTTCATATAAAAGTTGGATCATAGAAAGGGTGGGTCATAGATTATTCAGGTCAGAGAGGAGTCAGGTCACAGAAGTCAGGTCATAAGTGAGTCATAGAGGAGTCAGAGAAGAGCTGGGTCATAGAAAGGGTGAGTCACAGACTGCTCGTTATAAAGAAGTATCGGTTCATAGAAGACTCGCAGCCTGGAGGATATGGGTCACAGAGAAGTCAGGAGAAGGGTCGGGAGACAGAAGGGTTGTGTCATAGAAGACATTGGTCATAGAATATTTATAGACATGTTGGGTCATAGGTGTCTGACAGAAGAGTTGGGATATAGAAATGTCGGGTCATAGTGAGGCTGGGTTGTAGAAGCTTCAGGTAACAGAAGGGACAGAGAAGAGATTTTTATGGAAGAGTCTGGTTAGAAGAGTTTTACAGTAAATTCAAGTCACATAAAGGTTCATATAAGAGTCAGGATATAGAAAACTCAAGTCATACAATAGTCATAGAAGGGTCATATAAACATCGGGTCATAAGAAGAAGCAACTCTTATAAGAGTTGGGTTATGGGGGTGTCATACAAGGGCCAGGCCATGGAAGT
Organism: Dromococcyx pavoninus; assembly: GCA_033558185.1. NCBI lineage: Eukaryota > Metazoa > Chordata > Aves > Cuculiformes > Neomorphidae > Dromococcyx > Dromococcyx pavoninus. Next base: position 2,076,677 of record JAUMJL010000379.1, on the reverse strand, counting down.
GTTTGGCCATGCAAATGTTGGGTCATACAATGATAGGGAGACAGAATATGAGAAAGGGAAATCCAGTCCCCCTCTCTTTCAGATATCCAGAAATGGGATTCAACTGGACAAGGTTTGGGGCACAAACTTTAGTTCCACTGCTCATTGTTTGACCATTTCTGAAAAGGACATTGAAACTGTGAGTGGTGCCATTAGTCAGGGAGTTCACCCAGTCTCCATGACCTTTGGAAGATGACAGAGATTAGCCTCGCTGTGACATCATCCTGCTCACTCAGATCCCTGGGATGATGCCCCTCCTGTCCCAGAGACTGGGAAGGACTGCATTTGCTCAAGTGATTCTTAACTTGATCTCCTCCAGAGTCCCTCCCAGAGTCACAAAGTCATGGGAGATCTTACTGGGGAAGAGACGAAGAGGACACAAGGAATCTCAGATCGGTCTACATCCACTCCTTCTAAATTCAGCAGAGACCACGCAATGTCTTTTCTTCTTCACCTGTTCCTGAAGCAGTAAACACTCATCATGGAGCCCTTGAATTGCCTTTAAAGTTCACATTGGGTTTCGGTGTGGACACTTGCTGAGCTTGTCTGACTCTATTTGTATCGTCTTAATTAGTGGTTTGAATTATTATTATTTTGGCTGTGCCCAAAATAAACACTGTTTTGAATTTACCTGGGAGATTTTTTGTTCTCCAATTTGCTGTACAGGCATAAAAGGTTCTTCCCTCTCTGACCATGTGAGTTGGGGCAGGGAGAAATCTGGTGGCAAAAGCAAGGCTTGACATTTTTTGGCGTAGCTGGCAAGGATGTTTGAAGTGGGACAGAGTAAATTGTACTGAGGGGATAACACCCTGAAAGCTAAAAAAGGAAATTGTAATTTCTAGCATAGATATGATGGTTACCCAGGACATGTCTGATTTCTATTGCCCTCTACTACTGTTTTTAGAGTGGTTGGTGTTCTTCAGAGTCCTGGCAGCCATGTGGATGCCTACTTGGAAAGTCTGGTAGATGTAAAATTGAGAGAGAAAATGAGGCATTGAAAACAGTGATTGAGGTGCTGGAGGCAATTCCATTTGTGGTTGCAGAGGTCGCTGAATTGCAGGAGCAGGAGAGACTGCAATCAAAGGACAGCTTACTGGGGTGGAGGAAATGATGTTTTGGAGAGGGATGATGTGATTGTCATTGCTACCCCTGGGATCAGCCACCTCACTGGAAGCATACAAAAAGCTGCTTCTTTGCAGTTAATGTGTGCCCCATTGCTAATGTTGGCCAACCTGGAATAAAACACCCCCTTGGCCAAAGGTTTGACTGACTCCTTAAGGGTTCACCAAGTTTCACATAGGTAGGTATGGAAAGAGGGTCTGAGAAAAGTTGTCCCTTGATATTTAATGGATGGCCTGCTCCTATCTGATCTGCAATTTTTAGTAGGAAAGCGGAAGGCACCAGATAAAGGTCCTCCTCAAAACGAGGGAAATCCTGCAGCCCCTGTCATAGAGGGAGGAGGAGTTCCTTCAGCTCCTGTGGGTGAGAATAACATCCCCAGGACAAAAAAATATATCTGACAGGTTTTAGTAGGTGAGCTGAAATGCGGCTGCTGGATTGGTTTTAGAAGTCTCACAGAAAATAAACAAGAGGATTTATTGTCTATTTTTCTCCTTGGCCCTTTGACACACTGGGCACATTTGAGCCCAAATGTACTGGGCTCAAATGTAGACTTTTCTGACTGGAGTCGTGTGTTTATCAAGGCTACTCACCCAAAGCATGGAAAAACAAGGATAAGGACTATAGTATCAACCTTCTGAGTTATTTGTGAAGATATTATTCTGACTGGTTTTCTTAGCTATTGTTATACTTATCTTGATAGCTGGTTTATATTTGTACTGCTTGAGTTATTGATCCTTGCATGATCACCTGTGCCAACCCTCCTTTTCCCTCCCTTCTCTTTCCCTCCATCCATTGTTTTCTCTTTTTTCTCCATCTCAACCTTTCTCAGAACAACACAGAGCCTTGAACGCAAATATGGTGGGAACCCATGGAGAAGACCCAGGCTGGAGCAGGAGAGAAGTGTCGGGAGGAAGGAGTGATAGAGCTGTTCTTTACTAATTGTTAACGTCTTCTTCACCACTCTTCGTGCTCCTCTTTGACAAATGGAGACATTTGAGGTTGGGAGAAAGTGTGAGGGGAATGGGCTTTAATATTTTGTCATTGTTTCTTACAGTTCAAACCTTTCTTGATGGACAGTATATTAAACTGACCTTCAGTAGCTCAACACGTCTTTGCCACTGACAGTAACTGGTCACTGACCTCCTTTGCTTTCTCTTGACCCATGAGCTTTTATGGCTTGTTTTCTCTCCTTGTCCCATTGAGTCAAGACAGGGAGGGAGCAGCTGGGGGGGTGTCTGGCTGCTGGCCAAGGTTAATCCACTTCTTCAGTATTTCTTGAGAGAAGGCTATGAGCACCATATCTGTCTGATATGAGAAAGGGCTTGGCTGAGAGAACAGCACTGACAAGGCTTGTGGGACTGGTGTGCAATAAATCTCAGTAGGAAACTAATTCCCTTTTTATTAATAATGGTGGCAATGTTGGGTGTCACTCAGCAAAGGAGGAAGACAGAGGTAACCATGCAGTAAGCATCCATCCTCAGAGCTGAAGTGTACAGCCAGACATGGAAATGGCTGCTGCGTGGGACCCATCTGGGATGATTTCCCTGGGGCAGCTTCACCAGGGTGTCCAGGGAACGTGGCACAGACCAGGCCCTTTGCTTTTGCACTGTTGCCCTTGCTTCCTTCACCATCATACCTGACTCTGGACCGTGAGAACTCTGCTGGGTGCCATCACCCTGCCCATTTTCACAGCTCAGCTCTACACTGGTGTTTTCCTCTCCTGTGTTCTCTCCATCCCAAACCACATCTCGCCAGCTCTCCCACCTCCCCAGCCCTCTCCAACAGCCTAGTCCGGCACAGCAGAGAAGCTCAGTCTGGGATGGTCCCCACAGCATTGCCTATCAAAGGATGCTGCAGAACTCTGACTGTTCAAGCACAGCCACAGCCCCTCTGGAGGGTATAGCTGTTCCTGGAGACAGAGAGAGGTCTCATCCTGCCCATCAGTCCCAGGGCTGCTCCTTGCAATATTGACACAAGGAAACAGAGGCCACTCACTCCTACGGTCTCCTGCACTCATGTTGTAGGTGATCCTCAACCCCAGCTGCATTTGACCTCTTCTCTGCCCCCACCAGCCCCACTACCCAGGGCAGCACAAGACTCCTAGGTGTCCTCAGGCAGTTCCCACGTGTCTCCAGCCTCCCTTCTCTTTTCCTGCTGGGTCGCCACTTACTCCCTTGGCACTACAGAGTCCTTGTTTTTGGATACCTCATTTCCAGTGGTTTCATTTTGAGGGCCAACACCTTTGAGGGTGTCATCTATCCTGTCATAAGCGAAGCAGCCCAAGGAAGTAAAGTCGAGCCCATACAACATCTCCGCTGTCACTGGAGGCCAGGAAGACACCCTTTAAAACTAGAACTTCTGGTCCAGAGGAACCCAAAGTTACCATGAGTTTTACCACAGTCACAAGGAGAACAGAAAGAAAAAGACTCTTTAAAAGACAGTTCAGCCTTCAGGCAAGGCACCTGGGAGATCATTTTTTATTGAAGAGCTGTGTTTGAAGCAGTCACATCTGACACAGTGTTGTGCAAGGGTCAAGTACAACTGGATTAAACGCCAAGACAAGTAGTGTAGCTTGGAAGACTGTTTATAGGTAGGATTATTACAAGGGAAAATAACAGATTCCTGGCCTGAGATAAACTTTTAGAAATGAGCAGAGGAGGGGAAGCAGATTATTGTTTGTGAAACATCGTCCATTGTATAAGTTTGCACACTGCATCCTTGATTTCTTTATTCCTCACACTGTAGATGAGGGGATTCACTGCCGGAGGCACCACCGAGTACAGACATGACACTACAAGGTCCAGGGATGGGAAAGTGATGTAGGGGGGCTTCAGGTAGGCAAACAATGCAGTAGTGATAATCAGGGAAACCACAGCCAGGTGAGGGAGGCAAGTGGAAAAGGCTTTGTACCGTCCCTGCTCAGAGGGGATCCTCAGCACGGCCCTGAAGATCTGCACATACGACACCACAATGAAAATGAAACAGCTGAAAAGTGACCAGGAATCCACCACAACAAGCCAAATTTCCCTGAGGTAGGAGTCTGAGCAGGAGAGCTTGAGGATCTAGGGGATTTCACAGAAGAACTAGTCCACAGCATTGCCATGGCAGAGGGGCAGGGAAAATGTATTGGCCGTGTGCAGCAGAGAACTGAGAAAGCCAGAGCCCCAGGCAGCTGCTGCCATGTGGACACAAGCTCTGCTGCCCAGGAGGGTCCCGTAGTGCAGGGGTTTGCAGATGGCAATGTAGCGGTCGTAGGACATGATGGTGAGAAGATAAAACTTGGCTAAAATGAAAAAAGAATAAAACCAGAGTTGGACCACACATCTTTAATAGGAGATGGTCCTGGTTTCCCAGAGGTAATTGGTCATGGTTTTGGGGACAGTGATGGAGATGCACCCCAGGTCAAGGAGGGAGAGGTTGAGGAGGAAAAGGTACACGGGGGTGTGGAGGTGGTGGTCACAGGTTATGGTGATGATGATGAGGCCATTTCCCAGGAGGGCAGCCAGGTAGATGCCCAGGAAGAGCCAGAAGTGCAAGAGCTGCAGCTCCCGTGTGTCTGTGAATGCCAGGAGGAGGAACTGGGTGATGGAGCTGCTGTTGGACATCTGCTGCCTCTGGGCATCAGGGACTGATGAAAAAAGAAAAGAAAATGACACATTAGAGGAGAACTCTCAAAGAAGAAAATTAAATTCTCATGTATTTTACAAACACCTCCCGCACTGTGTGTGCGATGAGGAGCAGGAGCCTCTCCCATGGGCTCCCAATGAGCTGTCTGCAGGGGCGAGTACAGACTTATGGCATTTAAGTATTCACAATTGACAATTTTCAGTTTCAAGCAGATGAAATCCACTGTCATTGAAAAGGATATTCCAACATCTCCTCTCCCAACTGAAATGAATGGGAGCTGCTTACAAGGTTTTATTACTTTGTTTATTTGCTTTTAGATCTTCCTGTCCTGCCTGGGGAGATTTCTGAAAGGTAGGAATCCTCCACATTTCTCTCTGAGACCTGAGTGACAAAAGGTTTCCCTGAAAACAGAGGGAAGATGATCTATCTTCCGGTCTCCCAGCTCTCCTGCGTAAGGGTGCACAACACACTCTCCTCCAGACAAGGACACCCTAGACACCTTTCAGCTGCCCATTTAAGGCTGCTCCACAGCATTTCCATGGCCTTGGCACCTCTGGGGGCTGCTTTAACGGTAGCTCAGAGATCACAAAGATGCTGTGACTCAGGGCTGTCTGGTGCCAAGCTCTCAGCCTGGCAGGACACTGCAGGCAATGGTCAAGTGTTCTACAGATAGGATCTCCTTTGGGGAGAGTCCTTCATTTCCCAAACCCGGATCCCACATTTCCTGGAGCCTGACAGGTTGTAAGGGGAATGGGGAAGATCACTTCCACACAGACCACAGCCTAGCAAGGCTTGAAGCGCCAGTGTCTGAAACTCCCCCAGTCCCACAGAGCCCACAAAGCAGGAACAGGAACAGCACAGAGAGGTGGGAAAAAGAAGGATCAGCCCCTGGATGTTTCAGCAAAGGGAGGCAAGAGGAAAGATGAAGACACTTGAGAAAGCTGTCACCTTAACCAGCCATGCAGGAGCCTCCCAGACAGCAAAGCTGTCCCACTCAGCTCCTGTGTTCTGCAGAGGGCAATGGCCATGAGCATACAGTGAGGCAGCTCTGCTCTGCTGGATCTCTGGCTGCAGAGTGGGCATCTGGTGCCTTGTGCCACACAACCATGAGGCCAGAAGCTTGACTGGATGAGAGAGGAGGCAAGGGGTCTTGCTGAGAGAAAGGGGTCTATCTCGGAGGGGATGCAAGGCAATTTTCCCAATTCTCCTGACATTAAAATTCGTAATTTTGACTTCTTCCTTGCCCACCCCTCTGCTTCCTGAAACTTTTCCAACTGCTTCTCTGTCCCCACATGGTTTTCCTCACACCAGATTCTGAGTGACACCATCCCATCAAATGTGAACTCAGTTCTGCCCTAGAGAAAACTCCTTGTGAGAGGACTCTGCCCAGGGACGTCTGCCTGCATGCAGGTGGCAAAGAGCAAGTCAGACAAACTGTGATGTTTCCAGCCAAGGTGATGCTGCTGTTCCCGTAGGCTGAGAGGTCAGTGCAGGCAATTTATGAGGTTCCCAGCAGACCTATAGATCACACAGTGTAATGGTTGAAGAATCTCAGACACTTCTCAGATGTTGGTACCTCCTTTCCCTTTAACATTCCCACAGCATGAAACTGAAGACTAAGAGCAGTGCCTTCCTTTCCAGGTAGCTCCTGCCTTGACTCTCCTTTTGAAAGATCCTTGGAAGTGCCCTGTGTGTGACCTGGAACTGTGGACAACCCTGACGCACACAGCACCCTCTTGACAGCAGAAGGACCTTGCCCTGCCCTTCTAGGGGTCGCTCTCCACACACAGCTTCTCCCCACAGCGCCTTGGGGAGGTCCCCGGGCAGGCTGAGCACTGACCCTGGCAGGTGGTATAGTCCCTGTCCCAGCACACAGACCATGGGCTGCAGGGACCCTGCTCTCAAAAACAGAACGGGGCACTTCCCTTGGGCGGGTAGAGCTGCAACCCCCCCCCCCCCCAGCTTCTGTGATAGGTGCTGAAGAGACGTGCTTTGTTCTCTCATTGCCTCTGTTTGCAGCCTTTCCCTGTCTAAAGCACAAAGTCAGACAGAGCTGGCTCCAAAGCTCCAATCAGCAGAGACTTGGCTGTTGTGAAGTTCATAACAGCGTTAAAATTAGTCCTTGGCAAGTACTAGAATAAGCATGAGATTTCTCAGAACATTTATACATTTGCCTGTAAGTGGGAAATATCTTCTGTCCCCGCATGGTCGGTGGAAATGATTCCCTCCTGCATGAGGTGCTGAAATAAAGGGAGCTTCTTTCTCAAACGCCAAAATGAGTCTTAGAGGGTTTATTTGCCGGCATTTTTGGTGTCACTCTGACTGGGCTGGGGGTGCAGGGACACCAGGGAGACTTGGACCCCAAGCATCAGGCTCAGAACAATCAGGTCCCATGGTCCTGAGTGGCCCCAAACTGTTCCCGTTATCTCAGCGTGGGTTCCTGCAGGGTTCCAGGCTGATCTCTGCCATATCCACGCTGTGCCAGGGTGCGCAGGGCCAGATAAACCCAGCCGGGACCCGATCTGCACTGGGATGGATGAGTGAAACAGGGTCTCTGTCAGGGCTATAGGAAGGTGGGGAAGGGGTTGAAGAACAACATTCAGGAGAGGTTCTGAGGGACCTGGGGCAGTTTATCCTGGAAAAGAGTAGGCTGAGGGGAGACCTCATCTCTGCCTATAATTCCCTGAATTCCATAGTACTCAAGGTGCTGCCTCACCCTGCACTTCCTGATCAAGAGCCCCTCCGTAGCTTTCCTGGGGCCCCTCTCAGTACCAGGAGGCTGCTACAAGATCTCACAGAAGCTTCTCTTCTCCAGGCTGAACAACCCCAACTCTCCCAGCCTGGCCTCGTACGGGAGGTGCTCCAGCTCTCAGATCATCTCTCTTTCCTCCTCTGGACTCGCTCCAGCAGATCCCTGTCCTTCCTGTGCTCAGGACTCCAGAACTGGACACAGGGCTCCAGCTGGGGTCTCCCCAGCATGGAGAAGAGCAGCACTATCCCCTGCCTCGCTCTGCTGGTCCCTCTGCTTTGGATGCAGCCCAGGACACGATTGGTTTCTGGGCTGCAAGCACACACTGCCGGCTCACGACCAGCTTCTCGTCCACCAGCACCCCCAGGCCCTTCTCCACAGGGCTGCTCTCAATCTCTTCATCCCCAGCCTGTGTTGACACTGGGAGTTGCCCCGACCCAGGTGCAGGACCTTGCACTTGGTCTTGTTCTAAATACAAAGGCTGGAAGTTATCGCTGAAAAAGAGAAACCTCTTCCCAATGGAAACTTCCTCCCTCTCTCACTGCAACAATAAATTGTGCATAATTGGGGATAAAACAAAAACGAAGGCCGTGCCCAAAGCCCTTGTTCTGCCCTCGCACTATCCCCACACGGGTCCTTGGTTCTGTAGCCTCATGTGGAGTTTTATTCTCAAGTGTAAAAACTGTCCGAGTGCACATTCAAGCTTTCAAGAAAATGTCAGTATTTTAGAGAACTATCAGACCAGAACACAAAGCAGCTCGAAACGATGGATCCTCTGCCCTCTGCAGCGTGGGCTGGCTCAGCGCGGAGGCGATGCTTGTGAAAGATTTCTGGGTCATTATTCCTGTCTATTCAATGCCACATCTGAATGTTGGTCTGTTCCGAGGGGTGATTTGTGGGCTTTGGGTGTGTTCTGTAAACTCTTTGGGAAGCGCTGGGATAACAGGGCTGTAGGAAGGTTTATTTCAACAGATCTCATCTGTGCCCACTGTTGCCAGCTCTGTTGCACCTGCTCACCTGCACATAATGTGCAGGAAAGCAGCTGCTGCACAGGTACATTTAGCAATAAAATCCCCTTCCCTCTCAGCTCCCAAAGGGAAAGGCGTAAAAGATGTATTTATAAAACAACTTCATTCTGCAGAGCAGCGTAAACTTTCTGAATCTATTTCTGTTTCACAAACCCCCAGTTTGAGGTCTTGCTTGCCTGGCTCCTCTCTGTCTCTGGGTGTTTGTAGCTACGGAGTCGTATGCTGTGGGCTCTCCCCTCTCGTGGTGACGGTTTTGATGGGTTCCACCAGTGAGGCCTGAGAGAGGGAGGTGGGAAAGGCTGCCAAGCCTGGTGCCTGATGGATGCTGTGAGGATCTGGAGTGGGAGGTGCAGAGTCTTGAGGACCAATCACACGCAGGGCAGTGACCATGACCTTTGTGATATCGTCCTCTGTGATGCTGACCAGTGTCCGTGGAGATCGGTCTGCCCTGCAGGGTCAAGCACTCTCTGGCCTCACTCTCCAGTGGAATCTGGAGGAAGCAGGTGGTCTCTCTGCTGGGAGCTGCCTGTGCCTTTGCCTGGTGTAGGAAACCAAACAGCTGCCGTTCAGCATTTGCAGCACCTGGTGCCGGTTCTGCCGGAGAGGTGAGTCAGGTCTGACCCAGGGAAGGTCAGGTCTGTCCGTGTCTGCTTCTGTGCAGTCATTGCTGGAATTTAATCTCCCTGTTAGGGCCTCCGGTTTTTAAGGGGTCTCTCAGCTTCCGTCCTGTGCCTCCTACGAGGCAGAGCCTGTGACCCTGGTTTTCCACATGGGAGATGTTCCGAGCCATGGTGGTCCCGTTTTGCTTTACCCGAAGCAGCCTTGCCCCGAGCTCCTTCACCCCAACTGTATTTGTTTGCTGAGTGCTGCATCGCTGACTCCATGGCTTGGAGGAAGCCATCCTGGCCTGGCTGCTGAAGTTCCATTCCAGTTTATCTTCCTGCTCGTTTGCTCTGTGGTCTTTAAGGATGCTTTTTAGTTCCTGTGTTGATTTCCACTGCTTTTGGGGTTTGGCAGCGTAAGCAATCCATGCGGGAGGTGGAGAAGGCAGGGACCGAGCACAGAGTCAGGTCTGTCCCTGCAGAGCCTGGGGACTCGGTCACTTGGGGGTTGACCTGGTCTCTCTTCTGGTGGAGCCCTGAAGCAGCCGGTCCCCAGAAAGGACCTTCCTGGGTGTAGGGAAGCCCGAACATCTGGAGCGAGTGCTTGGTGACAGCTCCTCTTGGGCACTGGGAAGGAATTCTCTGGCTGCTCTGGGAACCTCATGTTGTGAACATGCCTGACCTTAGAAAGTCCACTGGGGGTTGTTTGTACTGGCCAGAGGCACAAGGTGGCTTCAAACTGCTCGAACACCCTGACAGGAACAAGGAGATTAAGCTCACTGTCCTTGCCTGTGTGTTTGTTTGATCTTGAGGAAAAAAAGTGTGTGCATTCATTCTTGTTCTCACCTTCCCACTCCTTGACAGGAGTCTTCCATAAATCCTGTCAGAATACTGGCTATGAGAGCTGACCAACCCCTGCTATCCCCTTGCTGTCTTAATCCCATCCTGACCTTTAACAAGCTGGAAAAATCTCCCGTCCCAGCTGCCACTCTCCAGTCATGCCTTGGTCTCAGGTGGGACCTTTAGACCGGGGTCCAGCCATGCCAGAAGGCAGTGGCAGTGGCTGGTGGTGCCAGGAGAGCAGCTTCAGTGTGTGAGCTCTGCCCTGCTCAGCGCTGGATTTGGTGGAGGCTTTGTGGGGCCCTGGGGCACCCAGCGCTCCACGTTGGCTCTGCCTGGTACAAGCTGAGCGTCTCTGGGTTAGGAGTGTTTGGTCTGCAGGGCCTGGGGACAGGGTTGTCCCTCCGTGGGGCATCCTGCTGCGTTCTGCCTGCACCGCAGGGCTGCACGGGGCAACTGTTGGTGCAGTGGGGGCAACTGAAGCGGGCAGGGGATAAGAACAGGGCTGTCTGCCTCACCAGAAACTGCTGGCAGTGCAGGGATGGAGCTGCGTGAGTTTGTGGTGTGGCTCTGAGACAGCTCTTGGGGTGGTTCTGCACGGATTGCAGCAACGCGAGCGGGCATTGGGGGAGCACTCACGTGTTTTGAGCACAAAGGTGAGAGTGATGAGTCCCCTAGTGAGCAGTGTCCAGGGATCCCTGGTCTCAGGTGAGGCTCTTGTGGTGTGCTCTGCTGGTGGAGCAGAGATGGCAATTTGCAGAGTGCCTGGAAATCCAGCCTGTTGATGCTACCAGAAATACCTGAAGGCATTTATGGAACTTTAGCCTTCCTGTTACCTTCCTTGTGACCGTCTGACCATGGTTTCTCTTTCTCCTTCTAGGGATTGACTAAGAATGTGTCAAAGCCTTTTCTGCCCTCATGTCATTTTCACCTGTGCTACATCTGCAGCAGTTGGACTTCTTCGCTGCTGGCGGATGTGCTGTCTTAGAAAGAAGGAAGCAAGCACTGGTGATATAAGAGTAGTAGGTTGCAACAAAGAGCAAGGGGAAGGTGTGTCAGAGGTGCCAGAAACACCCAAAGAGAGGACAGCAAAGAAGGAGCCAGAAGTATGGGAGAAGGAGCTGGCAGAGAAGGAGGCCCACCTGGCCCAGCAAGAGGAGCTGCTCCAAGGAGGGTGGCAGGATCTCAAACAGCAGCGAGAGGAGCTGCAGCTGAAGGAAGCCTCCTTCCAGCTCGACCTGGAGAGCCTTCATAAGGCCCAGGAGCAGCTGGAGAGGGAGAAGGCACAGTTCCAGTGGGATGTGGAGCGTTCAGCTGAATCACGCCAGGATTCTGACAGTATCCAGGTAAATGCTGCCAAGGGCTGGGCTGTTGGGGAAGCCGTGCCCTCAGGGAACTCCTGGGCACTCCTGGGCCAGTTGCACGCCAGTAGCGATCGAATGACACCAGCCCAGCCCCAGATAGGCAGGGACTGGTCTTCTTGACTCTTTTCTGGCAAGGGATATTGGGGGCTGCTTTTGAGGCTCCTCCAGAGGTGCTGAGGCACTGCCAGCAGCCAGGGCTGGCAGGAGGGGGTCCCAACAGCCTGAGCTCTGCCCCTTTTTTTTTGTCCCGTGTGCTGGCAGACGGCAGATCCTTGTGGGTTACCGGCACCTCCAGCTGTCACAAAAGCCACTTGCGAGGCTGATGATGGCCGGGCACGGCTGTTTGTACACTGACAGCCATCTCCAAAAGCACTCTCGAGATCTGCCAAAGAGAAGGGTGTTGTCCACAACCAGAAAGAACAGCCCCCACACAGCCCCTGCTCGGTGCCTTTTTCCATAAGCAGGGCTTTTTTTTTCCCCACACCTGTGCACTCTGGGTGAGGAGAGCAAGTGTCCCTTGGCAAAGCGTGGGCTGAGTGGGATCCTCAGGCCTGTTGTTGGTGGTTGGTTTGTTTGTACCTCACTCATTCCAAATGGAATTGGCTCAGAGCTGCACAAAACCTAGTTCAGAGCTGTTGGATTGTGGAAATGATTTTGGGTGCCTGACTGGACTCATTACTTGGGAAGGGATCCTTTGGCACACACCGCTGCACTGCTGGGTGCTGGCATTCCCCTGGCAGAGGAGATCCCTTCTCCTGGCCCTTCTGCCACCATCCCTCTGCATGAACGATGCGGGGTGAGCCTTGGCCTTGAGAACTCAGAGAATATTCACCCTTAGCTTGCAGGAGCAGAAATTACTGGAACAGCACAGGACGAGCAGGACGACTTCACTCAGGAGGTGGCTGAGGAGCTCCAGGCCCCAGGGTCTGAAGATGAAGAGGGCTCCTATGATGTGAGCACCCACTGCCCAACGTGTGAGGCACTGCAGCTGCAGCTCATGGAGCTGAAAAATGCAGACACCTGCCTGGCTGAAGAAAACGCTCACCTGCGAAAGCAACTCAGGTACATGGCCGAGAAGAGAGATTCTACCATCCAAATGAACACCCTTCTTCAAACCAAGCTGGGACAGGAACAGAGAGACCTGTTAGACATAACAGAACAGGTACTAAGCATTAAACAGCTTTTGAGCTGAGAGTGAAGACAATTCATAGGTTGGAGAGCTGAGCGAAGGCACAAGAGGATTCGTCCCCTCCAATCTGGTATTAGAAGTTTCCATTGATGACTTAGTAGGCCTTGTGGAGACCATTGATTGGGAATAGGGCACAGATTATCCCTGTCCTGTTTCCCTTTATCTTCTTATTAAACATTTTCTTGATGTTCTCTCTACGTAACCTCACTCTGTGCTGTGTGAACTAGAAGGACTCTCAGGCAGCTACTGGGGGGCTGGCGTGGGTGGTCTGGGTGCAGCTGCTGGAGTCAAGCAGAGTGTGTGGGTGCCCCTGGCTTGGGGTGCCAGGCACAGGTGTGGGTCCCAGTGCAGCTCCTGGGGTGAGTGGGGGTCTGTGTGTCCTGACAACCACCTGCTGGGGGCACCGGCAGGATTGAGGCGCGTGAGAGGCTCTGTGAGTGTCTGCACCTCGCCCAGACCTGGTGTGCTTGGGCTGTGCCTTCACCAGCAAACCTGACGCTGGGCCAGCTGGGGACTGGGGTCCGGGTGGGGGTCCAAGGTGGGCAGAGGAGTCTGTGCCGGCCCCTGGGGAGATGTGAAGGGTGGGGTTCCTGCAGGAGTTTGTTTGCAGGGAGCACCAGGAAGGAGCTTGCCGTCTGCTCTTCCAGCAGATGTCAGGGTGGTTGATGCCCCCAGGAGGACGAGAGCTCGTGAGCTCTATGGAGGGCTCCATGTTGGGGACTTACGGGGTGCGACAGGGTCTCTATAGGGGGCTCCATAAGCGCTATACAGGGCGCTACAGGGGCTGTATAAGGGACTCCTTTGGAGGGACATATGGAGCATGATAGGGGCTTTATAGAGAGCTCCAGAGAAGAGACCAAGAGGGAGACAAGGGCTCTAGAGAGGGCCCATATGAGGGAGATATGGTGCCCAATATAAGCTGTATAGTGGGATTCCATAGGGGCAAGACAGGGCACAATAGGGGCTCCATAATGGCCTCTATATGGGATACACAGGGCACAATACGTGCTCTTTAGTGGGCTGCACAGCAGAGACATATGGTGCACAACAGGGGCTCTGTAGGGGTCTCCATAAGCATGACACAGGGCGAGACATGGGCTCTAAAAGGGGCTCCAAAGGGAGGCCTTAGGGGATGCAATAGGAACGTGAGACCTCTTCCTGAATCCGATGGCTGGTTGCTCGTGTTTAGCCGAGGCCTCAGCTGAACTCCCAGGACCTGGGAGGTATTCCCAGTTTTGCTAAGAAATGTTGTCATCTATGCTAAGATGCCTCGAAAATCCACGACTTCCTGATGAAAACCTGGAAAGAAACTCAATGATCACTTTGTGTGTTCCAGGGTCTACTGCGATTTTCTTCTTCCTTTAGTTTTTTTATTCCACTGTGTGCAGGAAAGTAGCTGAAAATATCCCATACGTGACTGGGATATGAATCCATCCACGGGGATTCATTCCTACTCTTTCTGTCAGTGATTTAGGAGAAAAACACCCGAGTCTTCCTGCTCTTGAGTCTGTCTCGTGGAAAAAGTACAAGGGGAAGTAACGTTGGTTGTCTGAATAATTACCTATTGACACCCATAATGCATCTTTAGTAGCGCTCCACTTCTCTGGGAAACCTGTGCCAGGGCCTCCCCACCCTCACAGGAAAATATTCCTGCCTAAGATCTCATCTCAGTCCCCCCCGCTTTCAGTTTAAAACCATTGTCCCTCGATCTATCCCTGAACAAGAGCCCCTCCCCAGTTTTCGTGGAGCCCCTTTCAGCCGTGGGGCCCTGCGTTCCGTTCTGGAGTCCTCAGCACAGGAAGGACCTGGAGCTGTTGGAGCTGTTGGAGCGAATGCGGAGATCCGAAGATGATCCGAAGGAGAGCAACCGAAGGCTGGAGCATCTCCAGTACAAGGGGAGGCTGGGAGAGTCGGGGTTTGTACGGGCCAGCGCGGAGGAATTCCGAGGAGAGCGGGCGATGGACACGGGGTACCTTTAACCCGTTCCTTACCGGCTCCCAGCAGTGGCACCGCAGGCACCGGTGGCTCTGGCCCGCGGTCTCTGCTGCCATCTGCTGTCCGTGAGGCCGCACTGCAGCCCCTCGCGGGCTCCTTGGGCTCCACCAAGGGCTCTCCCGCTCTCGCCTTTCCCACCCGTGCTCTGGGTGCTGGGCACAGCGCTGACCTGGCTGCTCGGCTGCTTCTGCAGCCACACTGAGAAACCAGCCGAAACCAGAGAAACACAGACAAATTCTACACAGCCCACCGAAAAAAAGGGACCCTCCGACAGTAATCAGTCAAAATGGGTGAAAATTAGCCAAAGTGACACAAAGACAGTGAAAATCAACCAAAAATAAATAACCAAAACCTGTCCAAAACAAGCTAAAACCAGGAAAAATCAGGAAAAAGTAATGAAAACAAATGAAATATCAGCCACAGTCAGTGGAAATTATGCAAAATCAACCGAAAGAAATGAAAATCTGCCAAAACAAGCCAAAACCAGGGAACATAAACCAAAGCTGGTCAAAGCAAGCAAAGACCAGCCAAAACATGCAGAAAAGCTGCCAAAGGAAGGGAAAAGCAGGAAACATTGGCCAAAAGAACAAAAAAACCTCTGTGAAAACCAACCCAAACCAATACAGATCAACTTAAACAAGGCAAGGCAAAAAAAAAAAATCAGCCAAAAAAGACAAATTCAGCCAAAATCAGTCAAACTCAGCAAAATTTAGACAGAACCTACAAAGCCAGAGCCAGCAGAAGGTACTAACGCAGTAAATGTCAAAACACTTTTTGAACCTTAGGGGAACCAAAGTAACGGAAAAAATAATATTACAGGAATTGCACATTGTTTACGTTGGGGGTGGGGGGAGGAAACTAATCGCACAGTGATGTGAAAACATTATTACAGTTGAGACTGCAGGGAAACTAAGGCTGGTAAAACATTTCGTTATGAAACATGATTTTAGTATTAAATACCCCATCCAGCTGTAAGACAGTTGTCAACCAAGAGCAGCTTATTAGACAAAAGTGAAGCAATTCACAGCCATTCTCGATGGAGAGGAATATGTCAATATGAATTCCAGGAAGGCTAAAAGCAAACGAGAGTAGTTTCTACAGTGCTGGGCTGTGCATTGCAGCAGTGAGGAATGGGCTGAGCTGGGCGGAGCTGAGCTGTGAGGATGCTGAGATTCAGAAAATCCTGCTCAATCCCTGTTCTTTAATGTAACTCACTCTGCATTGGCTACAATTTGGTAGCTTGTGGGAAAGGCAGGGAACAGAAAATCCACTTCAAGGGCTCATTTCACCACTTCTTTTTCACAGAACAATGATAAACCTCGTCCTTCTCTCCATCTCCTCCCCTTCTCTCTCTCCCTCCCTGCAGGCTCCCCCCTTATTTTTCCAAGAACAATTTTTAATGGACATTATTTGTTTAGGAATTTTCTTTTTCATAAAAAGCTTTAATGAATATGACCAATTTTGGAAGAAGCTAAGAAGTCTGCATCATTGCAGATCTGGATTTGCCTTTGCATGGTGCTCCTTATTTCAAATGTCCAGTCTGTGGATAAGTCCAAGCTGGAGCAGGTAGAAAGGAAGGAGTTCATTGTGATGTTCAACACTATCAGCTGGCCCAAAAGGATCAGGGGTCGGTGACTGTAACACAAACACCTTTACACTGATGTAAACCATGGCTTGAGGTGCATGTTCTAGGAATTACTATAAGAGGAACCACCTGCACCAGTGGAGGACAATCCCTACAAGAAGCACCAGCAGCTGGCTTTGGTGCCACACAACGCATCACCTCTCCTCTCCTGAGTGACCAACATAAGAGATGGAGCCCAAAGTCATGGATTAAATTAATTTAATGGACATTTTGTGTGTATTTGTGACATTCCTGGATGTTTTTTAGACATTGCAGAGGGGTGGTCCATAGAGTAAGGAAATTCTAGCTGTGTATTTTGTCACAGGGTGGGAAGAGCAGTAGTAGTTGATGAGGGTGTAATGGATTGTGTGGGAGCTGAGCGTGACAGACACAGTGTGGAAGAAGGGGTGAAGAATGTGCTGCTTTGGGCTGGGATAGGGTTAATGTTATTCATAGTGGCTGGAATGGGGCTGTGGTTTGGGGTTTTGTTGAGAACAGTGTTGTCAATACAAGGGTGTTTTCAGCTCTGCTGAGCAGTGCTTGCGGAGTCAAGGCCTTTTCTGCCTCTCGTACCATCCCAACAGAGCTACGCTTGGACTCGATGGTCTCAAAGGTCTTTCCCAACCAGGCAATTCTGAAAGCCTTTGGCCTGCGAGGGACCCCAAAGGTGGTCTTTCCGGGGTGTCCTCAGCCCAATGGTTTTTCGGTGGTTCTTGCCTCCATGGGTTGTTAATGCTGATTCTCACTGCTGTGGCTTTGGACCCAAAGGTTTTACTCTCCATGAAATGACAGGGGTTGGGTGCTGTTCAGCTCTTTGCTTCCACTTCCAGCCAGGAAACTTTTTTCAACTCCCTCATTCTTCACCCTGATTCTGCCACAGCACAGAGGTTTCTCCTCTGTCGGAGAAGGGGCTGGCTGGCCCTGCTCACCCCAGACCAACGCTCCATGTTTGAGCTGCAGTTGTGATGCTGCTCAGCCTGATGGACGGGAAGCTTTTGCTGGCAGGTCAGCCACAGGCTGGAAGCTGAAAAGCTTCCTGTCTGCCCTGGCCTTGCTGCACGGCCACGCTGGTTCAGCGCAGGGCAGGCAGCTTCGGGGCTCACACCCTGCTGGCAAGGATCTCTTTTGACCCCAGTGCTGCACTTTGGGAGTTGCTTCTCCAACTCTGTTAGTGATGCCTTCCTTAAAACTCTTCTGACAGAAGTGGAGCTCCTTCAGGATCTGTAAGAGGGGAAATCCCACCGAGCTCTAACGAAGAATCCTTTTCTGCTGAGAGTGCTGAGGCACTGGCACAGGTTCCCCAGAGAAGCTGTGGCTTCTCCATCCCTGGAGGAGACTCTGTGCAACCTGGTCTGGTGGAAGGTGTCCCTGCCCACAGCAGGGGCGTTGGAACGGGATGGGCTTTTAAAGCCCCAGCCTTGCTTTCCAAGGTGGTGGGAGGCTGGTGGGCAGGGTGGCAGGGGGACAGCGGTGCTTTGGGTGTGGGGCTGTGTCTATGAGTCCTGCAGCGCCCCATCTGTCCTGGTTCCCCCACCAAAGGGCAGCTTCCTGAGCTGGGTGGTGCACCCCAAGCTGGGTGTTGCGGTTGTCCCGCCTGAGGGGTGGGATAGCATCCAGTGGGACTTGGAGAAGGTTGAGGAGTGGGCCCGTGTTAAGCTTCTCAAGGGCAAGTGCAAGGCCCTGCAGATGAGTCAGGGCAACCCCCGGTATCTGTCCAGGCTGGGGGATGCAGGAATGGAGAGCAGCCCTGCCGTGAAGGACCTGGGGGTGCTGGGGGATGAGAAGCTGGACATGAGCCAGCAAAGTGCCCTGGCAGCCCCGAAAGCCAAGCATCTCCTGGGCTGCATCTCAACAGCGTGGCCAGCAGGGCGAGTGAGGGGTTGTCCCGCTCTGCTCTGCACTGGGGCGGCCACACCTCGAGCATTGGGGGCCCTTTTGGGTGCCACAGTCTAAAAGGACATCGAACTACTGGAGAGTGTCCAGAGGAGGCCACAAACCTGGAGAAGGGTCTGGAGGGGAAGTTGTATGAGGAGCGGCTGAAGTCACTTGGTTTCCTCCCAGCCTGGAGGAGACTAAGAGGGGATCCCAGAGCTGTTCACTGCCTTCTCACGAGGGAAGGAGCTGAAACAGGTGCTGAGCTCTTCTCTCTGGTGAGCAATAACAGGACTCGATGGAAGGGCAGGAAGATGTGCCAGAGGAGGGTTAGATTGGATATTAGGATATTAGGGGGCTGCAGTGGGGCCACAGTGGGGTGGTGGGGAGCAGCCAGAGCCCCCTGCTAAAGGCCCACGGTGAAGGGCTGGTGGTCAGCGGTGCTTTGGTGGTGGGGCCATGTCTGTGAGTCCTGCAGGGCCCTGTCTGTTCTGGCTCCCTCTGGCAAAAGGTTGCTTCCTCTGGGGCAGGGGCCAGGTGATTCCCTCTCCCCCGGGATTGCCTGCACAGCTCAGGGAGGCTGAGCCCTCGGGGGTGCTCTGAATCCTTCCGGCCCTGGTGGAAAGGATGTGGGACTGGGCAATGCTTTTGGCCCTCTGCCTCTTTGTGGTGCCCCTGCACTCCTTGCCCATCCCATACAGGCACAGAAAGGTTTTGGTTAAGAATTTTAATGAAAAATCTAACACAGTCACTACAACATAGCCATTAAAAACCCCTCTCACCCCTCAACCCAGCGAACCCTCACCATTCCGAATTCCCCCCACCAGTCCCAGCTCCACCATCCAGAGCCCTGCGCTTGGCCCCGTTCTCTGGCTGGGACGTCTGGCATGGCTCGCGCTGCCCATTTCCCAGCTGGGTCCCACCCTGGGACAGGCGGCTTTGGGGTGCTGACCCCACATCCCGCTGTTGGGGGATGTTATGTTGTGGGAGGCCGCTGTGAGACTGGTTGACACCAGTCCCAATGGAGACGTTGATTGGAGCTCTGTTGTTCCCTCCCTTCTTGACACTGGTGGGGTTGGAGATGTTTGGGACGTAGGTGGGGCCCCTGTTCATGGGCTTGGGAGCATCCGTGGTGGCAGCGGCTGCTGGAGCGGCGAGGCGGTGGCCCTTGGCGGAGGTGGATGGCAGAGGCCGGGCTGTGCTCCTCTGCTCCTGGCGCAGCTGGAGGGCTTCAAAGTGCCGCCGGTGGAAGGCACTTGCTTTGAGCCCTGTCCGGGGGAGAGAGAGCTGTGCTGGGCTGGGGGCTGCGGGGGGTCTCGTGGGGCACCTGCCCAGCTGTGCCCCAGCCCGGTTGTGCCCCTGCTCTGCTGCGGGGCTGTGGGGTGCCTGCAGCACGGAGCAAACCCGTGGGGTGACGGCTGTGCCCTGGCACTGGGGCTGCCAGCGGGGAGGGCGAGCGGGAGAGATGGCCCCGAGCTCCTGGGCAGCGCTGGGCATGTTCTCTGTGCTGGGCAGGCCTGGCCCAGGCACCGGCAGGGCTTCTGGGTGCCCTCGCTGAGCCCCTGGGCCCCTGTGCTGAGGGCACGGGGGTGTTGGGGTGCAGGGGCAGAGGGGACACGAGGGCCAGGAGTGCCGAGGGGTCAGGGGACACAAGGGGACACCCTGATTATCTCCCCACTCTGTGGCAGGCAGGTGTGAGCTTGCTTTGCCTGCGCTCAGGGCTGGCAGAGGTTGTGTGTTACAAGCCACAGACTTTCACCCAGGGATTCCTCTCCCCTGCTGGGGAACAGGTGGCTGCTAAAAGCATGGCCTTTCCATGGAGAAGGTGGTGATGGAGAGATCAGGGAGCGTGGGCTGGACACCCTGCTGTGTCCACACTCAGATTAGGCAATGCCAAAGCCTCACCGTTGTTGGCCTGGGCTGCTGGTGTCCCACTCCTGGACTTGGCCAGCTCATCCTGAAGCCTCTTCTGGTCTTTACCACCCTTGAGGACTACTGGAGGATGCCTCTCGCCTGGGGCCCGTGGAAGCAGCAAAGAGGTGTTTTGGCAGTTGGAGTGGTTCTGCTTTCGCGGGATCTGTGTGCACAGGGAAGAGAATCCATGTACAGGATGGGTTTCTTGACCTCCATCACATGCACAGCCTCCCCAGCCAATCCATCTGCTCCCACATCCCTTCCTCCCAACAACAGGGACCCTGTGAGCATTCCAGCTGCTCCACACAAGGGCCCTGCAGCCTGCAAATGCCCCCGCGCCAGGAGACGAGAGGGAAGAGGCAGAGTCCCCCCGGTGTGCAGAGGCAGCCACCCTGCAGCCCCCGGGGGCTCTCTGTGCCAGCTCCCCGAGGGTATTTCAAACGCCTCTCAGCAGAGGGGGCTGCAGGGGAAACTGAGGCACAGTGGGGACGGGGCTCGCAGAAAGCTCCGCAGGGTGGCAGCCCTCATCTCCTGCTCCCTGCGCTGAGCTCCCATTGCCACAATGCCCTGCCACACCTCCCGGGGTGACACTCGCCAATCTCACCTCTTCCATGGGTGAAAACCTGGATCGACATTTTGGTGAGGGGCCTCCAGCCAAGGGCAGAGTTATCAAAATGTCACTCCTTTTCTTCAGAATCCCGGGCAGCTTCCGTCCTGCGCCCTCTCACACGTGTTTTCCCACCTGAGCACAAAAACAATGGTGTGAGGTCTCCTTGGTCTGGGAGGACAGACCCTCGTTCCTGCAGGCTCCAACTGAGGAAAGGAAAGACAGTGCCTGCTTAGCTAGGGTCCTTCCCAAGGCACAGACTGATCTTTTAAAGAGGATTCCAGCCTGCTCCTGTTGAGAGCGCTGATGGGGTCCTCCTGGTTCACTGCTCAGTGCCTGGGAAACCTCCTACTCCCTCCCTTCATCTCAATGGAAAAGAAATCCAAGGGAAACTTCACCTGCCCAGTGACTCTTATTACAGCTGATCTGGAAAACAGATACACAGACAGACAGACAAGCCAGGAACCTTCCAGAGCTCCTTGTTATTTGTCTGCCCCCAGCCAATGTCAAGGCAGCTTGGACAGAAAGCCTTTTGAAACTGGATTCGCCATAAAACTGGTGCCTCTCAGAGGTGAACATTAATAGGGCAGTCCCAGGGGAGTCAGGTGCTGCAATTAAGCTCTGTCAACCTGGCAGGGCTTGGGCTGTGAGCAACAAACCAGAGGGAAACCCATGCCCTGTCAGGAGCAATGAGCTACAGGGCTCTCTTGATCTCCCAGAGCCCCAAAAGCACGATCGTCAGAGTTAAACACCTTCTGCAAAATAAAGGGAGAGCTTGTCAAAACGATCCAGGCTCATTTCTGCTCTCACACCCACACAAACTCTCTCTTTTACTGAGGGCTGCTCCAGCTAAAACTGCCCCCAGAGCCCAGGCTCCTCTTGCCCTGTTGTGATGGCACAGCTTGCTTTCTCTCTGGCAGCGCTATGGAAATGTTGTACATGAAAATCAAGTCACAGGCTGCTATGGACCAGTGATTTGGGTTGGAAAACAGCCCCACAGGTACTTACCATCTCTCCCCGGGAGGATGCAGGGCCGACAGTTTTATTGGACAGGTGGAGAGTTCGGGAAGAATTTCGTAGATCTTGGATACTGCCGGGATTGATCGTATTCGGCTGCACATGGACAACCGGTCCTCTTCCGATGCTCACCAAGTGGATTTCCTGCTCCAGGAAGCAGGTAGGAAAGATCAAAGAGAACAGGGAAAGTTTAGAAAAGGTTAGAGAGCTCTAAGAGTGCTCCTAGACTGAGGGATAATTACAGCTCTTTGAAGTTTGCAGTGTTCTAAGCCTGAACCACAAGGCCCGGAGCAAGCGTGGGCCCCGGAGCGATGCCATCGGAAAGGCACAGGCTCCCGTTATCAGCAGGTGAAGAATCACAGATTCTCACGCTTGCTTTTTCACAGCTCCTCCACGCCTTAGCCTTCCTTCCTCTACCCTGTGCCTACTCCCAGCTCTTTTCCTGCTCTCTCTTGCCCTGAACCATTCTCCCTGACTTCTGCTGCTGCACAGCCACACTTGCAGAGAACTCCTTTAACATCCCACCCCTGTGGGGAATCGGCACAAGGCAGGAGCAGAGCAGCCTCTTCAGAGCAGAGATCCTGCCAGTCAGTTGCTGCTGATGGCGCTTATGTGTGCTCCCGGTATGGCAGGAGTAACAGACACTGATAATTACATCATTCAATGCAGCATTTTTGGATTTCCATTTGACAGTCTGAGACCCAAAAGCTGTTGTTCTTGCAGAAGTGGTGCAGCCTTTTGGAGGAGGAATGTGGGTCCCTTTGCTAAATCACCTTCTCACATCATTGAAACAATGAGAATTCATCCAGTTTGGCTGGATTTCAGTGGTTCCAAATGCCCAAAAAGGATCTGAATGAATAAAACTCCCAATGCTGACAAGATGCTGTGCGATTCACAGAGTGTGATCAAACCACAAAAGAAAACAGTCCCCACGATGACAAACCTCCAAGGATGCCTGACTCAAGAAAACAGCACTGACAGCTGTCACAGTCACCGGGCACCTCAGCCAGGAGCAGCGGCATCCAGAAATGCTCGACCCTTGGCAGGACACTGAGCAGAAGCG
The DNA here is from genome assembly GCA_033558185.1 of Dromococcyx pavoninus. Lineage (NCBI taxonomy): Eukaryota > Metazoa > Chordata > Aves > Cuculiformes > Neomorphidae > Dromococcyx > Dromococcyx pavoninus. The sequence continues at coordinate 2,054,025 of JAUMJL010000379.1, read as the reverse complement.
AGCCAAAACTCACCTACCCAGGCTGGTACCTCCAAAATAAGGAGCTGAATGCATGCGTGATTATGGGCATATCCCTCTGGGAGAAGGGAAGCAGGGAGAGCTGCACTCTGGGTGATGCTGCCCAAAGCTCCTGGGAAGTAGGAGCAGGGGGAAACGGCTGGCATGCAGTCACTGGCAAAGAAAACACCAGGGCACAGACCCACAGAGGGACCCCTCGCAGCCTGGAGGAAAGATCCCTGCGACACTTCCCCCGCTCTGTAAAGCCTCGGTATCGATACCAGACGGTGTCACCTAAGACAAGAGCAGGCTTGTGTTTGGCTCTCTCGGAATACATCGCAGCGATGCCCCTGAGGTCAGAATCACATCATGGGACCCATACGGGTAGGATTTGCCCCCAGTGCAGGAGGTACAACAAGAGGGTTGGCTGCTCTACCAGCCCAGAAAGCTCTAGACCGGGGGAGACTGAAACACCCAGACTGTGGGGCAGTCTTCTAGAAAAGGCAAAGAATATCACCCAGCAGTCAGAAACTCCTCTCGGTGCTGTCGCCGCACCCAGCAGGGTTTCCAACAGCACTCGCTGGGTGCTGGCAGCAACGGAGCGCAAATGCTGCCCATAAAGATCACCCTGATGGGTGCACACTCTGCTCAGTCTCATGCCAGTCAGTTTGTGGGGAGACAGCTGGGATTCTCCAGCTGAAACGCTTGCCCGTCAGGACAAAAACTGACATCTTCATCCCCAAAGTAATAAGTTTAAGAGAAATCTTGAAACAATAAATTTTTGGCCCAAGGGCACCAGTTTTGCAAGAACACTGCAGTTGAAAAATTTAACAGTGAGGTTACTCCAGTGGGGAGAAAACTTTTTTTAAGGGAAGCGTGCCTTATATTGATGAGGAACTGCTCTGCCACACCTCAGACTCCCCTGCCAGACCGCCCTGCTTGGCCTTCCTGCTGGCTGCTTCCCAGGCACACCCACAAAGGCCTGGGCTGAGACGTTCAGGGCATCCAGGGAACTGAGCAGCACCATTTCCACTCAGTTTAATGAAAGTTTAAATCCCTTAGACTACTTCCAAAACGCCAGCCTTGTTTCTGTTACAGGAAGCTTAAGGTTCCTGCTGCTTCATAAGTCACTATCATTTTATATTAGAGTTCAGATACCTACATTTGTTCTAGATTCCAGCCAGATGAAGCCAGCACACTACAGACCACCTTCCCTTGCCCACATTTTGTTCTTGTCCCTGCTGTTGAGTGTGCCAGAATGCAAAGATCTTTCAGGAGGCTTTAGTCCTAGAATGCTTGGCCTCATCCAATGCCAGGCTCGGTAGAAAGAAAAAAAGCCTCCGTGCCCCAGATGCACGCGGTGTGGAGTCTCAGTGTCTTTGGCTGGGGCTTTGGGCACGGAGATGTGATGGATATTTCCCAGATGGGAGGGGCATGATGCCAGCACCATTTCTTACACAGCACTTGCTTTAGCAGGATTCAGGGATGTCCTGGGTGCTCCTGAACACAAGTCCCAAAGAAGCAGCAGTTGCTGCTCATCCAATAAAGCAGCAGAGTGTGAGAGCCAGGGGCTGTGCTGCCTTTCAGACTGGCCTTGTTACCCCATATCTCAAACCTGTCATTAAATGCTGTGTCAGACACTCAGATGGTCCCTGCAGAGGATGCCTTTCCTCCCTCTTCTCCAGGCACTGCCCGTTGCTTGGCCCTCAATCCCCCCGGGCCTTGTCCCCACCAGCCGTGTGCCACAAGTCCTTGTTTCCCCAGGAAGACCCCTCTGCACCTCAGCCCTCAGCAAGAGTCACACGATGTCACCCATCTCCCCGAGCACTCACCAGTGGGGATCCTTCATTCCCAAACGTCACAACACGAGCAACAGTGTCCTGCTGTCCTACCACCTGGGCCTGCAGTATAAACGGGACCTCCACAGAGCTGCGAGGCCGGATGATCCCACACGGCCTGGGGCTGTAGTACCACACAGCAGCAGCATCCTTATGTTCCTAAGGAACAGCGTCCTTAAAGGACGCTGCTCATGGTCAAGGACGCTGCTCATGGCCAAGACAAAGGCATTGCAGCCTTTGCTGTCATGGGTGTCCACTCCCCCATGAGTCCCCAGCCCTGCCCTTGTCCCCAGGGCTGCGTGCTCCTTCCCCTAATGAAAAGGGCTGGAGCAGTTGGGAGAAACAGCTTTAAATGGGAAAAACAACAGAAAAGGAAACAACAAAGACACTTCACATGCCCCCCACCCCTCAAAACAGACATCCCCTCAAACCTCCCCCAAAACACACCATCCTCTTCCCCACCCTCATCTCCATCCCATCCCATCCCATCCCATCCCATCCCATCCCAACCCATCCCATCCCTGCGATGGCTCTAATCCCACCAGGCCACCTCTGCGCTACCTCCCAAAGCCCTGCGCTGGCTCCATGATATTGGCAAGGGACCCCGAATGGGGTCCGAATGGCAGTGCAAAATACCAGCTGTTAAAGAGATACCAAGATTGGAAAAATTTGGGCTGGAGAATGCAATACCAAAACCTGTTAATTGGTCAGCCCTGGATGCGATAAAGCAGGGGTTAACTCAGTCGCCTATCGAACTTTCCGATAAACTTAGGGGGCCGACACAGAAATTTACCACTTTAGACCCTGTTTCTGATGCTGAAAGACAGCAGGGAGTTCCTTTGTGTTTAGGAGGACCTGCGTTAAGAGACTTAAAAAAACTGATTGAAGAGGCTTGGAGAGTATTTTGTAAAAGATTAGAGAGCACTATAGCACCGGCAACAGTGGCAGCGTGAAAGTTGTAATTTTATGAATGGTAAAGGTGCTACTGGCCACACTGAGAAGGAACCCTTTTGCGACCATTTGAATACAGGTTAGGAAGCAAGGTAGGAATTAATCAGGTTTTATATTTACCAAAAATCTCCCAAGGCTTTGCTAGGAAGGCATTTGTTAGAGCAGCTGGGTGCAGAAATGATATTTAGCAGAGAAGGGTGGAGAATGAGGTATTAGTTGAGGTTTTGAATTTAACCTTAAAACAAGGACCGAAAAGGAAATAAAGAAATAGTAGACAGGTTACTGTCTTATCGACTATTGAGAGAATGTGAACGTGACTAGAACACCCCAATCTTGCCAGTTAGGAAGATGGAAAGAATTGTAGATTGGTTCAGGATTTAAGAGCTATTAATAAGGTCATAGATGACTTGCACCCAGCGGTGGCACTTTGAGCAAATTTGGAGATGCAAAGCTACAGCAGATCCACCTCAAAGAAATCTTACATATATTCCTGCCAACAGCATGGGAGGTCCATGTACTATGGCCAGAGTCCCTTTAAACATTCTTCCTTTACCGGCTCCTCCCCGATGACGAATGCCTTGGCGAGCATTGGACCTTTTCACTGATGCTGAGGCCCTGGGATTGACTTCTGGTTTAACAGGAGTCCTGGGAACAGTGACAAGAAGTTGGTTCAAGTAGCCTGTTCAGTAGCCCAAAGTTTCAACTGGACACCCGAGACTACAGCATCATAGAACAAAGAACTAAGTGAGATAAGATGAGGAATGTGTTGTTTTAGCATCTCAGACCAATCAGCCTCCATCAAAAACAATTTGGACCATCTGCACCATCTTAATGGAAAAATTAAACAAAATAAGGGTTCTGAGTGGCTGGGCAAATGGTTCCAGCGGTTTGGACTTTCTGTTTCTGGGTGGGTTGTTGGTCTAAAGCAGTCAGTTATCGTAGTCGTAATATGGTGGTAATCATAATAATTGGAATTACATGCATGCAAAGGATTACTGGAAATTTTTTTATTAAAATTTGAAAGAATCCAAATTTATAAGAAAAGGGGGGATTGGGACAAGGGACTTGTCATCTCCACTTAGTTAATTAGAACATCAAGGATTCTGTACTCTACTGCTATCGGCTAGAGATAAGAAAATCATCGATCAGATAAGGAAATCACCTGTGGAAAAAAAAAGGATCACCAGGAATAGCCAGAATTAGCTTAAATGGACAATAAGAGGGGGTACTGTTGTATTGTAAATCGAACAAAAGATGGTATCTAATTAGTTCCAGAAATAGGAGGGGAGCAGTTGAACGATTTCCGGAAACTATGGTAAATATGTGTGTGTTGAGTAAATATAATAAGGAGACCTGCACACGTTCTTCAGAAGCACTCCTGGAGGAATATCCCCAGGGCTCCTGCGGTGCCGAAATTAAAGAACACCTGCTTAACAGTATCTCAGGCTGTTGGGCTCTTTTCTTGGACTCACTGCTTTCAAAACAGGCTTTCCAAGACATTTGGATGGGGGTCTTTGCACTGACCTTTTAGAATCCCCTATGGGTAAGGGAAGCAGGAGCCAGCCTCCTGGCACATCTGCTCACAGAGAGTGAGGAAAACATCAGTGCACTCTTTCTCAGCTCCTTTCCAGGATGGTGACACAAAGGGTGCTCGGGATGTGCTGCAAACAGCTAGAAATTCACCGCCGGTATGAAAATGTGAATTAAAGTCTGTTAAACACGGAGCGCACCAGCTGAATCGGTATAAAACAATTGTGTCTGCTCTACATCCGTCTGTATAAAATAGTCTGCAAGACAGAATGAGTCTGGACTGGACTGATCCCGCTCCCGCGCCCCCCGCGCTGCTCCCCGTGCCCGCTCCCGGGACTCCCGCGCTGCTCCCCCCACCTTGCAGCCCGGCCCCGGCCCCTGCGCCTTTCCAACACGACCCCGTCCCTGCGCGGAGCTCCCGCGCCCCCTCCCCGCCGCCATTTTGGTAGTTTTTATGTCCCCGGGGTCTCCTCCCGCAGCACGGCCGGGTGGGGCGGCGGAACTACAATTCCCGAGATGCCCTGCGCGAGCCGGGTCCCGTCTGCCGGAAGTGATGAAACCGAGTCGCCCGCGCTGGCTGCGCAGCGAAGGCCGTGGGGGGGGGGGACGGGGCGGCACTCGCGATGGGTCCCTGAGAAGCTCTGTTCGCGGGGGCTGCTCCGTGGGGACGTTGGCGATGGGGGCCGGCTCGATGGGTGCCCCTGGAGGGTCCCCCTGACCCAAAACGGCTCCCTCAGCCCCTCTGCTGCCCCCCACTACCAAGCCCTCGTGCATGGGGACCAGTGGAGGGGAGAGCCCAGCGACCCTCAGTGCTGCCATCGCCCATTGCCAGCACCCAGCCTAGCGAGGGGCTCTCTGGCTGGAGCAGCACAGCCACAGCCACCACGGGAGCAGCCGTGGGCACCGTCATCACCCCATGCAGTGATGTCCCCCATACGAAGCCCTTGGGGACCCTGCTGAAACCTTGCCCCACCTGGGCACTTGCCTTCAGATGAGACCTTGAGGTGCCTGTATGGCTCCCTGGACACAGTGGGGGTCACTAGCACAGCCGCTCCCACTGTGACTTCCCCTCCTTTGTGCTGCCCGAGGGGTCCTGGGGGATGCAGGGATGGAGCTGGCAGTGTCCCAGCCAGCTGGAGCAGAGAAGAGGGGGCAGAAGAGGGGGAGGAGACCCTTGCCAATATCACGGAGCCAGCGCAGGGCTTTGGGAGGTAGCGCAGAGTTGGCCTGGTGGGATTAGAGCCATCGCAGGGATGGAGATGAGGGTGGGGAAGAGGGTGGTGTGTTTTCGGGGAGGTTTGAGGGGAGGTGTGTTTTGAGGGGCGGGGGAAAGGGGGATGTCAAGCAGTAAGCAGCGTCCCCTGCAGCAGGGACAGGGCTGGGAGCAAAGCCCTGCAGAGCCTCCAGACAATCCTGCATTTCCTCAGCTCCCACTGCACTCAGCTCTGAGCCCAGCTGGGACTCTTCCCACTGTCTGGCTGCACCTTGCACAGCTGCAGGAACAGGAAGGTGAAAAAATCGGGAGAATAATGAAAAAAAAAAGGGCACTGTGCAGGTCAGAAAGTGTCTGGAAACTCCCTCTCACTTTATAGCCCATCTCCCATCCACCCACACACACCGGGGCCAACGCAACCAGCGATGCCTGGGGAAGCGGCGTCCCATTTGTGGGTCCGGCCTGCAGAAGGTATCACAGTATCACAGTATCACAGTATGACAAGGTTGGAAAGGACCTCTGAGATCATCAAGTCCAACCTATAACCCAACACTATCACCAACCATCATCTAAACCATGGCACTCAGTGCCACATCCAATCTCCCCTTAAACACCTCCAGGGTCGGCGACTCCACCACCTCCCTGGGCAACGCATTCCAATGGCCAATCACCCTTTCAGTAAAGAACTTCTTCCTCACATCAAGCCTAAACTTTCCCTGACGTAGCTTGAGTCCATGCCCTCTAGTTCTGTCACTGGTCACCTGAGAGAAGAGACCAACCCCTGACCGACTACAACCTCCTTTCAGGTAGCTGTAGAGAGCAATGAGGTCTCCCCTGAGCCTCCTCTTCTTTAGACTAAACAGCCCCAACTCCCTCAGTCGCTCCTCATAGGGCTTATGCTCCAGCCCCTTTACCATCTTCGTTGCCCTCCTCTGAACACATTCCAGTATCCTGACATCTTTCCCAAACTGGGGGGCCCAGAACTGTACACAGTATTCCAGATGAGGTCTGACTAGTGCCGAGTACAGGGGGACGATAACTTCTCTGGTTCTGCTCACCACACTATTCCTGATGCAGGCCAGAATGCCATTGGCCTTCTTGGCCACCTGGGCACACTGCTGGCTCATGTTGAGCTTCCTGTCAACCAGCACTCCCAGGTCCCTTTCTGCCTCACTACTCTCCAGCCACTCTGTCCCCAGTCTGTAGCTCTGCATGGGATTGTTGTGTCCAAAATGAAGTACCCGACATTTGGACTTATTAAACATCATCCCATTGGAATCGGCCCATCTCTCCAATCTGTCCAGGTCCCTCTGCAGGGCCATCCTACCCTCTAACAGATCAACCCTTCTTCCCAGTTTGGTATCATCAGCAAACTTGCTGATGATGGACTCAATCCCCTCATCCAGATCATCTATAAAGATATTAAACAGGACCGGACCTAACACCGATCCCTGGGGGACACCACTGGTGACCGGCCGCCAACTGGATGAGACACCGTTCACCACCACTCTCTGGGCTCGGCCATCCAGCCAATTCCTAACCCAGCACAGAGTGCTCTCATCTAAGCCACGGGCTGACAGCTTCCCTAGGAGTCTACTGTGGGGGACAGTGTCAAAGGCCTTGCTAAAGTCCAGGTATACCACATCCACAGCCTTCCTCTCATCCACCAGGCGAGTCACATGGTCATAAAAGGAGATCAGGTTGGTCAGGCAGGACCTGCCCCTCCTAAACCCATGCTGGCTGGGCCTGATCTCCTGACCGTTCTGCAGGTGCCTCATGATTTCACCCAGGATTATCTGCTCCATGATTTTACCTGGGACCGAGGTCAGGCTGACAGGTCTGTAATTACCTGGATCATCCTTACGGCCCTTCTTGTGGATGGGCGTCACATTGGCCAACTTCCAGTCTTCTGGGACCTCTCCAGTGAGCCAGGACTGCTGAAAGATGATGGAGAGCGGCTTAGCAAGCTCATCCGCCAGCTCTCTCAACACCCTAGGATGGATCCCATCCGGCCCCATAGACTTATGAGGGTCCAAGTGGCTCAGCAGTTCTCTAACTTCCTCCTCATGGATTGCAGGATGCGGTCTCCCTCGGGGCAGTGCCCAGTGCTGGGGGCCGGAGGGGCTGAGTCCCTTGCTGAGGGCAGTCCAGTGACGCAGCTGAGGTGGTGGGATCTGCTCTGGGACCTGGGCAGGCACAGTCCCGTTGACATCAGCACGGCACAGCGCAGTTCCTGGTGCCACTGCTGCTCATCATCTTGCCTTGCACGCTGACCTGCCCCAAGCATCGTCCTGGCCCCAAAAGTCCTGTCCCTTGAAAGCCCAGAACCCAACCTTCAGTGCTGACCTAAAGTTAAAGCACATTGTTGATGACACCAGGCTGAGTGGGGCAGAGGTCACATCTGAAGGACGGGATGTCATCCAGAGGGACCTAGACAGGCTGTAGAAGTGGGGCTCATGAGGTTCAACCAGGCCAAGTACAAAGTCCTACACGTGGGTTGGGGCAACGCCTGACATCAATACAGGATGCGGGATGATGTGATTGGGGTGCTGATTAATGAGAAGCTCAACACGAGCCGGCAATGTGCACTCACAGCTGACGGTGTCCTGGGCTGCATCAAAAGCAGTGTGGCCAGCAGGGCAAGGCAGGGGAATCTGCCGCTCTCTTCCACTCTTCTGAGATCCCACCTGGAGCATTGTGTCCAGTTCTGGAATCCACAACTTAAGAAGGACAGAGAACTGTTGAAGCAGTCCATTGGAGGGCTACAAAGATGCTCAGAGTGCTGGAGCACCTCTGCTATGAGGACAAGCTGAGAGAGTTGGGCTTGTTTATTTATTTTTTTAATTAACATAACAATTCTGCTCCTTATTTACACAACCACCCACTCAGCAAATAAAACCCGGCACTAATGAGACAGAGAGTAAGAGTATCAGAATTTTAAGAAAACTGCAGGAGAAAAAAAAGAACAGCTGTTTGTACCTCAATGAATACATTATAACTCATTTGCTGAAGAAGATCAGCTATTTACTGCTTTAGAAATACATCCAGTTACCGGTTTCCACATTGCATTTCTTATTTCCTGGTTCCTCAAGCTATAAATTAGGGGGTTCATTACTGGAGGAACCACCGAGTACAGAACTGACAACACCAGGTCCAGGGATGGGGAGGAGATGGAGGAGGGTTTCAGATTGTCAACCATGGCACTGCTGAGAAACAGAGAGTCCACAGCCAGGTGAGGGAGGCATGTGGAAAAGGCTTTGTGCCGTCCCTGCTCAGAGGGGATCCTCAGCACAGCCCTCAAGATCTGCACATAGGACACCACAATGAAAACAAAACAGCCAAATGCCACTAAGACACTGACCACAAGAAGCCTGGTCTCTGGGAGGGAGGAAACTGAGCAGGACAGTTTTAGTATGTGGGGAATTTCACAGAAGAACTGTTCCACAACATTGCCCTGGCAGAGGGGCACTGAAAATGTATTGACCGTGTGCAGCAGAGCATAGAGAAAGCCAGAGCCCCAGGCAGCTGCTGCCATGTGGACACAAGCTCTGCTGTCCAGGAGGGTCCTGTAGTGCAGGGGTTTGCAGATGGCAACATAGCGGTCGTAGGACATGACCATGAGGAGAGAAAATTCTGCACCACAAAAGAAGAGCACAAAGAATACCTGGGAAACACATCCTGAGTAGGAAATGGCCCTGTTGTGCAAAAGGGAATTGGCCATGGATTTGGGGACAGTTGTGGAGATGGAGCCCAGGTCAAGGATGGAGATATTGAGGAGGAAGAAGTACATGGGGGTGTGGAGGTGATGGTCACAGGTTATGGTGGTGATGATGAGGCCGTTTCCTAGGAGGGCAACCAGGTAGATGCCCAGGAAGAGCCAGAAGTGCAAGAGCTGCAGCTCCCGTGTGTCTGCAAATGCCAGGAGGAGGAACTGGGTGATGGAGCTGCTGTTGGATATTTGCTGCTTTTGACCATGGCCTATCTTTGGAGGAAAAGGCAGTGATAAATGAAGGCTGTATGCTCTGAATGAAACCTTTCCCATTTTTAAAAGACACTCCCACCAGGGTCTTTTTCATTCCAGGAATACTTTGTTCTTCTCCTCAGCTCAAGCTGTCGTTTCACCAGGGTGAGGTTGCCATTAGAATCAGGAGACCCATCTGTGGGTTCCAGAGGTCTCAGCCGTGCTGTGCATCCAGAGAGTAAGAGGAACTGGGATTGATCTCAGGTTAAATTCACTCCTCACATCCAAGTGGTTTCAGCACTGACCCTCCTGCTGAGCAGAACTGGGCTCTTTTTGTGTTTATTTTCCTCCTGGTCTCCCCCTCACATCAGAGGATTGGTTTTGAAAGCAGACATCCTTGATTTTTCTTCTACACCATAAGTGTGTCTGCCTTGAGAGCACTGGGATGCAAAGGGACAGGTCATTAGATCTGAGTGAGGACAGCTGGACAGTCCATAGACCTTGTTCTCAGCTGCCCTGAGCTCACATCTCTCTGAGCTGGAGGCTGATCACACTCAGATTTTCTTCTGAAAAGCAATTGGACATAGCTGAGAGCAGTGAAACCCAGTTTCAAAGTGCAGTTCTGCAAACCCCCCTACCTTGCAGGAGCTGTGATTTTCTGTAGGTCCTGGAGATGGGGTGTTGTGGAAAGAAATTCAGCTTTATCCCCACACTATGGACCTCCTTGCCCATACACCCACTGGTGGAAGGTTCTTTTGCACCTTGCTCCCATTGACACGCAGGACTGGTTGCTGAACCCCCATCCACAGAGAGCCTGAAGACAATAAGAGCTGCAGCAGGGATGACTGGAGAAACAAGGAGAAATGGCCCAATGGTTCTGCCATGGGTGGTAGAGACAGGGAAGGGAAGACAGGGCATCAGGAAAGTCACCGTTGCTGGAGCTCTGCAGCAGAGTAGATAGTTACTGCCCTGGACCCTGTGACCTTGAGGACAGAGACTCTTCTGTGTGGGAGAGGAGAAAAGAATCTTCAGAAAAGGGCTGGCAGGGATGTGCCAGATTCCCCTCTCCCCCTTACAGTCAGCCCTTCCCTTATATGTCCTGGTCACATCTATGCTTCCTGGAGTTGTGCTGGTAGGAGCTCCTCCCTCCCAGTGTTATGGAGCCCATCCCACTCCTTGTGAGCTCTGCTCTGATCTGCAAACACTTTCTGGTACCAGGGCACTGCCCAGGAGCATCTCTGTGTCAGAGAGTCCTGAGGAACAGGTCAGAGAAACACCAAGGTCACAGAAATGAGGAAGCTTTCCCTAGACAAAGGAATAGGTAAAGGTACTTGATCAGGTTCCTCACAGACCTGCTGGTCTCTCAGGGTGATCCTGTAGGAAGCTGGGACTCTTGTGCAAAGGTCACAGCTCAATTTTTCTTTCCCCCTACAGACCCAGCAGGAAACTGAAAGCAAAGACCTGACAAAGCATTTTCCCTTCCAGGTAGTTGCTACCTTGATGTGCTTCTGGAAAATCCTCTGGGAAATGTTTTAGAGGTTATCTAGAGCTGTGAGCATCTTTGACCCATGCAGCACTGTCTCGACAGCAGAAAGATTCTGCCACACACAGGTTCTCTCTGTACACCATGGGGAGCTCCCCAGGCAGGCTGAGCGCTGACCCTGGCATGCAGCAGAATCCCTGTCCTAGCACACAGACTCTGGGGTGCAGGGACCAAGGTCTGAAGGACAGCCCAGGACACCACTTGTTTCTCCCCTGGCTTCACAGCCCTGCAGATGTCTCCAAGAGAAGGAAGCTGTCATGCCCGTTCTCTCTGAAGGCCCATGAAGTAATCCTCACATTGTGGAATGTCCTTCTTTTCTACGCTGGGACCAATCTTAGCATCAAACTGAAAGAACATATGAGCTGTGTAATGTTCCAGGTGTTTAGGATCACTCCAGGTAGCACAGCTCTATTGTCCCTACCAGGAGACTCACCCGGTTAAAGGCTGTGATGGTTTCTCCACTCGTGGGCTCTCAGCATCCTCCCACTCTGAGCTTCTCAAACCTCTCCCTGCCTGCTCTTTCAGGCACCTGCAGGCAGTGCCGTCAGCCCTGCTGCCCTTTGCAAAGGAGCTGCTCCTGGTCAGAGCTGGTTCTTTGTGTTGTTGCCTGGTATTCATGATTTCCCTCCATCCCAGGAGCCCAGCTCAGCCCAGCAGCAGAGGAGCAGCCCAAGGCATTTTAATGACCCCTCTGGAGGGTTTTGTCCATCAACATCAGACACTGAGAAGTTCAAGAAACCTCTCAAGAATTCAAAGTCAGACAAAAACTCCAGAGTTTCCTGAAGTGTTAATGGTCCTCACTGAAGGACATCTCTGACAGAACCTCCACAAGGGATGTCAGAGCAGAAAACTCGAGGCAGTGATGACAAATCAGCAAAGGTGGCTTTGATGATGTGCAAACTTCCATGTGTTACATCAGCTACAGCACCAAGCTCTGCCCCCTCAGCCCCTGGAGAGGGAGATACTGTCCTTCACACATTGATCAGTACTTATCTTCACGAAAGTGGGATGTGGGGATCTGCAATGAGAAGTGCAGAAACAGGGTACAGAACCTGTCAGGCTTCCAAGTGGGAATGAGGAGGTAATAAACCCTTGCAGAGAAACAACAGGCAGAAATTCCCTGTTCTGCCAGGGATGCACAATTCTGCACCATTTCTCTCTGGTCTTAAGGATTCACGCTGTGCTCTCTTTGCTTTCTTTGTGGACATCTCAGTTCATCTTTACAGTGCCATCAGACATCCCCTCCAGCACCTCTCTGCACTGAGGCAAAACCTTTACCCACACAGAGTCTGGAGCACTTGGTACCAGGTTTTCCCTTTAAGAGGCTGTGCTTTTCCCTTCGGTCACTGCTGATGGGTTGCAGCCCAGATAGGCACCAGTATCCTCAGACTGGAGCAGAGACAGGAATTGGACCCGAACGTGGCATCAGGGAGCTGTGATGTTGATGGCATAACTACTGTTGTGTGGAGAGACCTCTCCCATGGCTGGAGGGAGGGCTGTAAGTGATGGATATAGCTCTTTGGAAGAGACAGACACAAATGATCAGGAGGAAGATGCTCTCAGGTTGAAGGAGCTGATGGAAAGTATGGAGATGCTGTCCCAGACAGGGAAGAGATTGGATCAGGTCTTGTGGGTGAAGGTAAGAGTAGAAGCCAGTTAGACTGACATCATGATGGGAGATAAAGTACCTGCAGTCAGAGTGGGGAAGTGGAAAAGTTCTTAGTCAAGGTCTTAGTCAAGTAAGGAATCTGAGGAAGCCTTTGTATCTCAGCTCTTGCTGATATTCTCAGGAGAGGGAAGAGAGCAGCCTCAAAAGTCTCCTTTGGGTTTTTGGAGGTCCCTGCGTTTAACTTTTCGGCATAGCTATGAGGCTGATCAAGCAAGGGAGTGCTCAGCTGGATCTGGTACTGAGCAAAAAAGGGAGACCTGCCCAGGTATGTGCTAGCAATTGTCAAGCTTGTCTGTGGTGTCCATGAGACAGTGCAATTCCATCTCCCCAGGTAAGTCAGGAAGAAAAGAGGCAGAGAAGAGGTGTCTGAGCTCATAGGGACAGACTTTGGTTTATTCCAGGGACTTTTATCAGGAAGTATTGTTCAAACGGATCAGAACCCAGAACAGCTGCTTCTCATGGACATCATCTTGCACAGATGTGTTCCAGGCCTTGGATCAATTCCATGGCCCTCCTCTGGAGCCACTCCAGCACGTCCATGCCTTTCTCATATTGGGGACTCTGGAGCTGGATAAAGAACCCCAGGTGGAATCTCACAAGAGCAGGGTCAAAGGAAGAATCATCTCTCACAACCTGCTGGCTACATTTCTTCTCATGCAACCCAGGATCCAATTTGCTTTGTGGGCTTCAAGCACACATTGCCAACTCATATCCAAGTTTTTCATCAGTCAATACTCCCATGTTCTGCTCCACAAGGCTGCACTCAATCCATTTGACTCCAGTCTGTACTGGTAGTAGGGATTACCCTGTTTGAGGTTCGGGACCTTATCCTTGTTGTACTTCATGGGCCAAATCCCAAACACATAACTCCTCACACCAACTCTTGCCCTGTTGCTTCCCCCAACCTCTATCATTAGCTTTAAAATGCCAGCTTCACTCCTAGGCCTGACTCCAGCCCAAAACGAACCCAGCCCACAGCCTTAACATTAACCAGGCACCCTCAGAAGAATACCTACCCCTGTCCCTAAGCCTTTTTCCAATCCCCAACACTAAAAGGTGAGGTCGAGTCTCTTAGCCCCAACTTGAACACCCAAACCCCAAAGCCCTCATTTCTGTACTCTGTTACACTCACTTTCAACCCCTCTGAACTCTCACTTCCTCTGTGAAGAGGGAACAGAGCTGCGAGAGAGACTGTGAGGTCAGTTCTTTCTGAAGTAGCTGGGAGATGAGCCACAGGTCAGTCATAACCTCAAGTTTATGTGCTTTTAGTCTCACATCCTTCAGCACCTCTACGAGGACAGCAGAAGGCACGTGGTTGGCAAGTTGACTGTATGAATCCCTTTCCATAAGTACCTGGAAGGTGCGTGCAGGAAAAGGGTTTGGATATGGATTGTCAAATACTTTCCACCTCAGTACCTGATGGGACAGCGACAGGTAGGTGACTTGGTTGTGTCTATTGGAGAAGCTGAAGGCCAAAGGCAAACACAAGGCTTGGAAAATCAATATAGAGATACCTCTGGTCACTTGATGGGCCACAAGAAGTTTGATAGTTAACATTATGACATCAGTGATGTCTCAGAAGCTCCTAGGCCAGTGAGAGGCATATGGCCATGAAGACAAGTGTGGGATCACTTTAGTCTCAAACTCCTGTAGTGATTGTCCATCAGGAGACACAGGTCCTGGGTGTTGTCTCTGACATTCATTCTGGCTGAGAACCTGACAACCTGCAGCAGACATGTGTCTTGGTTGGTGTTTTGTGCCTGGAGGCTCTCGGTATTTCTGTCCCCACTCAAAACGACACACAGACTCTGTGAGGTGTTGTTTAAAATGCCATTTGTTGGAGAAACACTCTAAACACAGAGGGAATTATGCGGGCAATGTTATATTCCTTCAGATGCCAGAGTTCCTGGCAGTGGGGCAGAAAGTTGGGCAGCTTCCATCTGTGGGAACTGATCCTGACATCTCTTTCAAAGATCTAAGAGGTAAGAAAAACAGTCATTCCATGGTCACTCCTCACCAAAGAGAGATGCAGCCTGGGATTCCCTGGGTTGCACTTTTGTCCACTTTCAAAGACGTGGGCAACCCTTGCTTGTCCTCACTCACAAGAGACCTCAACCAATCCCATGGCCTCTCAAAAGGGCATTTCCAAAGAAATATCGATCTTCCCCTGGAACTTCCTCACCACTATTCTTCCTGTCATACGGTGTATTTAATGTCCCTCATCTTCCCTGTCCCTTCACGTCTCCTAATCCAGTAGCCATTTCTGATCTCATCTGTGCAGACTCACTCTTGAGACAAAGGCAAATTCCTTTAATCTTTGATTTTGTCCTCCCCTCATTCTTTGTTCATTTCGAGAACTCTCACCTAACCAGATGCTGCTTTGAGTTTCAGGGATTTCAAAGCTTCCCTGTCTCTCAACACGTAGGTTGTCTCTTCAGCTCAGTCATTAATTATGTTTATATCTGCCTTTTTTGTACCAATCTCAACATTTGTCATAAGAGTGCCCCTTGTAGAAAGGCAGCCTCATCAGAGACAGCTTGGACTGAGCATGTGAGTGAGGAGGGTGTTTATTGACTATGAAGCTTTGTCTGGCATTTCTTTTTTATTCTCCTGTGCCTGTGAACAGCCAGTTCTGTAAGGAAAGCAGGGGGAGATGGTGCCATGGAGCTGGAACACTCAGCTCTGGAACAAAAGGAAGTGTGATGGAAGGAAAAGGGATACAATATCCATGGGGGAAATGAGAGAAATTTTGGGACTGGGGAGGTGAAGAGCAAGGCTGTCCATACAGTGTCAGACCTCAAGGGACTGCTTCTCCATGCTGCCCAGACCTCCTGAGGAGACACTCTGCATCAATGCCAAGTGGAGAATGCTTCTGTCACCTCTTCTCTGAACCAAAACGTAATGAAATACAAATTTTAAATGAAACCACAGTTTTATGAGGTTCACTTTGAAATATTCCTCTTTAACTGCACTGGGAAATGACTCCAGTGAGCTGCACAAGGCTTCTAGACTTTTAGAAAATTCCTGGAAGAGAAAGAGCTTGTTAAAATTTTCTGTATTTTAATGAGACCCATGGTGGCTTTGCTGATGAGTCACTGAAATTCAGCTAATGAGAGGAGATTGTAGAAACCTCTGAAGAATACAAAAAAACCCTCAGAGGGGTTTTCATTGGTCTCAGAGAGGATCGTTACTGACAAGGCCTCCCCAGGGACTCGTTAGAGCAGATAATTGGAGGCCGTGATTGCAGAGAGACAAAGACACTGTGCAGGCAGCTGTAATGCTGAGAAAAGCCTCGGTCTGCTTGATGAAGCAGAAGGCCAAGTCCTGACCCCCAGGCCCTGGGAAGGTAGATCTGGCTTTCACTACAATGACCCTGGATATTCTCATATTGCTGAATCCAGTTTGGAGCAGTTATTCCATTTAATTCCAAACACAGGCCTGTAGAGCTACGTGAGGGTCCAAGGCTCTCACACACAGCTCCAGGCAGGTGCAGAGGAGTTGGGTCATAGAAGGTAAGGGTCATGAAAGTCCTGGGTCATAGAAGATTCACAGAATACTTGAGTGTGAAAAGAGTCAGATCATGGAAGAGTGGTAGAAGAGTTCAGTTTCTGAAGATTCATAGAAGAGTTTGGCTATAGAAGGTTCATGAAAGGATCACAGAATATTAACATCATGGAAGATTTGAGTCACAGAAGTGTGAGTGTTTATTCAGGTTTTAGAAAGGCTGAGTCATAGAGGGTCAGTTCAGAAAAGGGCTGGTTCAGAGAAGGATCGGTTCATAGAAGAACTATAGAACAAACGGGTCATAACTGTGTCGGCTCATATAAGGGTTGGGTCATGGAATGGTTTGGTCATAGAATATTTAGGTCATAAAGGAGCTGGGTCACAGAGGAGTTGGGTCATAGAAGCGTCTAGAAAGGTCTGGCCATAGAAAACCATAGAAGGTCCAAAGAAGAGTTGGGTAAGAGAAGGCTCAGTTCAGAGAAGGCTCAGGTTTTGGAAGACTCAGGTCATAGAGTATTCATAGTACTGTAGGGTGATAGAAGAGTTGGGTCATAGAAGAGTTGAGTCATAGAAGAGTTGGGCCATAGAAGAGTTGGGCCATAGAAGAGTTGGGTGATAGAAGAGTTTGGTAGTAGCAGGTACATAGAAATGTTGGGCCATAGAAGGCACATAGAAGGATCGACTCATAGAAGGGTGAGGTCACCGAAGGGTAAGTTGATAGCAGGTTTGATTCATAGAACAGTTAAGCCTGGAAGAGTTGGGTCGTAGAAAATCATAGAAAAGGAGGCTCAATTAAGTGTCAGGTCATAGGGGAGTCGTGACAGAATCAGGTCATAGAAGGCCCAGGTCATAGAAGGCCCAGGTCATGGAAGAGTTTTGTCATCAAATCTCAGGTCATAGAATGATGGTGAGACACAATCTGCCCAAGGGAATTCCTTAGTCCTTCAGACACCCAAGAATGGGGTCCAGGTGGACAAGATGTGGGGCAGAGGCTTTAGTTCCCTGCTCATCCATTGGTTGTTTTTGAAAATGAAACACAATGTGTGAGTGGTGCCACTGTCAGGGAGCTCTCCCAGTTTCCATGGCCTTTCAAATATGAAGGAGAGTGGCCTCACTGTGACATCGTCCTGCTCACTCAGATCCCCAGGATGCTGCCCTTCCTATCCCAGAGAATGGGAAGGATGGTGTTTGTTGAAGAAATTCCTGACTTGATCCCCACCTGCTGCTGGTTGATCTCCTCCAGAGTCCTGCCCTGAGCCACAGGGGCCTGGGAGACCTTGCAAAGAGGACACAGGGAATCTCAGGTCTGTCCACAAGTGCTATTCTGAAATCCAGCAGTGCCCACACAGTGTCTTTTTTTTCTCCTTTAACTGTTCTTGATGCAGTCACAGCTCAATATGGTGCCCTTGAATTGCCTTTCAAGCTGAAACAGAGTCTCAGTCTGGACCCTTGATGATCTTGGAGGATGCTGTCCTTGAAGCTCATCTGTCCTGAGCTCTGTGACCATGTCACAGCTCTGTCTCCCACAGGAACAAGTCCAGCTCCTCCTGCCTGTGCCCCTGGCTGAAGGCATTGCTGACCATTTTGGCTGAAACCCTGCAGCTGTGGCACCAAGCAAGTTCTTCCCTGACATAAAGAAACCTGGTGCCAAGTGTCCAAGACCCCGTGTGTGCAAACGCTTTGCTTAGAGCATAGACGTAGCTGGGACTAAAGAGCTGAATGTCTTTCCGGCCCCCGATCTAAAGACCCAGGATGAAATATCTAAAATCACTCAATGGAAAACATCTTCCCAGTCTGGAGAAATGAGTTCATTCCCTGTCACCATCCTTCTGTACTTCGTAAATATGGGAAAAGAAAAGTCATTTTATACACAGGCATTTTTCAGACAGGAGAAATGAAACTGAAGGAAAGAAGTGTCTCTTCTAACTGAGGGAACACCAGGGATTGCTTCAGCCTGTTTCACAGCAGGTTCCCCTGGAGACCTGACTTGTCATCACTGCTTCCAGTTTTCTGCTCTGACATCCCCTGTGGAGGCTCTGTCAGAGATGTCCCTCAGTGGGGACCATTAAAACTTGAGGAAACTTTGGAGTTAGTGTCTGACTTTGAATTCTTGAGTGTCTTCTTGATCTTCTCAGTGTCTGATATTGATGAAGAAAAACCCTCCAGAGGGGTCATTAAACGTCTTATGCTGCTCCTCTGCTGCTAAGCTGGGTTGGGCTCCTGGGATGGAGGGAGCTCCTGACAAGCAGGCAGCACTACAAAGAGCCATCTCTGGCCATGAGCAGCTTCTCTGCAAAGCACAGCAGGGCTGAGGGCACTGCCTGCAGGAAGCGAGGGGAGAGGAGGGAGGCAGAGAGAGGTGAAAGGCAGTGTGGGCTGGAAGGAGAGGTAAAAACTCACAAGTCTTCACAGCCCTTCACACGGTAAGTTTCTGGGTGCAGGGCAATGCTGGTGAGTTCTGAAGGGATTCCCTAAAGCTGAAATGTTCCGCAGCTGTTAAGGATGAATCTCTCTCCTGGCTTTTGTGGTCCCTGAAACCAAGGGACTCTGTGTGCTGTGGTAGGGACTCTTCCATCTGCCCAGGGAGCTCTCCATGGCACTGTGGAGAGAAGCTGTGGGTGGAAGGAGCAATCACCAGCAGGGCATGACAGGGCAGGGAAGAGTCCTTCTGCTCTCAAGATGGTGTTGCATGGGTAAGAGCTGCTCAAAGCTCCAGATCACCAGCAGGGCACTTCCAAGGGGGGACTTCAGGAGGAAGGTCCATTCAGGTACTTCCTGGAAGGGAAAGTGCTTCCCTTAGTCTTCAATTTCATGCTGTGGGAATGTTAAAGGGAAAGGAGCTGTAGATTTGTGAGAAGTGACTGGTGTTCTTAAACCATTAAAATGTGTGATCTCTAGGTGTTCTAGGAAGTTCATAAACTGCCTGCATTGACCCCTCATCCTACGGGCAGCACCAGTATTATGTTGCTGGAAACATCATAGTTTGTAAAACCTGCTCTTTGCCACCTGCAAGCAGGGAGATGTCCCTGGGAAGAGCCTTCCCGTGAGGTGTTTTGTTCAGAGCAGAACTGAGCACACAAACCACAGGATAGGGTCTTTCAGAATTTATTTGAGAAAAGCCATGTGGTGACAGAGAGGCATTTGGAAAAGGAAAAGGAAACAGAGGGATGGAGAGGGAAGAAGGCAAAATTAAGACTTGTCATATCATGAGAAGGAGTACTGGGAAAACTCCCTCTCATCCCCTCCAGGGCACACCCCTTCCTCTCAGCAAACCTCCTGTCTCTCCTTGGACACAGCAAGTTCTCTGCCCTCATGGCCATGGGGCACAAGGCATCAGCTGCCCCACTCTGCAGCCAGAGCTCCAGCTGAGCAGAGCTGCCTCTCTGTGTCCCCGTGCCCATTGCCCTCTGCAGAGCACAGGGGCCGAGTGGGACAGCTTTGCTGTCTGGGAGGCTGCCAGCACAATTAGTGAAGGTCAAAACTTTCTCAAGTGCCTTTGTCTCTCTTCCTGCCTCCCTTGGCAAAAGGATCCTTGAGCTGTCCCTGCTCCTGCTTGTGGGCTCTGTGGGGTTGGGGAAGTTTAAGAAAGTGAATTTTCCAGCCTTGCTAGACTGGAGTCTTTGTGGGAGTGAGGTGCCCCAGCTCCTTACAGACTCATTGGGCTCCAGGTAATGTGGTATCTGTGTTTGGGAAATGAATGGCTCTTCCCAAAGGAGATCCTCTCTGTAGAACACTTGAACATTTCCCTGCAGTGTCCTGCCAGGCTGAGAGCTGGGCACAAGACACCCCTGTCTCACAACACATTTGCGATCTCTGAGCTCCCATGAAGGAGCCCCCAGAGGTGCTAAGGCCATGAAAATGTTGTGGAGGAGCTGTATGTGGGCAGCTGAAAGGTGTCCTGAGCGTCCTTCTCTGAGGACAGCGTGTTGTGCACCCTCAGGCACCCTGTGAAAGAGGATGAGGTTTGGAGATCCAAGTTCTGAATCCAAGCTCCTCTCCTTTCAGCAGGGTCCAGCTTCTTTTAAGGGAAACATACGACTATGACCATAAGAGCACAGGGAAGATGGAAATAGAATTAACAGACAGAACAGCTCCCTCCAGCAAACACGAAGTGACCGTGAAGTGTTCAGATATTTAGGTCTTGAGATAGAGATAGGCAACATTTTTACGTTTGAAGACAACACTCCAATTAGGGCAGGGGGATCAAAAAAAAACCCAACAGAAAATGAAAAAAAAAACCAAAAAACGCCCCAAAAAATTCTTTTGCATAAAATTGTGTTATAAACTCTCATTGTCCTTTCCTTTTCTGAGTAGCGCCCCCTTCCAAATAAACAACAGATGTCCAACAGCAGCTCCATCACCCAGTTCCTCCTCCTGGCATTCACAGACACACAGGAGCTGCAGCTCTTGACCTTCTGGCTCTTCCTGGGCATCTACCTGATTGCTCTCCTGGGAAACGGCCTCATCATCACCTCCATAGCCTGTGACCACCACCTCCACACCCCCATGTACTTCTTCCTCCTCAATATCTCCATCCTCGATGTGGGCTCCATTTCCACCACTGTCCCTAAATCCATGGCAAATTCCCTCTCGGACACCAGAGCCATCTCCTACGCAGCATGTGCTGCACAGGTATTTTTCTTTTTGTTCTTCATGTCCACTGAGTATTTCCTTCTCACCATCATGTCCTACAACCGCTACGTTGCCATCTGCAAACCCCTGCACTACGGGACCCTCCTGGGCAGCAGAGCTTGTGTCCACATGGCAGCAGCTGCCTGGGGCAGTGCTCTTTTCTATGCTCTGCTGCATACGACCAATACGTTTTCACTGCCCCTCTGCCAGGGCAATGTTTTGGACCAGTTCTTCTGTGAAATCCCCCACATATTAAAACTGTCCTGCTCAGATTCCTCCCTCCCAGAGACCAGGCTTCTTGTGGTCAGTGTCTTATTGGCATTTGGCTGTTTTCTTTTAATTGTGGTGTCCTATGTGCAGATCTTGAGGGTTGTGCTGAGGATCCCCTCTGAGCAGGAACGGCACAAAGCCTTTTCCACCTGCCTCCCTCACCTGGCCGTGGTGTCTCTGTTTATCAGCACTGCCATGGTTGCCCATCTGAAACCCTCCTCCATCTCCTCCCCATCCATGGACCTGGTGTTGTCAGTTCTGTACTCGGTGGTGCCTCCAGGAATAAACCCCCTAATTTATAGCTTGAGGAACCAGGAAATAAGAAATGCAATGTGGAAACCCATAACTGGATGTATTTCTAAAGCCGTAAATAGCTGATCTTCTTCAGCAAATGAGTTATAAGGTATTCATTGAGGTGCAAACAGGTGGTTTTTTTTGTTTTCCTGCAGTTTTCTTAAAATTCTTTTACTCTTACTCTTTCTCATTCAGTGCCGGGTTTTACTTGCTGAGTAGGTGGTTGTGTAAATAAGGAGCAGAACTGTTATGTTAATAAAGAAATAAATAAATGGGCCTTTCAACAACTTCTTTTTTCCTGAGTTCCATCCTCAAAGCCTTTTGGATCAGCAGGGACTGTTCCTGTTTACATGGGTGGAAAACAAGAGTCCTGGCACAGCCAGGCAGCTCCAGTGCTTGATCTCCCAGAAATATTCTCTTTCCCTTCCACACTCTCCTCCTCATCCCTTACTTTGCTCTAAGGCCTGAGTGCTCTGGCAGCTTGGTCACAGCCATGCTGTGAGCTCAGGCAGGGACAGGCAGTGGGCACTTGTGTGGCAGAGCTGGTCTCCTCGACAGCCTTTCCATAAAGAAAGGGGATCTCCTCAGGGCAGTACCTGAAGGTTTAGAACTTATTCTA
The DNA here is from genome assembly GCA_033558185.1 of Dromococcyx pavoninus. Taxonomy (NCBI): domain Eukaryota; kingdom Metazoa; phylum Chordata; class Aves; order Cuculiformes; family Neomorphidae; genus Dromococcyx; species Dromococcyx pavoninus. The sequence goes on along the minus strand of JAUMJL010000379.1, from coordinate 2,032,004 downwards.
AGGCTTCTCTCATAACTATGCCCAAGAAAGTGGCTCAGAGATGAAAACACCAGTGTACGATAACAGTGCAGGTTTGCAGGGTTCGTGTTGATTGCCATTTCCTTTCACAACGAGGTCTCCTGCAAGACACCTGAAGGACCAGCATAGACAATCCCTTACCCAGCCCTTCTAACCCTTCAAGAACCCATCTGTCAGGGTGTGTCTCGTGGTGTCTCTGCCACAGTGATCTGTGGAAACAATCCCTAAAACTTGCAAAAGTTCTAGGATAGATATGCTTTTATTTAGCCAGCGGACGACAGGATGGATAGATCCAAAAGCCCTATGCACTGAAACAGAAAATTCCCCAAGTTTATTCCTTGCAATATTACATAATCATGAGATTGCCTAACATGCCTATATATATGAATAACCTTTCCCCACTTCGTATTAAAATGAGTTCAAGAAATCATTTCCATAGGCTCCTCCTGTTCGCATCTGCACAGTTCCTCCTGCTGGTGGTCTCAGAGTGAATGTCCTCATCTACAACTTGTGAAACAAGGAGGTCAAGGATGCCCTGTGTAAAATGACACAGTGGATGCAGTGAGGAAACTGATAACTGAATATTTCTCTGAAGGAATAAACTGCCAGTAGTCTTCTGCATAAGAGCAATAATGGAACTCATTGCGGGCTCAGCCTGTCTTCTGTATCCAATTGTTAGTTTTTCACTTGTGATAATGTATTAATCTCTATTTTATTTCAATATCATCTTTTCTTTTCTGACAAAATCTCTCTTTAAATGAGGAGCTGTGCTGTTGCCATGGATTTAAACAAAATAACAAACTCAGTAGCAACTCTTTTCTTTCCTGAGTCCTTCCCTGCAAGGTATTTTTGGAGCTGCAGGGAGAGTTCTTGCTTGTGTGGGTGGAAGGGAAAAGAGTCCCGGCATGGCAGCACTGCCAGACAGCATCTGAGGAATGGTGAATCTGCTCAGGGCAGTGCCTGAAGGCTTAAGTCCTCTACCAAAATTTCTCTCCAGAACATTCCCAGGAAAATGATGAAAATACCAGTGTACAGATAAACAGTGTGGGTGTGAAGGGCTGGGTAATGCAACAGTGTCTTCTCACACTCAGGCTTCCTGAAAGACACCTGAATGATCAGCAGAGGCGAGTCTGGTCTGTGCCCATGTGTACCAGAAACTCTGAATAAACTGCCCCAGGGCAATCATTGTGGAGCAGCCCCTCAGAACCACCATTCCGAGCAATGGCCTCTCACTCCAGCTTAGAGAGGTTCTTTGTCCCTCCTTGGAAAGGCACAGAATGAGTAGGAGATACCCCATGTTTGCATTGTACAGATGAGATGTGAGCATGCACATCGTGTGTGAGGTGAAATTAACCTGGGTGAGCACAAACAGCTGTTCCCTGGGGTTCCATGAAGGCCTGTGGGACAGACAATGTCTCGAGGTCACTTCTTGGTGGGAGTAATATCCCATGGGAAACCGCCTGAATGCAGGAAACACTGGAATGTGCTTCATTGAACTGAGGTCCCTGTGTCCTTTCCTCATGACGTGTTGTTTCTCAGATGGATGCAGAGCAGGGTGACATTCCAGGGCTCAGGTTCCTTCTCTCCTCTGAAAGCATCAGCAGGGGGCCAGACAGATATGGTGACAATTTCCTCTGTGTGTGAAAGGGAAAGATTGTTTCTCTGAACATCCCTGGGTGCATAAGGCTTCCACAAGAGGAGCTCAAATGTGCATTCCTGACAGAACTCTGACATTTCTGTGTGTGACTCTAGGAACAAACCCCAGTGGCCCAGAGAGATTCATCTCAGCTGCCTTGGACAAGCTCAGTGTGACTATTCCTGTCTGCTATGCCATCTGAAAGATGCCTGTGCCCATCCTGACAGTTCTCCATCGTGATCTCACAGGAAACACTGACATGTTGTGCACAATAACCCATGGTTTTGGCTGACAAGATCGTGCTTGCCATTCTTAAGCCGTATCCAAATTCCTGAGGGTTCTGGATCAAGTTCCACTGCCAGACCATAAACACCCAGTGCTGTCTCCATAGCACCCAGTGTCTCTGCAGCCCATGGCTGGGACTGGCAGCTGGCACAAAGGACCTGCTGGAGCTACAGCTGGAGCATGGGCAGAGGGTCCCTGGACACCTAAACTGGCACAATGTGCAGTGTCCCTGTCACTGCATCCTACCCCAATTTTATGATCACTTTCTTTTACAGACTAAAGCAACACAGAATCCCCCAGAAATCATGACATCAAGCCAGGACAAAGCAAAGCACAGAGAACAACAACAATTATATTTGAAGCTTAATCATGCAGTAGGATGTTTCCTTCACTGTACATCTTTTGTTCTCTTCCTTTGTTGCTTCAATTTTAAAGCATTCTCAACATTTCCATCACACTACATTAAGAAACGCATTTTTTGTGTCTTTCACTGAGACCAGGGCCCCCAAAACCTCCCTGCTCTGCACTGCCCATGTGTGACAGATGCCCTTCACCCCCTCCTTTAACTGTAACAGCTGCAGTTTGATTAAGACTCCAGAAAAGGTAACGGCTGTGCTTTAGAGTCATAGAAGAGTGATAGAAGAATTGGAATGTGGAACAGTCACAGAAGAATCAAGAATAGGAGAGGTGGGTCATAGATCAGTCCGGTCATAGAAAGGGCAGAGAAGAGTCAGGTCGTAGAAGTTTCAGCCACAGAAGGGTTGGGTCACCAAACAATCATAGAAGTTTCACCTCATAGAAGGGTTACAGAATGGTAACATAAGTTTTGAGTCCTAGAAAGGTCGGGGTCCTAGAAGGGTTGACTCATAGAAATGTCATAGAAGATAGTTCAGAGAAGTATTGGGTCATAAAAGGATTGGGTCAAAGAAGGGTGATAGAAAGGTTGGGTCATAGAAGAGTCAGGCAAGAGTTGGGTCTTTAAACATTCATAGAAGAATTGGATTATAGATGAAGACTTAGCTAGAAAATTATTGAAGTATAAATGAGAATAAGAATTTATCTCTGCTTATATTTATACAATACATGCCAGTGTCTGTATTTTGTATCTGCTTGGCTTTATGGAACAAACCCACCAGTTATAAAGAACAGAAGGTATCAGACATTTGTGTAGTTTAAAGAGAAGAAAGTCGTCAGATGTGGTATATTTGCTTGGAGTTGCATTTGCTTATCTCAACATTCTCAGCTTTGAGCAATGTCTCTGGAAAGCAACAAGGCCTTTGGGAAGGACTATGGATGAAGAAATGGATCGGATCAGTTTTGGTGGGAAAGCAGAATCATAACACAGGACATGTGAACAAGATGAAGATGGGTGCATCTAATGAAGTAAAACAAGCACCAGGACTACAGTGTGCCTAAAGGGACATGAGGTGGTAGTAAAAACTGAATAATAGAGCTACTAATGCCTACAGAAGCATTTCTGGGAGTGAGTGTAGAATATGTTAATGATCTCTAAGGGGACTGATGAATATGTAACACTCATGTGGATAAAAGCTGCTCAATAGTTTTTTTGGCAGAACTTATGAGGAAAAATCCTGGTGTGACCCCAGTGCTGTAAAAAAAGAATTCTGGTTCAATAGTGACATTGGCTATTGAGTGTGATTTTTGCATTTCATGGAAGAGTCAGGCCATGGAAAATCCTGGTCATACAGGAGTTGAAGAAGGGTCAGGTCATAGAAGAGTAATAGAAAAGTTGGATATCGAGTCATAGAAATATTGGAACTTAAATCATAGAATCACACATAGTATTTTACAAATACTAAAATGACCTGGTTTCAAAGAAAGACAGGTGAGGTGATATGGAAAGGAATACTACAATTGAGTTCTAACATTTACATGAAGTCAATACAACTGTGCAAATGTCTTAGCTCACTGCACTTATAAGCACAGCCCCTCCCCAGCTCTCCCCACAGCCCCCGATTTCTCTCCAGTCCAGCAGAGGAGCCCAGTCTGGGCTGGTCCCACGACAGTGTCTACCGCAGGTTGCAGCAGAGCTCTGGGCTCTCTTGTCACAGCCCCAGCCCCTCTGAAAAGCACAGCAGCTGATGGGGGCAGGGACAGCTCTCAGCCTCCCTTACAGCCCCAGGGATGGAGGCTTGATAGGGCACAAAGACATGGATAGCAGTGAAAATCCAGAAAGAAGTTGCTCTCAATCACTTTCTCTGCACTGTGAAGGTTAATAAAAAAATGGGTTTTCAAATATGTCAATAGTAAAAGGCAGGCCATTACTTGATGAGCATGGGCACCTCTTTAACAGAAACGTAGACAAAGCAAAGACTTTTAATGTTTTTTTTTTTCATCATTATTCAACAAAAACATTGGACTTGCCCTCCCCCAGAGCCTGCAGTTGGAGGATCATGACTGGACAAACAATCTCCCAATCAACCCTAAACTTGTGCAGGATCTGCTCCTCCAGCTGGATCCCTCCAAGTCAATGGGGCCTGATGAGATCACCCAAGGGTACATAAAGAGCTGGCTGATGTCATAAGGATACCTCTCTCAATGATTTTTCAATGCTTTTGGGAATCTGGAGAGATACCAAGTGACTGGAAGGTAGCAAATGTTGTCCCAACCTTCAAGAAGGGCAGCAGAAATGACGCCAGTAACTACAGGCCTGTCAATCTCACTGCATGGCCTGGGAAGATTATGGAGAAGATTATTCTGGGAGTTATTGAACAACATCTGAAAGGTAACGCAGTCATTAGTCCCAGGCAGCACGGGTTTACCAAGGGAAGGTCCTGCCTTACAAACTTAATATCCTTCTATGACCGAGTCACCCACCCGGTCGACCAGGGAAAACTGGTTGATGTCATTTTTCTGGATTTCAGCAAAGCCTTTGATCCTGTCTCTCACAGGATTCTCATTGACAAAATGTGCAGAATACAGCTGGATAAACACATAATGCTGTGACTGAACAACTGGCTGATGGATCGGCCTCGAAGAGTCACAATGAATGGAGTTACATCAGGCTGGTGACCAGCCACTGGTAGGATCCCACAGGGATCCATCCTGGGGCCACTGCTCTTCAATATCTTCATAAATGGCCTGGATGAAAGACTTGAAGGTTTATTGACAAAGTTTGCTGATGACACAAAAGTCGGGGTAGCTGTTGACACTCTTGGGGGCAAGGAGGCCCTGCAGATGGATATTGACAGATTGGAGAGCTGGAAAATCACCAACAGCATGAAATTAAACAATGGCAAGTGCTGCGTTCTGAACCTGGGACACGGCAACCCTGGATACACGAACAGAGTATGACCTGGGAGGCTGGAGAGCAGCCCTGCGGAGAGGGACCCGGGGGTTCTGGTTGACGACAATTTGAACATGACCCAAGAGTGAGCCTTTGCAGCCAAGAGGGCAACCGTGTCCTGGGGTGCATCCAGCACAGCATCACCAGCCGAGGAAGGGAAGGGATCGTCCCCCTCTACTCTGCACTGGTGAGGCCCCAGCTCGAGTACTGGGAGCAGTTCTGGGCATCACAGGATAAAAAGGACATCAAACTCCTGGAGAGAGTCCAGAAGAGGTCACAAGGCAGGAGAAGGGTCTAGAGGGGAAGTCATGAGGAAGGACTGAAGTCACGGGGTCTCTTCAGCCTGGAGAGAAGCAGAACGTGAGGGGATCTCAGAGATGTTTGCTGCCCTCTCACAAGGGAGGGAGGTGAAAGAGGTGCTGACCTCTTCTCTCTTGTGACCTATGATAGGACTCGAGGGAATGGCAGGACGATGTGCCAGGGGAGGATTAGATTGAATATTAGGAAGAGGTTTTATGCTCAGAGGGATGTGAAGCACTGGAAAATCTCCCCAGGGAAGCAGTCATGGTACCGAGTCTGCCAGCATTCAAGAAGCATTTGGACAATGCCCTCAGCCACATGGTGTGAATGTTGGGATTGTCCTGCGCAGGGATAGGAGTTGGACTCAATGAACTTTTGGGGTCTTTTCCAGCTTGGGTCATGCTATGGTTCTGTGATTCTGTCATTCTATGGGTCTATGACCCAACCCTTCTATGAACGTTCCACAGCTGAACTCTTAGATTACTCTTCTATGATCCGACTCATGTATAATCAACTCTTTTGTGACCCATCTCTTATATGACCAGAACCTTCTATGACAGGGGCCTTCTATGACACAGTCCTTCTTTGACCTTCTATAACCCAACTATTCTCTGATTCTTCCGGGACATGACTTTCTATGACCCAACTCTTCTATGATTTGATCCTGCTATGACCTTTCTATGACCTGAACCTTCTATGATGTGACCTTTCCATGAGTCGGCTCTTCTATAGTCTTCTATGACCCGACAATTCTATCACCCCACTCTTCTTTGACTCCCCTATGACTCCGTTCTTCTGAAACCTGAGCATTCTGTGAACCAAGCCTTCTATGATCTGACTCTTCTCTCACCCTTCTATGTATTTTTGTGACCCAAATTCTCTATGATTTTCCATGACCCAACTCCTGTGTGACCCAGATCCTCTACGAGCTGAATAATCCATGACCATGCTCTTCTATGACTCAACCCTTATATGAACCCACCTGTCTATTACCTGACTCTTCTATTACCCGACTCTTCTATAACTCTTCTATGGCCTGACCCTTCTCTGACCCTTCTGTACCCTGATTCTTCTGTAACTCGATTCCTATTTCAACCAACACTTCTATGACCCTTATATGATCAAAAGTTTCTGAAAGTCAAATAAATTCTAACGCTTTATTGATTCGACTCTTTAATGACACAAATATTCTGACCCTTTTATGATCTGAATCTTTTATGACTTGAGACTTCTATGACCCAACATTCCTACAAAACTTCTGACCCAATAGTTCAATGAATGACATAAAATTTTACTCTTGCATTACTTCTCTGTGACCCGACCCTTCTATGACCTGATTCTTCTCACACCCAAGGTTTCTGATTCTTCTATTACCAGAATCACTTATGACCCTGCCTTTCTATAAACCAACTGTTCTGAACCTGCAGGGAACTTTTTGTGAGACCCTTGGCATCCCACAGAAATCTACAGGCCTATATTTAGAATGAAATGGAATAACTGTTCCAGACTGGATATGGCAAAGTGAGAATGTCTATGACACCAGAGTCATTGTAGTCACAGCCAGATCTGCCTTCCCAGGGCCTGAGGGTCAGGGCTTGGATTTTCTGAGTGTTACAGCTGCCTACAGAGTACCTTTCCCTCCCTGCAATCACGGCCTCAAACTGTCTCTTCTAACAAGTCCCTGACTATGACTTTGTCAGTAAAGAATCTCACTGGCACCAATTAAAACTTCAAGGTACTTTTTTTTTGCTTTTGAGTTCTTGAGAGGTTTCTTCAATCTCCTCTTAGTAGCTGAGGTTCAAGGACTACAGAGGCAATACATCCTGGGCCTCATTAAAATACAGAAAGTGCTAATGAGCTCTTTATCTTCTGTAGTTTTGTTCAGGTCTTCAAGCTTTGTACAGCTCATTGGAGTCATTTCACAGTGTGGTTAAAGAGGAGCATTTCAAAGTTATGTTTAAAGTTTGTATTTCATTATATTTCATTTCAAAGAAGAGGTGACAGAAGCATTCTTCAGTTGACATTGTTGCAGAGTGTCTTCTCAGAGGGATGGGCAGCATGGAGAAGCAGTCCCTTGAGGTCTGACACTGCATGGTCAGCCTTGGTCCTCACCACCACTTCCCACCATTTATTTCATTGCCCCCATGGGACATGCATCCCTTTTCCTTCCATCAGACTTCCCTGGACTCCAGAGCTGAGTGATCCAGCTCCATGGCACCATCTCCCTCTGATTTCCTTACAGAACTGGCTGCTCGCAGGCACAGGAGAATAAGAAAAGCAAAGCATGATAAAGTCTCAAAATCAGTATACCACGTCCTCACTCACATGTTCAGCACAAGCTGTCTGTGATGATGTTGCCTTTCTACAAGGGACAATCTTAGAGGAAAGGCTGAGATAGATACAAAAATGGCAGATATAAACATAATTAAAGACTTGGCTGAAGAGACAATCAGACTGCTGAGAGACAGGGAAGCTCAGAACTCCCTGAAGTTCAAAGCAGCATCAAGGTAGGTGAGAGTTCTCTGAATGAACAAAGAATGAGTAGAGGAGAAAATCAGAGAAGACAGTAGTGGGCCTTAGTCTGGAGAGTGAGTCAACAAAGATGACATCAGAAACGGCCATTGGATCATGAAAGGGGAAGGGACAGGGACGATGAAGTCGGATGAATGCACCGTATGATAGGAAGAACAGTAGTGAGGAAATCCCAGGGAAAGACTAATGTTTCTTTGGAAAATACATGTTGAGAGACTATGGGATTTGTCCAAGTCTCTTATGAGTGAGGACAAGCAAGGGTTCCACTCATCTTTGAAAGGGGACAAAAGTGCAGCCCCAGGATTCCCAGGCTGCACAAACTCACTTTGGTGAGCAGTAGCCATGGGATGACTGCTGTCGGGTTAGTATTTGTGCACCTGAAAGAGAAGAGAATCATCATGGAATCACCAAGGGTAAATCACATGTCAGCAACCTGGTTGTGTTCATGATGAAGCAGCTGCATTTGTGCCGCAGGTGACAACAGTTCATGTTGTTTACTTCCATTTCAGCAAGTTTTTGACATGATCTCCCTCAATACTCTTGTACCCCAGTGAGGCCATTGCAGTCTGATCAAACAGATGAGCAAAACAGCTGTTGGATGCTCAGGCTGAGAGAGCAGTGGTGAAGGGTCTGTATCCTCCTTGGAGTTTGGGGGATACCCTAGGGTTTAGTGAGCTGACACAGGGGACTCTTTGGAACACTGTGCAGCTGAACACCCATATCCATATCCCACAAGAGGAAGATCTCATCACATTTTTCAATGACACTAACTCGGGGACACCTAGACATAGAAAGGAGAAAGTCTGGGTCCTGTGCCTGGGATAGAGTGAAACCATGCAATTACAGGGGCAGGGGATGTCTGACTGAGGAGCAGCTCTGTGGAAAAACTCTGGTGGCTCTGGGCAACAGAAGGAAAAAAAAAAAACAGCAGTGTGACTTGGTGGCCCAACAGTGCCCTGGATTGTGTGAAGAGGAGCCTCAATAAAAGAGTGGGGGAAGTGATTATCTCACAATGCTCATTCCTTGTCAGATAACCAGTACACTCCTGAGTCTGTCCCTGGTCCCCCAATTCCAGTCTGCTGGGTCTGGCTGGGATGGGGTTCATTTTCTTTCCAGCAGACCCTGTGGTGCCTTTTTTTGTATTGGTGTCCAAAGGAGGGTTGGTGACACAACAGGGGTCTGGCTGTTGCTTAGATGGGTTGGCCCAGAATCAAGGCCTTCTCTGTTCCTCACTCTGCTCCCTCCCAGTGAGTCAACCCTTTATCACAATCCTCCATGCTCCTCGTAGTGCTGGGGTGGGCAGGTGAATTGGGAACACTGGAGTCATTTGAGCCTGGGAGAGTGTCAGGAGAATAACCTTTAATATTTTGTCATTGCTTTTCACAGTCCAAACCTTTTCTAACTGGCAATAAATTAAATTAACCTTCAGCAAGTCAACACATCTTTGCCAAGGACAGTAATTTGTCACTTACCTCCTTTTCTTTCTCTTGAGTTGTGAGTTGTTCTGGTTTATTTTCTGCCTTTGTCCCATTGAGTCAGGGCAGGGAGGGAGCAGCTGGGGGTTTTTTGGCTGCTGGCCAAGGTCAACCCACCACAGGACACACCAAGACTGTTGTGTCCAGTACGGGGCTCCCCAGCACAAAGAAGACCCTGCACAGCCTGGAGTAAGTCCTGCAAAGGCCAGAAAGATGGCTGGGGCCTGGAGCACGTTATGGACAGGGGGAGGCTGAGAGAGTTGGGGTTTGAGAAACCTCTCAGGGAAAAACACTGCGCAAGGCCTCAGGGCAGCTGGGGATTCCCAATGAATGGGCTTTCTCAGCATTTGTTGGGACAAGGCCATGAGCCCCTGATCTGTTTGGAGCTGTATGATAAAGAGCTTTGTGGAGAGAGCAGCAGTGACAAGAGCCGTGGGACTGGTGTGCAACAAATGTCAGTAGGAAACTGGTTCCCTTTTTATTAATAATGGTGGTGGAATTGGATATCACTGAGCAAAAGCAAGGACAGAGGTGACAATGTAGTAAACGTTCTTTCTCGGGGTTTGGACGTACATCCAGACATGGAAATGTTCATTGTGTGGGACACATCTGGCATGATTTCCCTGGGGCCGGTTCTCAAGGGTGTCCAGGGAACGTGAAACACACGAGGCTCCTCTCCTTTGCTCTCTTGTCCTTGCTCCCTTCACCATGACACCCGACTCTACACCATGAACAACCTGCTCGGTGCCCTCACCCTGCACACTCTCATGTTTAAGCTCTACACTGATGCCCTCCCCTTCTGGGCTATTTCTATCCCAGCCCAGCTTCTCCCCAGCTCTCTCCACCTCTCCTGTCCTCTCCCACTGTGGTGGGAGCCCAATGTGGTGCAGCCCAGCAGAGCAGCCCAGCCTGGAATGGCAGCCCCAGCATTTCTGAAGAGCACAGTAACTTCTTGGGGGGCAGAGAGGGGTCTTATCCTGCCCATTGGCCCCAGGGCTGCTGCTGGCAATAATGACATAAGGAAAAAGAGGCCACTTACTCCCGGGCTCCCCTACACTCCTATTGTATGTGATCCACAACACCAGCTGCATTTGACCACTCCTTTGTCCCCACCAGCCCCACTCAGGCAGCTCCTGCATCTCTCCTGTCTCACTCCCCTCTGCCTGCTGGGTCCTCACTCACTCCCATGGGGCTTCAGAGTCCTTGTTTGCGGATACATGGATTCAGTCCTTTACTTTTGGGGGACATCACCTCTGTGGGGGTTTCGTCTTCAGAGTCTCCCTTCACTCCCAGCCCAGAGCACATGATAAGACCTCATCCTCTCCTCACCCCTTCAAATTCATTTTTGTGAGAGATTTGTATGTGTCATCAGTCCCGTTGCACATGAAGCCACCCGAGAAGGTAATGGGGAGCCCATTAAAAACTTCTGTACTGGCACTGGACAGTGAGAAGAGAGCTTTTAAAACCAGAAATTTTGGTCCAATGGAATACAATGATAGCATGAACTTGGACTTTTTGTTGGCACCATCTTTGGACAAAGAACTCAACATTCAAGTACCACATCTGGGAGATGTCTTTTCATTGAAGAGCTGGATCTGGACAGGCCACATCTGACACCGTTGTGCAAGAGTAACCCTCAACTGGATCAAACCTCAAGACACGTAGTGTAGCTCGGAATATTATCTATAGGTAGGATTATGGCAAGGGAATATAGCAGATTTGTGGGTTGAGATAACTCTGGGAAATGTGCATGGAAGGGGAAATAGATTATTTTTGGTGAAAAAGTATCCACTGGGGCAGTTTGTATAGGGCATCCTTGAGCTCCTTGTTCCTCAAGCTGTAGATGAGTGGATTCAGTGCTGGAGGCACCACAGAGTACAGAACCGACACTGTGAGATTTAGAGCTGGGGAGGAGATAGAAGGGGGTTTCAAGTGGGCAAACAAACCGGTGCTGAGAAACAAGGAGAAGACAGCCATGTGAGGGAGGCAGGTGGAAAAGGCTTTGTGCTGTCCCTGCTCAGAGGGGATCCTCAGCACGGCTCTGAAGATCTGCACATAGGACACCACAATGAAAACAAAACAGCCAAAACCTAAACAGGCACTGAACATGATAAACCCAACCTCCCTGAGGTAGGATCCTGAGCATGAGAGCTTGAGGATCTGGGGGATTTCACAGAAGAACTGTTCTACAGCATTGCCCTGACAGAGGGGCAGAGAAAATGTATTGACTGTGTGCAGCAGAGCATTGAGAAACCCAGAGCCCCAGGCAGCTGCTGCCATGTGGACACAAGCTCTGCTGCCCAGGAGGGTCCCGTAGTGCAGGGGTTTGCAGATGGCAACGTAGCGGTCGTAAGACATGACAGTGAGGAGAGAATACTCAGTGCTGATGAAGCAAATAGAGAAAAATATCTGTGCAGCACATTCTGGATAGGAGATAATTCTTGTGTCCCAGAGAGAATTTGCCATGGATTTGGGAACAGTGGTGGAGATGGAGCACATATCGAGGAGGGAGAGGCTGAGGAGGAAGAAGTACATGGGGGTGTGGAGATTGTGGTCCCAGGCTATGGTGATGATGATGAGGCCATTTCCCAGGAGGGCAGCCAGGTAGATGCCCAGGAAGAGCCAGAAGTGCAAGAGCTGCAGCTCCCATGTGTCTGTGAATGCCAGGAGAAGGAACTGGGTGATGAAGCTGCTGTTGGACATCTGCTTCCCCCTTGGCATCAGGGACTGATGAAGAAGGAAAAGACAGTCATACTTTAGAGGAGAATTCTCAAAGAAGAAAGTTAAATTTTTCATGTACTTTAGATCCTCCTACCCGTACGCCCTGAGGGGCAGGAGCCTCTGCCATGGGCTCCCAATGAGCAGTCTGCAGTGGTGGGTACAGACCTATGGGTGTTTACATAATTCACAATTCACATTACTCACAGTTTCAAGGAAATGAAATCCACTTTAATTGAGAAGAATATTGCAGTATCTTCTCTCCCAATTCAGATGAATAGGAGTTGCTTACAAGTTTTTATTAATTTTTATTTATTTGTTTATATGTCCCTGTCCTGCCTGGGGAGACTTCTGAAAGGTAGTAATTGTCCACATTTCTGTCATGAGACCTGAGTAGCAAAAAAGTTCCCTGCAAACCTAGAAATGCTGATCGGTCTTCTTCCCAGCTCCCCTGCACTCACATGATCTGCACATACAGGATGGACATGGTCGTATGTTTCCCTTAAAACAAAACAGATCCTGCTCAGAGTAGAGGAGTCTGGATTCAAAGCTCAGATCTCCAAACTTGTCCCCCTTTCTCAGGGTGCCTAGGGGTGCACAACACACTCTCCTCCAGACAAGGACACTGAGGACACCTTTCAACTGCCCACTTATAGCTGCTCCACACCATTTCCATGGCCTTAGCACCTCTGGGGCTGCTTTGTAGGTAGCTCAGAGATCACAAAGACGCAGTGAGACAGAGGTTGTCTGGTGCCAAGTTCTCAGCCTGGCAGGATACAGGAGGGCAATGGTCAAGTGTTCTACAGGCAGGATCTCCTTTGGGGTGAGACTTTCATTTCCCAAACCCAGATCCCACATTTCCTGGTCCCCCACAGGTTGTAAGGGGGGACATCACTCTCACACACATTCCAGCCTAGCAAGGTTTGAAGGATCAATGTCTGAATCTCCCCCAGCCCTACGAACAAGAACAGGAGCGGCACAAAGAGGTGGAAAACCGGGATCAGCACAACGATCCTTCTGTAAAGGGAGGAAGGAAGAGAGACAGACTGTTTACAAAGTTTTCACCCTCTGCAGAGGGAAATGGGTACAGGGACACAGAGAGGCAGCTCTGCTCTGCTGGAGCTCTCGCTGCAGAGTGGGCAGCTGATGCCTTGTGCCTCATGGTCACAAGGGCAGAGACTTTCCTGAGTCAGAGAGGAGGCAAGGAGCCTGCTGAGGTGAAGGGATCTGCCCTTGAGGGGATGAGAGGGAGTTGTCCCAATTCTCCTTCTCATGACACTACAGTATTTCATTTTGCTTTCTGCCCTTCCCACCCCTCTACTTTCTGGAAATTTTTCAACTGCTTCTATGTACCCACATGGATTTTCTCACACCAGATAATAAGAGACCCCCTCCCACCATCTGTGACCTTAGTCCTGCCCTGCAGAAAACTTATCATGCAAAGGCTCTGCCATCTCTCTGCTTGCAGGTGGCAAAGAACAGGTCAAACGAACAGTGATGTTCCCAGCCAAGATGATGCTGGTGGTCCCCTTACGTTGAGGGGTCAGCTGAGGCAGTTTCTGGAGTTCCTAGCAGATCAGCGTAACGGAGCCTGAATCACTTCTCACAGGTCTGCAGCTCAGTTCACCTTCACACCCCCACAGCATGAAATTAAAGACTAAGGGAAGTGCCTTCATTTCTAGGTAGCCCCTGCCTGGACTTTCATATGGAAACATCCCTTGGAAATGTCCTGAGGGTGATCCAGTGCTCTGAGCAGCCCTGTCCCATGCAACACCCATTTGAGAGCAGAAAGATTTTGCTGTGCCCTGTTGGGGGTTGCTCCTTCTACTCACAGCTTCTCCCCACAGCGCCATCGGGAGCTGCCTGAGCAGGTTGAGTGCTGACCTTGACAGAGTCCCTGTCCTGGCACAGAGCTCCTTGGTTTCAGGGACCTCTGACAGCAGACATTCTGTTCTCTGGAGCATGTCCTCCTCCTTCACACCAGAAAAGCCAGCATAGAGATTCAACCTTATCAGCCATGGCATGTGCCAGGTCTACGAGACACTTCAAAGGCACTCATCAGCATTGTCCTTCACTCAGAGACTTACCATGTCAAGGGCTGTGAAGATTTGTGATCCGGTGAGCTCTCACCTCTCTTCCCTTCCCTTCCCTTCCACTGCTTTTACCATCTCTCTGCTTCATTCCTCTCCCCTCGTTGCCTGCAGGCAGTGCCCTCAGCCCTGCTGTGCTTTGCACAAGAGATGCTCCTGGACAGAGCTGACTCTTTGTAATGCTGTCCACTTGTCATCAGCTCCCTCCATCTGAGGAGCCCAACCCAGCTCAGCAGCAGAGGAGAAGCACAAGGCAGCACCATGAAATCTCCCTCTGGGCTCCCTGAATGTTTCCCGGGGTCTCCAGGGGATCCTGTTAAGAAACAGGCTGAAGAAATCCCTGATATTTCCTCTGCTGAGGAGAGAAACTTCTTTCTTGCAGTGACAATAGGACCCTTCCCTTCAGTGTAATGAAAACAGATGCAAGTCCCTGCGGGCAATGAAAGAAAAGGGGGTGATGGGGAGGTGAGGGCAGGGATGTCCATGCAGTGTCAGACCTCAAGGGACTGCTTTTCTGTGCTGGCCAGACCTCCTGAAGAGACACCTGGCATCAATGCCAATAGGAGAATGGTTCTGTCACCACTTCTCTTAACTGAAATGGAACGAAATAAAAACTTTGCATTATAACGTATATTTGTTAGGGGCACTTTGAAATCTTCTTTAATCACACTGAGAAATGACTGCAATGAACTGTACAAGGCTTGAACACCGGAAGAAAGCTCCACAAAGATAAAGAGCTCATTAAGGCTTTCTGTATTTTAATGAGAACCAGGGTGTGTTTGATGCTGAGTCCTTGAATATCAGCTGCTTGAAGGAGATCAAGCAAATCTCTCAAGAAGTCAATGGCAGAACTCACATAATCTTGAAGCATTAATTGTTCTCAGTGAGGATTGTTACTGACAAAGCCTCCCAAGGAACTCGTTAGAGCAGATAATCGGAGGCCATGATTGCAGGGCGGCAAAGGCGCTGTGCAGGCAGCTGTAATGCTGCCAAAGTTTTGGTCTGCTTGATGAATCAGAAAGGCCAAGCTCTGACCCCCCAGGCCCTGGGAAGGCAGATCTGGCTGTGACTACAGTGATGCTGGTGTCATCAACATTCTCACATTGCTGTATCCAATTTGGAGGATTTATTCCATTTAATTCCAAATGCAAGCCTGTAAAGTTACATGAGTCCAAGGCTCTCACACACAGATTCATGCAGGTTCAGAAGAGTTGGGTCATAGAAATGAAGGGTCATAAAAGGATTGGGTCATAGAGGAGTCTCAGAACATTTGAGACAAAAAAAGTCTTACCATAGCCAGGTCATGGAAGGGTCATAGAAGAATCAGGCTGTATAAAAATTAGAGAGGTGTCAGGTTGTTGAATAGTCGGGTCATAGACATGTGAGGTCATAGAAGGGTTTGGTCACAGAAGAATTTGATCATAGAAGAGTCGTAGAGAAGTTGAGTTATAGAATGCCACAGAAAGGTCAGAGAAGAGTTGGGTCATAGAAGACTTCGTTCCCAGAAGACCTAGTTCACAAAAGTCTCTGGTTCTAGAAGAGTCGTGTCATAGACACATCGTAGAAGGGTTGGGTGGTAGAAGAGCCGAGTCAAAGGAGATTTTAGTTTGGAAGATAAAATGAAGGGTTTTTTCATAGAAGGATTGTAGAGATGCTGAGTCATAGAAGCGTCATAGAAGCATCATAGAATTGTTGAGCTCATAGAAGAGTCAGGTCATAGATGTGTAAAGTCAGAGAATCATAGATCATAGGTGAACTACTTTGGAAGAGACCCACAAGGATCATCGAGTCCAATTCCTATACCTGCATAGGACAATCCCAACATTGACGCCATGGGTCTGAGGGCCCTGTGGATAGAAGAGGTGGCTCATATAATACTCGTGTCACAGAGTCAGGTAAAAGAGGGTCAGATCATAGAAGGGTCAGTTCATAGCAGGGCTGTTTCATAGAACCGTTGGGCCATGAAAGGGTCAGTTCCCAGAAGAGCCGGGTCATAGAAGACTTTGTTCATCGATGTGGTCTGATCATAAAAGCAGTAGAGATGATTCGTGTCGTAGCTCACAGAAGAGTCGTACAATCTTGGTTCATGGAAAGTCACACCATGGAGGAGTCAGAGAACAGTCAGGTCACAGAAGGTCATAAAAGGGTTGGGTCATAAAAGGGTTGGGTCATAAAAGGCCACAATCGTAGAAGTTCATCATACAAAAGATGGGTAACAGAAGAGTTGGGTCACGGATGAGTTGGGTCATAGAGGGTTAATAGAATAGTTCAGTCACAGAACGTTCATATAAAAGTTGGATCATAGAAAGGGTGGGTCATAGATTATTCAGGTCAGAGAGGAGTCAGGTCACAGAAGTCAGGTCATAGGTGAGTCATGGAGGAGTCAGAGAAGAGCTGGATCATAGAAAGGGTGAGTCACAGAATGCTCATTATTAAGAAGTATCGGTTCATAGAAGACTCACATCCTGGAGGATATGGGTCACAGAGAAGTCAAGAGAAGGGTCGGGAGACAGAAGGATTGTGTCATAGAAGACATCGGTCATAGAATTTATAGACACTTTGGGTCATAGGTGTCTGACAGAAGAGCTGGGATATAGAAAGGTCGGGTCATAGTAAGGCTGGGTTGTAGAAGCTTCAGGTAACAGAAGGATCAGAGAAGAGATTTTTATGGAAGAGTCTGGTTAGAAGAGTTTCACAGTAAATTCAAGTCACATAAAGGTTCATATAAGAGTCAGGATATAGAAGACTCAAGTCATACAATAGTCATAGAAGGGTCATATAAACATTGGGTCATAAGAAGAGGCAGCTCTTATAAGAGTTGGGTTATGGGGGTGTCATACAAGGGCCAGGTCATGGAAGTGTTTGGCCATGCAAATGTTGGGTCGTACAATGATAGGGAGACAGAATCTGAGAAAGGGAAATCCAGTCCCCCTCTCTTTCAGACGTCCAGAAATGGTATTCAACTGGACAAGGTCTGGGGCACAAACTTTAGTTCCACTGCTCATTGTTTGACCATTTCTGAAAAGGACATGGAAACTGTGAGTGGTGCCATTAGTCAGGGAGTTCACCCAGTCTCCATGACCTTCAGAAGATGACGGAGATTGGCCTCGCTGTGACATCATCCTGCTCACACAGATCCCTGGGATGATGCCCCTCCTGTCCCAGAGACTGGGAAGGACTGCATTTGCTCAAGTGATTCTTAACTTGATCTCCTCCAGAGTCCCTCCCAGAGTCACAAAGTCATGGGAGATCTTACTGGGGAAGAGACGAAGAGGACACGAGGAATCTCAGATCGGTCTACATCCGCTCCTTCTAAATTCAGCAGAGACCACACAATGTCTTTTCTTCTTCAACTGTTCCTGAAGCAGTAAACACTCATCATGGAGCCCTTGAATTGCCTTTAAAGTTCACATTGGGTTTCGGTGTGGACACTTGCTGAGCTTGTCTGACTCTATTTGTATCGTCTTAATTAGTGGTTTGAATTATTATTATTTTGGCTGTGCCCAAAATAAACACTGTTTTGAATTTACCTGGGAGATTTTTTGTTCTCCAATTTGCTGTACAGGCATAAAAGGTTCTTCCCTCTCTGACCATGTGAGTTGGGGCAGGGAGAAATCTGGTGGCAAAAGCAAGGCTTGACATTTTTTGGCGTAGCTGGCAAGGATGTTTGAAGTGGGACAGAGTAAATTGTACTGAGGGGATAACACCCTGAAAGCTAAAAAAGGAAATTGTAATTTCTAGCATAGATATGATGGTTACCCAGGACATGTCTGATTTCTATTGCCCTCTACTACTGTTTTTAGAGTGGTTGGTGTTCTTCAGAGTCCTGGCAGCCATGTGGATGCCTACTTGGAAAGTCTGGTGGATGTAAAATTGAGAGAGAAAATGAGGCATTGAAAACAGTGATTGAGGTGCTGGAGGCAATTCCATTTGTGGTTGCAGAGGTCGCTGAATTGCAGGAGCAGGAGAGACTGCAATCAAAGGACAGCTTACTGGGGTGGAGGAAATGACGTTTTGGAGAGGGATGATGTGATTGTCGTTGCTACCCCTGGGATCAGCCACCTCACTGGAAGCATACAAAAAGCTGCTTCTTTGCAGTTAATGTGTGCCCCATTGCTAATGTTGGCCAACCTGGAATAAAACACCCCCTTGGCCAAAGGTTTGACTGACTCCTTAAGGGTTCACCAAGTTTCACATAGGTAGGTATGGAAAGAGGGTCTGAGAAAAGTTGTCCCTTGATATTTAATGGATGGCCTGCTCCTATCTGATCTGCAATTTTTAGTAGGAAAGCGGAAGGCACCAGATAAAGGTCCTCCTCAAAACGAGGGAAATCCTGCAGCCCCTGTCATAGAGGGAGGAGGAGTTCCTTCAGCTCCTGTGGGTGAGAATAACATCCCCAGGACAAAAAAATATATCTGGCAGGTTTTAGTAGGTGAGCTGAAATGCGGCTGCTGGATTGGTTTTAGAAGTCTCACAGAAAATAAACAAGAGGATTTATTGTCTATTTTTCTCCTTGGCCCTTTGACACACTGGGCACATTTGAGCCCAAATGTACTGGGCTCAAATGTAGACTTTTCTGACTGGAGTCGTGTGTTTATCAAGGCTACTCACCCAATGCATGGAAAAACAAGGATAAGGACTATAGTATCAACCTTCTGAGTTATTTGTGAAGATATTATTCTGACTGGTTTTCTTAGCTATTGTTATACTTATCTTGATAGCTGGTTTATATTTGTACTGCTTGAGTTATTGATCCTTGCATGATCACCTGTGCCAACCCTCTTTTTCCCTCCCTTCTCTTTCCCTCCATCCATTGTTTTCTCTTTTTTCTCCATCTCAACCTTTCTCAGAACAACACAGAGCCTTGAACGCAAATATGGTGGGAACCCATGGAGAAGACCCAGGCTGGAGCAGGAGAGAAGTGTCGGGAGGAAGGAGCGATAGAGCTGTCCTTTACTAATTGTTAACGTCTTCTTCACCACTCTTCGTGCTCCTCTTTGACAAATGGAGACATTTGAGGTTGGGAGAAAGTGTGAGGGGAATGGGCTTTAATATTTTGTCATTGTTTCTTACAGTTCAAACCTTTCTTGATGGACAGTATATTAAACTGACCTTCAGTAGCTCAACACGTCTTTGCCACTGACAGTAACTGGTCACTGACCTCCTTTGCTTTCTCTTGACCCATGAGCTTTTATGGCTTGTTTTCTCTCTTTGTCCCATTGAGTCAAGACAGGGAGGGAGAAGCTGGGGGGGTGTCTGGCTGCTGGCCAAGGTTAATCCACTTCTTCAGTATTTCTTGAGAGAAGGCTATGAGCACCATATCTGTCTGATATGAGAAAGGGCTTGGCTGAGAGACCAGCACTGACAAGGCTTGTGGGACTGGTGTGCAATAAATGTCAGTAGAAAACTAATTCACTTCTTATTAATAATGGTGGCAATGTTGGGTGTCACTCAGCAAAGGAGGAGGACAAATGTAACCATGCAGTAAGAGTCCATCCTCAGAGCTGAAGAGTACAGCCAGACATGGAAATGGCTGCTGTGTGGGACTCATCTGGGATGATTTTCCTGGGGCAGCTTCACCAGGGTGTCCAGGGAACATGGCACAGACCAGGCCCTTTGCTTTTGCACTGTTGCCCTTGCTTCCCTCACCATCATACCTGACTCTGGACCGTGAGAACTCTGCTGGGTGCCATCACCCTGCCCATTTTCACAGCTCAGCTCTACACTGGTGTTTTCCTCTCCTGTGCTCTTTCCATCCCAAACGAGCATCTCGCCAGCTCTCCTGCCTCCCCAGTCCTCTCCAACAGCCTAGTCCAGCACAGCAGAGAAGCTCAGTCTGGGATGGTCCCCACAGCATTGCCTATCAAAGGATGCTGCAGAACTCTGGCTGTTCAACCACAGCCACAGCCCCTCTGGAGGGTATAGCCATTCCTGGAGGCAGAGAGGGGTCTCATCCTGCCCATCAGTCCCAGGGCTGCTCCTTGCAATATTGACACAAGGAAACAGAGGCCACTCACTCCTACGGTCTCCTGCACTCATGTTGTAGGTGATCCTCAACCCCAGCTGCATTTGACCTCTTCTCTGCCCTCACCAGTCCCACTACCCAGGGCAGCACAAGAGTCCTATGTGTCCTCAGGCAGCTCCCACGTGTCTCCAGCCTCTCTTCTCTTTTCCTGCTGGAACCCACTTACTCCCTTGGCACTACAGAGTCCTTGTTTGTGGATACCTCGTTTCAGTGGTTTCATTTTGAGGACCATCACCTTTGAGGGTGTCATCTATCCTGTCATAAGCGAAGCAGCCCAAGGAAGTAAAGTGGAGCCCGTACAACATCTACACTGTCACTGCAGACCAAGAAGACACCCTTTAAAACTAGAACTTCTGGTCCAGAGGAAACCAAAGTTACTGTGAGTTTTACCCCAGTCACAGGGAGAACAGAAAGAAAAAAACTCTTTAAAAGACAACTCAGCCTTCAGGCAAGGCACCTGGGAGATCATCTTTTATTGAAGAGCTATGTTTGAAGCAGTCACATCTGACACAGTGTTGTGCAAGGGTCGAGTACAACTGGATTAAATCTCAAGACAAGTAGTGTAGCTTGGAAGATTATTTATAGGTAGGATTATTACAACTAGGCTCACCAAAGATGTTCCTGTGGAGGATGAGCCATCTCAAAGGGTGTCGTCAGTAACCCAACTGAAGTGCATGTACACAAACGCACACAGTATGGGAAACAAACAGGAGGAGCTGGAAGTCCTGGTCCAGCGGGAGAGCTATGACATAGCTATCACAGAAACGTGGTGAAACGACTCTCATGACTGGAGTGCGGCCATGGAAGGCTACAGGCTCTTCAGGAGAGACAGGCATGAGAGGAGGGGTGGAGGGGTGGCCCTCTACACTAGGGAAACCCTGGATGCTGTTGAAGTCGAGATCGGTGATGACCAGGTTGAGTGCCTATGGGTAAGGGTCAGAGGGGCAGTCAGGTCTGACCTCCTGGTTGGAGTATGTTACAGACCGCCTGACCAGGAGGAGGAGATGGATCTTCTATTGTTTAAGCAGCTGGAGACTTCCTCTAGATTGGCTGCCCTTGTTCTTTTAGGAGACTTTAACCTTCTGGATATCTGCTGGAAACTTAACACTGCTGAGAGGAGGCAGTCCAGGAGGTTCTTAGAGTGTATTGAGGACTGCTTTCTGTCGCAGCTGGTGAGTGAGCCCACCAGGGGTGAGGCTCTTCTTGACCTGCTGTTTACAAACAAAGAAGGGCTGGTGGGTGATGTTGTTGTCAGAGGCTATCTGGGGTGTAGTGATCATGAGATAATCAGGTTCTCTCTAAACAATGTAAAAAGAAAAGCCAGGAACAGAACATCGATGCTGGACTTTCGGAGGGCAGATTTTGGATTATTTAAGGAACTGGTCAGGAAAGAACCCTGGGAAATAGTTCTTAGTGGCAAGGGGTTTCAGGAAGGCTGGATACACTGCAAGAATGAAATCTTGAAGGGGCAGGAGCGGGCTGTCCCCATGTGTTGTAAGAACAGTCGTAGGGGCAGACGTCCAGCCTGGATGAGTAGGGAGCTTCTGAAGGAACTAAGTAACAAAAAGAGGATGTATCGCCGTTGGAAAGAAGGGGACGTAAGCCACGTCATGTTCAAAGATGTTGTTAAGTCGTGTAGGAGGAAAATCAGGGAAGCAAAAACCCAGTTGGAGCTCAAATTGGCCACTTCTGTTAAGGATAATAAGAAGAGTTTTTATAAATATATCAATGGTAGAAAGAAGGGCGGCAGTGATCTCCACTCCTTGTTGGATGTGGAGGGAAATACAGTAACCAAACATGCAGAGAAGGCTGAGGTACTTAATGCCTTCTTTGCCTCAGTTTTCAACAGCAAGGATGTCAGCTCGCTTGACAGTTGGCCCTCTGAAGTGGTTGATGGGGGCAGGGTGAAATATGGCCCTCCTGCAATCCATGAGGAGGAAGTTAGAGACCTGCTGAGCCACTTGGACCCTCATAAGTCTATGGGGCCGGATGGGATCCATCCTAGGGTGTTGAGAGAGCTGGCGGATGAGGTTGCTAAGCCGCTCTCCATCATCTTTCAGCAGTCTTGGCTCACTGGAGAGGTCCCGGAAGACTGGAAGTTGGCCAATGTGACGCCCATCCACAAGAAGGGCCGTAGGGATGATCCAGGTAATTACAGACCTGTCAGCCTGACCTCGGTCCCAGGTAAAATCATGGAGCAGATAATCCTGGGTGAAATCGTGCGGCACCTGCAGAACGGTCAAGAGATCAGGCCCATCCAGCATGGGTTTAGGAGGGGTAGGTCCTGCCTGACCAACCTGATCTCCTTTTATGACCATGTGACTCGACTGGTGGATGAGAGGAAGGCTGTGGATGTGGTATACCTGGACTTTAGCAAGGCCTTTGACACTGTCCCCCACAGTAGACTCCTAGGGAAGCTGGCAGCCTGTGGCTTAGATGGGAGCACTCTGTGCTGGGTTAGGAATTGGCTGGATGGCCGAGCCCAGAGAGTGGTGGTGAATGGTGTCTCATCCAGTTGGCGGCCGGTCACCAGTGGTGTCCCCCAGGGATCGGTGTTGGGTCCCGTCTGTTTAATATCTTTATTGATGATCTGGATGAGGGGATTGAGTCCATCATCAGCAAGTTTGCAGATGATACCAAGCTGGGAAGAAGGGTTGATCTGTTAGAGGGTAGGATGGCCCTGCAGAGGGACCTGGACAGATTGGAGAGATGGGCTGATTCTAATGGGATGATGTTTAATAAGTCCAAATGTCGGGTACTTCATTTTGGACACAACAATCCCATGCAGAGCTACAGACTGGGGACAGAGTGGCTGGAGAGTAGTCAGGCAGAAAAGGATCTGGGAGTGCTGGTTGACAGGAAGCTCAACATGAGCCAGCAGTGTGCCCAGGTGGCCAAGAAGGCCAATGGCATTCTGGCCTGCATCAGGAATAGTGTAGTCAGCAGAACCAGAGAAGTTATTGTCCCCCTGTACTCGGCACTTGTCAGGCCTCATCTGGAATACTGTGTACAGTTCTGGGCCCCCCAGTTTGGGAAAGATGTTAGGATACTGGAATGTGTTCAGAGGAGGGCAACGAAGATGGTGAAGGGGCTGGAGCACAAGCCCTGTGAGGAGCGACTGAGGGAGTTGGGGCTGTTTAGTCTAAAGAAGAGGAGGCTCAGAGGACATCTCACTGCTCTCTACAACTACCTAAAAGGAGGTTGTAGTCGGGCAGGGGTTGGTCTCTTCTCTCAGGTGACCAGCGACAGAACTAGAGGGCATGGACTCAAGCTTCGTCAGGGAAAGTTTAGGCTTGATGTGAGGAAGAAGTTCTTTACTGAAAGGGTGATCGGCCATTGGAATGCGTTGCCCAGGGAGGTGGTGGAGTCGCTGACCCTGGAGGTGTTTAAGGGGAGATTGGATGTGGCACTGAGTGCCATGGTTTAGATGATGGTTGGTGTTAGTGTTGGGTTATAGGTTGGACTTGATGATCTCAGAGGTCCTTTCCAACCTTGTGATACTGTGATACTGTGATACTGTGAAAATAACAGATTCCTGGCCTGAGATAAACTCTTGGAAATGAGCAGAGAAGGGAAAGCAGATTATTGTTTGTGAAACAGCGTCCATTGTATTAGTTTGCACACTGCATCCTTGATTTCATTATTCCTCACACTGTAGATGAGGGGATTCACTGCTGGAGACACCACTGAGTACAGACATGACAAGTGATGTAGGGGGGCTTCAGGTAGGCAAACAGTGCAGTAGTGATAAACAGGGAAACTACAGCCAAGTGAGGGAGGCAAGTGGAAAAGGCTTTGTACCGTCCCTGCTCAGAGGGGATCCTCAGCACGGCCCTGAAGATCTGCACATAGGACACCACAATGAAAATGAAACAGCTGAAAAGTGACCAGGAACAACCCACAACCAACCAAAATTCCCTGAGGTAGGAGTCTGAGCAGGAGACCTTGAGGATCTGGGGGATTTCACAGAAGAACTAGTCCACAGCATTGCCATGGCAGAGGGGTAGTGAAAATGTATTGGCTGTGTCCAGCAGAGAATTGAGAAAGCCAAACCCCCAGGCAGCTGCTGCCATGTGGACATAAGCTCTGCTGCCCAGGAAGGTCCCATAGTGCAGGGGTTTGCAGCGCTCATAGGCCATGATGGTGAGAAGATAAAACTTGGCTAAAATGAAAAAGGAGTAAAAACAGAGTTGGACCACACACCCTTGATAGGAGATGGTCCTGGTTTCCCAGAGGTAACTGGTCATGGATTTGGGGACAGTGGTGGAGATGCACCCCAGGTCAAGGAGGGAGAGGTTGAGGAGGAAAAAGTACACGGGGGTGTGGAGGTGGTGGTCACAGGCTATGGTGGTGATGATGAGGCTGTTTCCTAAGAGCGCAACCAGGTAGATGCCCAGGAAGATCCAGAAGTGCAAGAGCTGCAGCTCCCGTGTGTCTGTGAATGCCAGGAGGAGGAACTGGGTGATGGAGCTGCTGTTGGACATCTGCTGCCTCTGGGCATCAGGGACTGATGAAAAAAGAAAAGAAAATGGCACATTGGGGGGAGACCTCTCAAAGAAGAAAATTAAATTCTCATGTATTTTACAAACACCTCCCACACTGTCTGTGAGATGAGGAACAGGAGCCTCTACCATGCGCTCCCAATGAGCTGTCTGCAGGGGCGAGTACAGACTTATGGCATTAAAGAATTCACAATTCATAATTTTCAGTTTCAAGCAGATGAAATCCTCTGTCATTGAAAAGGATATTTCAGCATCTTCTCTCCCAAGTGAAACGAATGGGAGCTGCTTACAAGGTTTTATTACTTTGTTTATTTGCTTTTAGATATTCCTGTCCTGCCTGGGGAGATTTCTGAAAGGTAGGAATCCTCCACATTTCTCTCTGAGACCTGAGTGACAAAAGGTTTCCCTGAAAACAGAGGGAAGATGATCTATCTTCTGGTCTTCTTCCCAGCTCTCCTGAACTCACATGTGCTTCACTTGCAGGATGGTCACAGTCGTATATTCCACTTAAAAGAAATTGGATCCTGCTCAGAGTAGCAGAGTCTCAATTCCGACCTTGGATGCCCAAACTTCTCCCCTGTTCACAGGGTGCGTAAGGGTGCACAACACACTCTCCTCCAGAGAAGGACACCCTAGACACCTTTCAGCTGCCCATTTAAGGCTGCTCCACGGCATTTCCTTGGCTTTGGCACCTCTGGGGGTTGCTTTAATGGTAGCTCAGAGATCACAAAGATGCTGTGACTCAGGGCTGTCTGGTGCCAAGCTCTCAGCCTGGCAGGACACTGCAGGCAATGGTCAAGTGTTCTACAGATAGGATCTCCTTTGGGGAGAGTCCTTCATTTCCCAGACCAGGATCCCACATTTCCTGGAGCCTGACAAGTTGTAAGGGGAATGGGGAAGATCACTCCCACACAGACCACAGCCTAGCAAGGCTTGAAGGGCCAGTGTCTGAAACTCCCCCAGTCCCACAGAGCCCACAGGCAGGAACAGGAACAGCACAGAGAGGTGGGAAAAAGAAGGATCAGCCCCTGGATCTTTCAGCGAAGGGAGGCAAGAGGAAAGATGAAGACACTTGAGAAATCTGTCACCTTAACCAGCCACGCAGGAGCCTCCCAGACAGCAAAGCTGTCCCACTCGGCCCCTGTGTTCTGCAGAGGGCAATGGCCATGAGCATACAGTGAGGCAGCTCTGCTCTGCTGGATCTCTGGCTGCAGAGTGGGCATCTGGTGCCTTGTGCCACATGGCCATGAGGCCAGAGGCTTGATTGGATGAGAGAGGAGGCAAGGGATCTTGCTGAGAGGAAGGGGTCTATCCTGGAAAGGAAGGAAGGCAATTTTCCCGATTCTCTTGACATTAAAATTCGTAATTTTGACTTCTTCCTTGCCCACCCCTCTGCTTCCTGAAACTTTTCCAGCTGCTTCTCTGTCCCCACATGGTTTTCCTCACACCAGATTCTGAGGGACACCATCCC
This sequence comes from Dromococcyx pavoninus, assembly GCA_033558185.1. Taxonomy (NCBI): domain Eukaryota; kingdom Metazoa; phylum Chordata; class Aves; order Cuculiformes; family Neomorphidae; genus Dromococcyx; species Dromococcyx pavoninus. Next base: position 2,005,645 of record JAUMJL010000379.1, on the reverse strand, counting down.
ATCAAATGTGAACTCAGTTCTGCCCTAGAGAAAACACCTTGTGAGAGGACTCTGGCCAGGGACGTCTCCCTGCATGCATGTGGCAAAGAGCAGGTCAGACAAACTGTGATGTTTCCAGCCAAGGTGATGCTGCTGTTCCCGTAGGCTGAGGGGTCAGTGCAGGCAATTTATGAGGTTATCAGCAGACCTATAGATCACATAATGTAATGGTTGAAGAATCTCAGACACTTCTCAGACATCTACACCTCTTTTCCCTTTAACATTCCCACAGCATGAAACTGAAGACTAAGAGCAGTGCCTTCCTTTCCAGGTAGCTCCTGTCTTGACACTCCTTGTGAAAGATCCTTGGAAGTGCCCTGTGTGTGACCGGGAACTGTGGACAACCCTGACGCACACAGCACCCTCTTGACAGCAGAAGGACCCTGCCCTGCCCTTCTAGGCGTCACTCTCCACACACAGCTTCTCCCCACAGCGCCATGGGGAGGTCCCCGGGCAGGCTGAGCACTGACCCTGGCAGGTGGTAAAGATCCTGTCCCAGCACACAGACCATGGGCTGCAGGGACCCTGCTCTCAACAACAGAATGGGGCACCCATGAGTACACAACTCCGCACTCGTCCCCAGCACAAGGCAACCCTCATGCCCTGTTCCTCTGACAGTGCAGCAGAGAAGCCCTGCTCAGCACCAGGTTCTTCTCCTCTACAGCAGAGACACTGGGAGAGATATCCTGACATATCCTGGAAACTGTGGGATGTGCCACCTTTAGAAGACCCCTGCAGAAACTTCCACTGCATTGTCCTACAGTCAGAGATGTACCATGTGAAGGGCTGTGAGGATACCACCCTCAGTGAACTCTCAGCATCCTCCCACCCCACACTGCCTTTAACCTCTCTCTGCCTCCCTCCTCTCCCCTCTCCCCTGCAGGCAGTGCCTTCAGCCCTGCTGCGCTTTGCAGAAGAACTTCTCCTGGGCAAAGCTGGCTCTTTTAGTGCTGTCCACTTGCCATGAGCTCCCTCCATGCCAAGAGCCCAGCCCAGCTCAGCAGTGGTGCAGCGCAAGGTAGCATTTTCTCTTCCCGCTCTGGGCTCCCTGGAGGTGTCCCATGGGCTCCATATGCACCTGCTGTGAAAGAGGCTGGAACGTTCCCTGTTGTTCCCTCCCTCAGCTGGGGAGAGAACCATCTTTCCTGCAGTGTCATTTCTGCTTTCAGAAAATACCTCGGCATTACAATCACTGTCATTTTTGTCCTGTCAGTAGACAGAACAGCAGGAAGGTGACAGGGAATGATCTCATTTCTCCAAGCTGGAAGGACTGTTCCACTGTCTGAATTTAATTTCATCCTGAGTCTTTAGACCTGGAGCTCAAAAGCCATGTCTCTGCTCTAAGCAAAGCCTTTAAACATGCAGGGTCTTGGACGCTTGGTGTCAGGTGTCCTTATGACAGGTGAGCTTGCCTGGTGCCACAGCTGCAGGGCTTCAGCCCCAATAGGCACCAATGCCCTCAGGCAGGGGCACAAGCAGGAGGAGCTGGAGCTGTTCCTGTGGGAGACAGAGCTGTGACCTTGTCACAGAGTTCAGGACAGATGGTCTTCAAAAACTGCATCTTCTAACCTCAGCAAGTGTACAGACCGACCTTCAATCTCAACTGAAAAGGCAAATCCATGTAACCATGGTGAGTGCTGCTTCACGGACAGTTATAGAAGAAACGAAGACACTTTGTGGGCACTACTGAATTTTGGAAGAGAGGTGTAGAGAGATCTGGTATTTCCTGTGTCTGTTTTTCCTTTGTCTTCCCCAACAAGGTCTTCCAGGCCTGTGCGTCTCAGGGCAGAACTCTGAAGGTGATCAACTGGTGGTGGGTATGGATCAAGACAGGGATAAGATAAATTGAGCAAACACAGTTCTTCCCCGTCTATGGGACAGGAAGGGCAGCATCCCAGAGAGCTGAGCAAGCAGGACGATGTCATAGTGAGGGCACTCTCCATCATCTTCCAAAGCTCAGGGAGACTGGGGGTATTTCCTGACAGTGGCACCACTCACACATTGAATCTCATTTTAACAAATTACCAGTGGGTGATCAGGGGAACTAAAGGCTCTCCTCTGACCTTGTCCATTCCCATCCCATTCTTGGTTGTCTGAAAGGGTGAGAATTTCCCAGATTTTGTCTCATCATCCTTCTATGACCTGAAATTTGATGACCCAAATCTTCTATGACCTGGCCTTTCTATCACCTGAATCCTCCATGACTCCCCCATGATCCGATGCTTAAATGAGCCTCCATTTCTGTGATACGACCCATCTATGACTCAACTCTTTTATGATCCGATGTCTATACAACCCTCTATGACTCTTTGATGACCAGAGCCTTCTATGTCCCAGCCCTTCTATGACCCTCATATGGACTTTGAAACTTTTAAGAGCAGAATCTTCTATAAATGTCCCTTGTATGGCCTGATCTTTCTATTACCAAACTTTTCTATGACTCCTCTATGACCCAAATACTCTATGATCTGAGTCTCTTATGACTTGGTACTTCTCATACATGAGCCTTCTATGACCCAGGTCTTCTCTGATCCTTTTACGATGTTCTATGACCTGACTGTTCTGTGACCCAACTCCTCTATGAGCCAAACAGTCTATGACCCAGCCCTTCTAGGGTCCAATACTTATATGACCTGACACTTCTACAATCTTGCTCTTCTATGACCTGACCCTTCTTCTATGACAAAACACTTCTATTATCCGAATAAACTTTCACACTTCTATTAGTCAGCTCTTGTGTAACTCAAATATTCCGTGACTTCTATGATCTGACCCTTCTATGACTGAGCTGTTCTATTACACTTCTGTGACCTGACTCATCTATAACCCGACTCTTCTGTGACCTGTCCCTTATATGACCAGGCCCTTTTATGACTCGAGCCTTCTATGACCCAGCTATTCTCTGACGCTTCTATGATGTGATTTTCTATGACCCAACTCTTCCATGACTTAACTGTTCTATGAACCAACCCTGCTATCAACTTACCCTTCTGTGACCTCACTCTTATATGACTCAACCCTTCTATGAGACTTCTATGACCCAACATTTCTATGTATCTGATACTACCAAACTCTTCTATGATGTGACTCTTCTATCACCCTACTCTTCTATGACCTGGGTCTTCTAAAATCTGAGCCTTCTGTGAACTGAGCCTTCTCTGACCCAACTCTTCTTTGAACATTCTATGGTTTTCTATGGCCACACCTTTCTAGGACACTTCTTTGACCCAAATCTTCTGTGTCCCAACTCCTCTATGATCTAAATATTCTATGATCAAACTATTCTATGGACCAACCCTTATATGACCGGACACATCTATGATCCAATGGTTCTATAGTTCTTCTATGACCTGACCTTTTTCTGAACCAGCCCTTCTCTGAACTGACCCTTCTATGACACAACTTTCTAAAACCTGAATAAACACTCACATCTGTCAAGATCCATCTGCAGAGCCTCTTTGCCTCCAAGAGTGTCAACGGCTCCTCCCACTTTTGTGTCATCACTAAACTTTGTCAATAAACCTTCAAGTCCTTCATCCAGGTGATTTATGAAGATACTGAAGAACACTGGCCCCAGGATGGATCCCTGTGGGACCCCACCAGCAACTGGACACCAGCCTGATGTAGCTCCATTCACTGTGATTATTTAAGACCAACCCATCAGCCAATTCCACACCCATTGTATTATGTGCTTATCCAGCTGTATTCTGGACAGTTTGTTGATGAGAATCCTGTGAGAAACAGGATCAATGGCTTTGCTGAAATCCAAAAAAATGACATTGACTGTTTTTCCCTGGTCGACCAGGTGGGTGACCCTGTCATAGAAGGACATTAAGTTTGTAAGGCAGGATCTTCCCTTGGTAAACCCGTGCGGCCTGGGACCAATGACTGTGTTGTCTTTCAGATGTTTTCTTGGTAACTCCCAGAATAATCTTCTCCATAATCTTCCCAGGCACTACAGTGAGACTGACAGGCCTGTAGTTATTAAGGTCATCCCTGTTGCCCTTCTTGAAGACTCCAACAACATTTGTTACTTCCAGTGAGCTGGCACCTCTCCAGATTTCCAACGGCACTGAAAAATTGTTGAGAGAGGTTTCATGATGATATCAGCCAGCTCTTTAAATACCCTTGGATGAACCCCATCAGGTTCCATCGACTTGAAGGGATCCAACTGCACCAGCAGATCCTACACAATTTTGGGGTTGATTGGGAGACTGTTTGCCAGCTCAAGGTTCTGGGGAGGTGGGGGCAAGCCCAATGTCATTACTGAATACTGATGCAAAAAACAGTATTAAAAGTCTCTGCTTTGTCTAAGCTGCTGTTAATGAGGTGCCCATGCTCATAAAGTAACAGTCCAATGTTCTTTCTGGCTGGCCTTTTACTATTGACGTATTTGAAAAAGCCCTTTTTTTTTAATCCTTCACAGTGCTGAGGAATTGCATGAGAAAGAGAAGCCTCTTTCTGGATTTTCACTGCCCTCCATGTCCTTGTACCACAACAACCCTCCAACCCTGGGGCTGTGAGAGAGCCTGAGAGCCGTCTCTGACCCCCAGCACCTGCTGTGCCCTTCAGAGGGGCTGAGGCTGTGGGGTGAGACCCCAGAGCTCTTCTGCACCCTGTGGTGGCCACTGTCATGGGACCAGCCCAGACAGGGCTGCTCTGCAGGGCTGGGCTGATGAGAAATCAGGGGCTGTGGGGAGAGCTGGAGAGGGGCTGGGCTGAGATGGAAAGTGCCCCGGCAAGGACACCATCAATGCTGGCTGAGCTGTGTGACCGTGTGGGGTGAGGACAGGCTCCAGTGAGTGTGAGGTGCAGAGCCCAGAGCTGCAGGTGCAGGAGAGAGGAGACTGTTTGGCGTCCTTGGTAGTAGGGACAGATTGGGAAGGTTCCCCAGGGCTTTGGTCTCTCACAACTCCAGTTCCAGCGCTGCCCATTCACCCCAGCTGGTGTGTGATCTTTGCTCTCTGACTTGGGAGGGACCTCATCACACTCTACAGCTTCCTCAAGGAGGGGCAGCAGATAGGGAGGGGCTGATCTGCTCTCTCTGGTGACCAGTTACAGGACACGAGGAAATGGAATGAGGCTGCATCAGGAGGAGTTTAGATTGGACATTAGCGGAAGCCTCTTCACTGTGTACTCGGTCACTGGAACAGGGAAGGGGTCACAACACCAAACCTGCAGATTTCAGGGAGGATCTGGACGTTGCTTAGCTGTGCAGTTTGATTTCATGTAGTCACATCAGGACCAGGGAGTCTCATAGTGCTCCTCTTCCAGCTCCTGATATTCTATGATTCTCTGACCTTCAAGATCAAAAATAGTCTATATCAGACCCATTTTCGTGTGTTTGACTATTTCTGGGGTAACTGAGGAGATGCAATGTCAACTTCTGGATAGACTGACAATCCAAGAGCTGCTCTGGGAGGGAACCAAATGCTCTGCGTGTGTCACATGGATATTTTCCACTGGCACAGTCAACCATAGAAACAGAGTGACGTGGTGAGGTTGGGGAGGTGAGGAGCAAGGTGGTCTGTAGACTGATGGACCTCAAGGGACTGCTTTTCCTGCCAGTCCTCCCCTCCTTAAGAGACGTTCTGCACAATAACAGTTGGAGAACTCTTCTAACACTTCTTCAAAGTACTCTTTACGTACCTGCCTTTTAAATATTACATTTTTAGCCCACAGAGCTTCAGGAACAGCTTGTCCTGTCACACCATTACAGATTTCTTCTTACGATGCAGAATTTCATACGTGATGCTCGGTCGCCACCTGGTGCATTTTGTCAGTGATTGCACTTCAGGCATTGCCTGGGGCAAGGGAGTCGTCCCTCCCAGTTTAGTCACCAACTGGAGAATCCAAACTGGGGGGATGTCTCTTCCTTTGTTTGTTATAAGTAGATTCCACTAGATATTGAACAAAACAGAATCACTTGTGTTCTGGTTTGCACTAAAGCAAATCATTTTTCTAATTTTTCAGCTCAGCCTCTTCTAAATAACTTCATTTTCCAATGTTTAACTACTTGTTTTTCAGACAGCATCTGTCTCTAGAAGTGACAACATTTAAAATTAGTGATTATCACCAAGATAACGGGGCATTGGGATGCAGAATGGCCATTGCTTATGCTTGGTCCTATAGGAACAAAGGCCATCTTGGAACTGGTGGAATGCTGTAAGTCAAGAGGGTGAGTGTCACACCTGCAGGGAGGAGCAGACAGGACAGGTTACCTAAAACTGACAAATGAGTATTCCATCCCATATATGTCATACATACTTGGTATAAAAAAAAAGAGGAATCACAAGAGTCAAGGCTTCTTTTTCAGTTGCTGGTGTCTACTGAGGAACTCCCCTGTCCTATTTGCCCTGATCCTGAACTGGAATTCCTGAATGCAGTTCTTGAGTCCAGCTCCCATCTGCTGGATGGATCCCAGTCCAACCTGGGATCTTTCTCCAGGCCTGCCCTGCAATGTCAGTGGTTTAGTTTTAGGTTTCAGCCCACAAGTCTCTCCCTTATGTCTCTTTCCCCTTTTGCTGTTGGAGCAATTGGGCTCAGAACTGGTTGTATCTGGCTGCTGACCAGGCTGGGAGCTGCACTTAAACTGGGATAAGAACCTCTTTTAGTTGTTGACCACCCTTATTAAAAAAGGCCCACAGAAGCAGTATTCTCATATTTTGATTGATTTTCATGGGTTTTTTTAATTCATATCACTCAAGTTCATCTCATCACACACATGAGAAGTGTCTGCAGAAGTCTATTGTGCAAGAACAAACTCCTGATCTTTTGGTGTCCCTCCATTATGGGACAAACCACCTCTCTGACCTGGGGTGATTGGCCAGTAGTGTCACTGGCAGCTGAGTGGTTGGTCTGTGATGATCAACCTGGGGCAGTTAACTCACAGTATCCATGGTCTATGGCACAGCCCAGGTCCTGCTCTGCTGGACCTTCAAGTCTCTAGTTCTGTGAGGACACTGCTCTATGGCCCCACCCTGCACTCTCACACAGCTGAACGCTACACTAGTGTTTTCCTTTCTTGGCAACTTGGCAGCTCAGCCCTCCCTATCTCGCTCAACCTCCTCTGCCCTCTCTCCACTGCACCCCAGCAGAGCAGCACAGTCAGGGCACTGAACCTGTCCAAGGAGGCTTAGATGAATTTCCCTGGGCCAGTGGGGTTTAGTCCTGGAGTCACAGACAGAAAGGTCAGAGTTCTCTCAGGACTCCACATCTGAGCTGTCCTCGTGGACTCATGCATGCAGGGATGATCAGAGACAGGGTCTTTCCCTTCCACACACAGAGACCGTGCCCTGCGGGAGTCACAGCTCCTTTCTGTCCTCTTGTGTCTACTTTCAGAGGATGGGAAGCATGTCAGACTTACTGTGGCCCCCTGTGCTCTACACTTCTAAGAGGTGCCCCACATAATGAGAAATGGACACAGGGACCTTGGTTCAAGGATCGCATCTCAGTGCTGCATTCAGGCAGTTTCCCATGGGTTGTTACCCCCACCATGAAGTGACCTCGAGGCACTGACTTTCTCACTGGTTTTCATTGAACCCCAAAGAAAAGCTGTTTCTGTTGTCTCGGGTTCATCTCACCTCACACTCATGATGTTCATGCTCACATCCCATCTGTACAATGCGAACATGGACTCTGACCAACTCATTCAGTGTCCTTCCAGGGAGGGATGATGAAGGTGTCCAAGCTGGGGTGAGAGGCCAAGGATGAGAATGGTGGATGTGAGAGGCTACTCCAGGATGATTGCCCTGGTTCAGATTCCCCAGGGTGTCCAGCTCACACGAACACAGGCCAGACCTCGATCTGCTGGTCCTTCATGTCTTTCACGGGAGGTTTGATTCTGAGAGGACACTACTGTGTGGCTCAACCCTGTACACCCACACTGTTTACCCGGACACTGCAGTTTTCACCTGTGGGTGACTTTCTTGTGCATGTTCCTGAGAGACACTCTGGCAGAAGACAAAAGTCTTCAAGCACTGCCCTGAGAAGATCCCCTTTCTTTATGGAAAGGTTGTTGTGGAGGCCAGCTCTGTCACACAAATGCCCACTGCCTGTCCCTACCTGCGGTCACACCACAACCACGCAGCACAGCTATGACCAAGCTGCCAGAGCACTCAGGCCTTACAGCAAGGCCAGGGATCAGGAGGAGGGTGTGGAAAGGGAAAGAGAACAGCTCTGGGAGATCAAGCAGTGCAGCTGTCAGGCAGTGCTGCCATGCTGGGGCTCTTTTCCCCTCTGCCCATAGAGACAGAAAGGATCTCCAAAAAGGACTTGGAGGAAAGATCTCAGGAAAATTAAATTTGTTGAAAGGCTTTTCATTTAGTTTAAACACACAGAGAGCACAGCTCTTTATTTACTCAGTAACTTAGTCACAGGATAAAAGTAGAAACTGAATTAGAAAGGAGGATGACAACATTATCCCAATTAAAAAAAAACACACAAAACTACAGTAAACTAAAACAGTCTGGCCCTGCAATGAATTACAGGATAACTGCTATGCAGAAGGTGAGGATGTTTCACAGTAACATCCAGTTATCAGTTTCCATGCTGCATCCTTGAGCTGCTGGTTCCTCATGCTATAGATGAGGGGATTCACTGTTGGAGGCAACACTGCATATAGAACAGCCACCATGAGATCAAGGGATGGGGAGGAGATAGAAGGAGGGCTTAGATCAGAAAAAATGCCACAGCTGAGAAATAGGGAGACCACAGCCAGGTGAGGAAGGCACGTGGAAAAGGCCTTGTGCCGTCCCTGCTCAGAGGGGATCCTCAGCACAGCCCTGAAGATCTGCACATAGGAAACCACAATGAAAACAAAACAGCCAAGTGCTGCTAGGACACTAAACGCAAGAAGTACGACTTCCCTGAGGTAGGACTGTGAGCAGGAGAGCTTGAGGATTGGGGAGATTTCACAAAAGAACTGGTCCACAGCATTACCATAGCAGAGGGGAAGAAAAAACGTATTGGCCGTGTGCAACAGAGCAACGAGAAAGCCAGAGCCCCAGGCAGCTGCTGCCATGTGGACACAAGCTCTGCTGCCCAGGAGGGTCCCATAGTGCAGGGGTTTGCATATGGCAACGTAGCGGTCGTAGGACATGATGGTGAGAAGGAAATACTCTGCTGAAATGAAAAAGAGAAACAGAAAGAGCTGTGCAGTGCAACTTGAATAGGAGATGGTCCTGGTGTTCCAGACAGAATTAGCCATGGATTTGGGGACAGTGGTGGAGATAGAGCCTAGGTCAAGAAAAGAGAGACTGAAAAGGAAGAAGTACATGGGGGTGTGAAGGTGATGGTCATAGACTACGGTGGTGATGATGAGGCCGTTGCCCAGGAGGGCAGCCAGGTAGATGCCCAGGAAGAGCCAGAAGTGCAAGAGCTGCAGCTCCCTTTTGTCTGAAAATGCCAGGAGGAGGAACTGGGTGATGGAGCTGCTATTGGACATCTGCTGCCTCTGGCTGTGGGGTACTGTCATAGGAGGAAAGACAATGACAAGTTAGGGGAGATACTTTTCAGGAAAATCAAAGCCATTTAAAACAGACAGTCCCCCTGTCACAGAGTCACCCTTCTAATTTTCTGGGAGACCTTATTCCAGCTTCATGGCTGAAGCACAGGTTGCTGCTGGCCAATTGTGTGATTAAAAGGAGGGCCACAGTACATAGGCTCTTGATAAGTCAGTCCTGCTCTGTAGCAGTGGGAATGGCCAGGGACAGGTTCTGGTGTTCCAATTTGTCTCATGAAACCACTGCTAACTCAGAAGGGCTTGTCAACACCTGCACTCCCTTTTCCAAAGAAACATGAAAGGTAAAGGAAGCCTAAGATTTCTTGAATATTTTTACAGAACTTTCACTGTGTCCCTTGGGCAGTGTCCTTGGAGGTCAGAAACCCTCAGCAGTTCTGCTGCACTCAGGAAGAGCAGAGGGAGTACTGCAAGGCAAGCGCATTGCCTGTGGCAGAGTGCAGAGTGAGGGGAGCTGCTCTGTCCCTCAGTCTTGTCACCAGCTGCCCTGAACTTGTACCTTTCTGAAGAGGGAGGGCATCACATTCCCAGATTATCCTCAGAAGCCACCAGTCACTGCTGAGAGCAGAGGAAGCCATCTTACACCTCTCAAGGTCTCACTCTTTCGTATAGTTTTAGCACCCATTTTCAGCCCAGGACACACACAGCTCATTTCACAACCCAAAGAGCATTTTCCCCCTCGTAGAATCTCTGTGCTTCCCCATGGAGCTTTCTGGCAACACAAAGATGTGACAGAACAGGTTTGCATCCTGGAGGGAAGCTCACAGGAGACAGCCAAGGGTCCTCATGATGGCATTTGATGAAGGGAGATTCATCTCCTTCCCCAGCCCCACGGACTGAACTGCCCACAGCCTCACAGCTCAGAGCAAACCTGGGACACAGGTTCCCATGGACACAACTGCAGGGTGTGACTCTGCAGCTGCAACTCCCATCCCCAGAGAGCCTGGCAGCAAGAACAAGAGAACAACAGCAAGAACAGAGACAAGGGGAGAAAGAGGGAGAAAGAGAGTGAGGGTCTGGCTGAGAGAGGCCAGGGCAGCCGGGCACGCAGACAGCGTTGCCCTTCCCCAGCTGTGCACGGCTCCTCCGAGACACCAACAGTGCCGTGCAGTTGCTCTCAGCCCCTGTGCTCTGGAGAGGGCACTGGAGCTGTGGCTGCAGAGGAGGTGGTTCAGCCTTGGATTCCAGAGCCTTGAGGGCAGAGGCTTTGCTGTGTGGGAGAGGAGGCTAAGGATTTTGCTCAGAGGAAAAATCTGCACGGGTGGGGAACAAACATAGCTTTCTGAATTTTGCATTCCACAACTTTTCTGCTTTTGATTTCCTCCCATTTTCTGACTCTATCGCTTCTGCTTGGAGAATATTGTCCGTGCAGGTGTTTCCCTTCCCCATGTGTTTTCCCTGATCCCTTACCACATTCCAATCCCTTTGCAATAATCCACAGATCCTGCCTGTTTGCAGGGCACTACATGAGCACAAGTTCCTGTTTAGAGGTGGAAAAGAGAAGGTCAGGCTAAGCCTGATGGGTCCAGTAAAGGTGATGTTGGTGCTGTCCATAGGCACAGCAGTGACTGGAGACAACTTCGGAGGCTTCTGTCAGACTTATTGGTCATTTAAAATTACAAGTCAGGAGTCTAAGTGACTTGCTTAAGCACAAGAGTCACTTTTCCATTTCTTCTCCCCAAATTCTCCAAAAGTAGAAAACTGAATGGACTCAGGAAAGCTCCTTGTCATCCATGTAATCACGGCCCTCATCTTCCTTTTGAAATGTCCTCTCAGAAATGTCCTGAGGTATCTCAAGCAGTGAGGAGCCCTGACCAGCACAACACCCTCTCGACAGCAGAATGACCCTCTCTTAATGTGAGCTGCTCCTTCCACCCACAGCATCTCCCCACGGTGCCATGGGGAGCTCCCTGGGTAAGCAGGCAGCAGAGTCTCTCACCCAGCACACAGACCCTGGGCTGCAGGGACCCTACTCTCGAGGACAGCCCGGGGCACCCCTGAGGGCACAGCCCTGCATTCGCCCCCAGCACAAGGCAGCCCTCATGCCCCATTCCTCTGACAGCGCAGTAGGGAGGCCCTGCTCAGCACCAGGTTCTTCTCCTCTACAGCAGAGACACTGGGAGAGACATCCTGACAGACGCTGGGAACTGTAGGATGTGGCAGCTTTAGGAGATCCCTCAAGGAACCGCACCTGCATTGTCCTGCAACCAGAGACTTACCGTGTGAAGGGCTGTGAAAATTCCTCTCTCAGTGAGCTCTCAGCATCCTCCCACCCCACACTGCCTTTAATCTCTCTGCCTCCCTCCTCTCCCCTCTCCCCTGTAGGCAGTGCCCTCAGCCCTGCACTTTGCAGAGGAGCTTCTGCTGGGCAGAGCTGGCTCTCTATAGCACTGCCCACTTGACAGGAGCTCCCTCCATGCCAAGAGCCCAGCCCAGCTTAGCAGCACAGGAGTAGCCCAAGGCAGCTCTTTCTCTGCCCCCTCTGTTCTTCCTCGAGGTGTCCCTGGGCCTCCACGGGAACCTGTTGTGAAACAGGCTGAAACAATCCCTGTTGTTTCCTCCCTCAGCTAGACAGAGAAACTCCTTTCCTGCAGTGACCATACGACCCTTCCCCTCAGTGTAAATAAAAGTGATGCAAGTACAAGGGAGCCAATGAGAGAAATGATGGGGCTGAGGAGGTGAGGAGCAAGGGTGTCTATGCAGTGTCAGACCTCAAGGGACTACTTCTCCATGCTGCCCTGACCTCCTGAGGATACACTTTGCATCAATGCCAAAAGGAGAATGCTCCTCTCACCTCTTCTCTGAAATGAAATGCAATGAAGTAAAACCTTTACATTTAAACAAATTTTTATTTAGCACACTTTGAAATCTTCCTCTTTAACCACAGTGGGAAATGACTCCAATGACCTGTACAAGGCTTGAAGACCCAAAGAAAACTATAGGAAGACAAACAGCTCGTTAAAACTTTCTGTATTTCAATGCGACCCAAAGTGTATTTGCTGATGAGTCCTTGAACTTCAGCTAATGAGACAAGATTGAGCAAACTTCTCAAGAAGTCAAAAGTAAAACTCAGAGAATCTTGAAGTATTAATTGGTCTCAGTGAGGATCGTTACTGACAAAGCCTCCTCAAGGACTCGTTAGAGCAGATAATTGGAGGCCATGACTGCAGGGATGCAAAGGTACTGTGCAGGCAGCTGTAATGCTGAGAAAGACCTGGGTTGGCTTGATGAAGCAGAAAGGCCATGTCCTGACCTCCAGTCCCTGGAAAGGCAAATCTGGCTGTGACTACAATGAGCCTGATGTCATGGACGTTCTCACATTGCCAAACCGAATTCAGAACAGTTATTCCATTGAATTCCAAACACAGGCCTGTAGAGTTATATGGGATGCCAAGGCTGTCACACACAGCAGATGCAGAAGATTTGGGTCATAGAAGGGAAGGGTCATGAAAGGGTTAGGTCATAGAAGAGTCAGAGAAAATTTGGGTGTGAGGAGAGTCAGATAGTTGAAGAGTCACATCACAGTGGAGTAATGGAAGAGTTCACCTGTAGAAGGTTCATAGAAGTGTTGGGTGGCTACAAACCTTCCAGGCAGGATAGGCAGGGAAAGAGATGTGGCAGGGTTGCTCTCTATGTTAGAGAATATTTTGATTGTATAGAACTCAGTAATGATAGGGTTGAGTGCTTGTGGGTTAAAATCAGTGGAACATGCAGAAAGTCAGACATATTGGTGGGAGTCTGTTATTGGGCGCCCAACCAAGATGAAGAAACCAAAGAGCTCTTCTACGAGCAACTGGGAGAAGTCTCGTGATCGCTGGCCCTTGTTCTTGTGAAGGATTTCAACCTTCCAGATGTCTGCTGGAAGTATAATACAGCAGAAAGGAAACAGTCTAGGAGGTTCATTGAGTGCACGGGAGATAACTTCCTAACACAACTGGTAATGAACCAAATAGAGAAGGCTCCTCATTGGATCTGTTGTTTGCAAACACAGAGGGCCTTGTGGGGGAGGTGACTGTTGGAGGACGCTAGGGGTCAGTGATCACAAGATAATAGAATTCTCAGTTCTTGGAGGTGTAAGGAAGGGGGTCAGCGAAACTGCCACCTTGGGCTTCTGGAGGGCAGACTCCAAACTGTTTAGAAGGCTGCTTGATAAACTTCATTGGGAGGCAGGTCTAAATGACAAAGGAGTGCAGGGAGACTGGATGATCCTCAAGAAGGAAACCCTGGTGCCGCAAGAGCAGGACTTCCCCGTGTGCCGTAGAATGAGTCAGCAGGGAAGAAAACCGGCTTGGCTGAGTAGAGAGCTTTGTATGCATTTCAGGAAGAAGAGGAAGGTTTAGGAGCTTTAGAAGAGGGGACAATAGTCCCAGGAGGACTACAAGGGTGAGGTGAGATCATGTAGAGAGAAAATTGGAAGAGCTAAAGCCCAATTGGAACTTTAACTGACCAGTTCAGTGAAAGATAATAAGAAACTATTGTATTGAAAACAGGAAGACCACGGAGAATCTCTCTCTTTTACTGGATGTAGGAGGGACACGAGTGATGAGGGATGAGGACAAGGCAGAGGTACTTAATGCCTTCTTTGCCTGGGTCTTTATTAATAAATTGAAATACCATTGGGATGCTCATCCACCTGAGCCAGAAGACAGTGAGAATGAAGGTCCAACAATGCAGGAGGAGCAGGTTAGAGGCCTGCTTGGCCAAGTAGACATACACAAGACCATGGGGCCAGATAGGATCCACCCAAGGGTATTAAGGGAGCTGGTAGATGTCCTCTCCAAACCCCTTTCCCTCATCTTCCAGCTGTCCTGTCTGAGTGGGGAAGTGCTGCTCGACTGGAGACTGGCAAATGTTCAACCCATTTAAAAGAAGGGTTGGAAGGCGGATCCGGGGAATTATTGGCCTGTCAGTCTGACCTCGGTAGCAGGAAAGGTTGTGGAACAGATCATATTGAGCGCTATCACACAGCACGTGCAGGACAGCAGCTGGCTGGGTGTGAGAAGTGACCTGGTTTGTGCAGGTGCCTGTGAGGTCACAGGTGTCCAAGTAACTGATAGGACTGGAGAGCGGGACCTGGCTCTTGGAGCTTCTTATGATGTCCCTCATGCTTGAGTGAGTGACATGGCTGGAGAAAGTATCTGGCCTTCAGATGTCGTGACACACCTTTGTGGTTTCACTGGTGCCTGTGTGACTGACTGGGGATGAGAAGTCATCTGGCCTATTGTGCTGGTTTGGGTTGGAGTAGATTTAATATTCTCCAGAGTAGCCAGAATGGGGCTGTGATTTGAGTTGGTGCTGACATCAGTGATGGTAACACAGGGAGGCTTACATTATTGCTGAGCAGGACTTACACAGCATCAAGGGCTTTTTTGCCTCTCACCCCACCCCACGTGTGAGTGGCCTGGGTGTGCAGAAGAGGTTGTTATGGGACAAACCTGAGACAGCTGACCCCAACTGACCAAATGAAACTTCCGTAACACATGACAACTCGCTTGGCAATAAAATGTAAGAGAAGAAGGAAAGGGAGACATGTGGAGTGATGCTATTTGTCCTCCCAAACACCATTACGTGTGATGGAGCCCTGTTTTCCTGGAGAAGGCTGAAAATCTTCCTGCTGATGGGAAAAAAATGAAAGAATTCCTAGTTTTGATTTCCTTGTGTACTCTGCTGTTCTTGACCTGTCAAACTCTCCTTATTTCAACTCAAGAGTTTTCCTCCCTTCTACTCTCCCAATTCACTCCCCTGTCCCACCACGGGGGAATGAGGGAGCGGCTGAGTGATTCAGAGCTGCCTAAGAGGAGAAATCAGGACAGTATTTTTAGTACTCAGCATCGGGCTCAAAGGGTTTGACATGAACCAACAACCACCACGACACCAAAAATGCAGAATGGAGCTGACATGAGTTACATTAAAGGAGTCCAGTAGGAGAAGATCAGTGATTTTTTTTTTTCATAGAAAAAGCCAGTTCCCAGCTTCCACATTATATCCTTGAGATCCCGGTTCCTCAGACTGTAGATGAGGGGGCTCAATGCTGGAGGCACCACCGCGTAGAGAAAAGCCACCACCAGGTCCAGGCATGAGGAGGAGATGGAAAGGGGCTTCAGGGAGGCAAACGTGCTAGTGCTGGTAAAGACAGAGACCACAGCCAGGTGAGGGAGGCACGTGGAAAAAGCTTTGTGCCTTCCCCCCTCAGAGGGGATCCTCAGCACAGCCCTGAAGATCTGCACATAGGACACCACAATGAAATCAAAACAGCCAAAAGCTAAACAGGCACTAAACACAAGAAGTCCAAATTCCCTGAGGTAGGAATGTGAGCAGGAGAGCTTGATAATCTGAGGGACTTCACAGAAGAACTGGTCCAGAATATTGCCCTGGCAGAGGGGCAGTGAAAATGTATAGGCCATGTGTAGCAGAGCAACGAGAAAGCCAGAGCCCCAGGCAGCTGCTGCCATGTGGACACAAGCTCTGCTGCCCAGGAGGGTCTCGTAGTGCAGGGGTTTGCAGATGGCAACGTAGCGGTCATAGAACATGACCGTGAGCAGAAAATATTCTGATGATATCAAGAAAAGAAAAAGAAAGACTTGGGCAACACATCCTGTGTAGGAGATGGCCCTGGTGTCCCAGAGGGAATTGGCCATGGCTTTAGGGACAGTGGTGGAGATGCAGCCCATGTCAAGGAGGGAGAGGTTGAAGAGAAAGAAATACATTGGGGTGTGGAGGTGGTGGTTACAGGCTATGGTGGTGATGATGAGGCTATTTGCCAGGAGGGCAGCCAGGTAGATGCCCAGGAAGAGCCAGAAGTGCAAGAGCTGCAGCTCCCGAGTGTCTGCTAATTCCAGGAGGAGGAACTGGGTGATGGAGCTACTGTTGGACATCTGCTTCCTCTGGACATGGGGCACTGTCCAAGAGGGAAAAGACAGTAACAGTTTAGAAGAGAATTTTCCAAGCAAAATCAAAGCCGTTTTTCAAAGCCGTTTTTCATAGATCCGCACCCCCTCCCCCCCAACACCCCTCCCCAGCTGCCTCTCTCCATCAATGAAGGCCTTTGGCAGGTCCCTTTCACAAGCTGTGGGTAAGGCTCACTGAGGGTGCCCCAGGGATCAGGAGGCTCTGATGTGGGCTCTGTGGGACCCAGTCCTTCCCCACAGCAGTATGTAAATAGCAACAGAGGGTGATCTCAGGATAAATCCACTCCTGATTTCAAAGAGTTTCCAGTATTGTCCCTCACATTTCACCCGACTGCAGAGCAGAGCTGAGGGGAGGTTGGTTTTTGTCTTCTGCTCTGGTGGCCCCACCACAGCTGACAAGTGGTTTTGATGCAGAAATCCCTGACATTTCTGCTGCACTGTGAATGAAATCTCGAGGGTCCTGACAGGCAAAGGGATTGTTCCTTTGTGCACAGTGGGTACAACCAGTTTGTCCATCAGCCTTGGTCTCAGTTGCCCCATCCTGGCAGTCCTTTTTTCGCCAGAGGATTTTGCACTCGGGTGTTCCCTCTAAAAGAAACTGGACAGTGCTTGGAGCAAAGGAATCCAGTTTCCTAGTGCAGACCTCCAAATACATTTATCCCATCCTGCCTCTCCCTTCCCAGTCAGGGACACAGAGGGCTCATTGCAGCTGCCCACATACAGATGATGAGCAATGTTTCCATGGCCTTAGAACTGAGGTGTCTTCTCTATTGGACTGCCGGAAAACAGAGTTGTCATGGGACAGCTGTGCCCTGCTGGAGGGCAGCCTGCAGCCTACCAAGACAAGCCAGGGAAAGAGTCAAATGCCATAAATCTGGGGTATCCTGAAAGGAGAATCTGCTTGTTTGCATTGCCCTCAACCTTCTCATTAAGAGCGGAATTGGATCCTTTACTCCCAGGGCTATATCTGCATGATAGGACCCGTAGGACTGGTGTCAGAACTGCAGCTTAACCCAAACCCTATTGCAGAAACTCCAGTGATAAAAAGAAGGTGAGCAGAGACAGGAGAGGAAACAGGGAGAAATGCACGGTGCAGCTGCGTGTGGAGCCAGCAGGGTCGGGTGTTTGGTAATGTTTTCTATGAAGAAGTGAGGCAGCTGAGAAGGTGACTTAGCTCCCATGGCCTTAAGAGAAGAGATGAGAGAGGAAACCATGGGTTTGCTCCATGGTAGGCATCTGCACTGCAGGGGTAGGCAGGGAGGTGCCTGAATCTCCCTTCTCATGGTGTTAATGGGAACAAGTCCTTCTCCATCCCTGTCTCTGACTCCTGGAACTTGTCCCTGCTGGGAGATATTTCTCTGTCCCTGGATCTCCTCCCTGTCTGAGCTGACAGAGCCCATCCCACCCACTGTGTGCTCAGCTCTGCCATGCAGACCCCTCCTGGCAGTGGGGCCCTGCCCAGGGGCATCTCTGTGTGTTCAGGGGCCAAGGA
The DNA here is from genome assembly GCA_033558185.1 of Dromococcyx pavoninus. Taxonomy (NCBI): domain Eukaryota; kingdom Metazoa; phylum Chordata; class Aves; order Cuculiformes; family Neomorphidae; genus Dromococcyx; species Dromococcyx pavoninus. Next base: position 1,987,686 of record JAUMJL010000379.1, on the reverse strand, counting down.
GCAACTCAGAAAAACCCTAAGGGGAACTGGGGGTATCAGTGTCATTCCAGAAGAGAGAAATAAATTCCCATCTCCCACTGCCCAACCTGCCAACCAGGAGTGGAAAAATGAAAGCACAGACTCCACCCCTTCCAGTTAAATTCTTCATCCATGTCATTCTTCAAAATGGCTCTCTGCAATTACTGTGGGGGATTACCTGGAGTTGTAAGCAGCCCTGAAACAAATAACACCTCCTGCAACAAGAGGTCCCTGTCCTGCTGTGCTGGGGGTCACTCCCTCCACCCACAGTTTGTCCCCACAGTGCCATGGGGAGATCCGTGGGCAGACTGAGCGCTGACCCTGGCAGTGGACAGAGTCCGTGCCCCGGCACACAGACCCTGAGGTGCAGGGACCCTGCTGTCAAGGACAGCCCAGGGCACCCATGGGTGCACACCAGACTTCCTACTCCTGCAGCCGTGCCTTGGAGAAGGCAGCCAGCACAGCCTGTGCTTTGATGGTGCAGCGGAAAGTCCCTGCTCTGGAGCATGACTTTTGCTCTACTCAAGGGAAACTTTAAGAATCCTCCTGATAGATTCCGAAAGCTGTGTCACACGTCAGCTTTAGATCTTCCCAGGAACTTTATCCTCACTATACTACAGCCAGCTACTTACTGTATTTAGGGGTGAGAAGATTTCTCCTCTTGTGAGCACTCAGCTGCGCTCCCGCTCCTGTTCTGTATCTCTTCTTCATTCCTCTCTGCTGTCCCCTGCAGGCAGTGCCCTCAGCCCTGCTGCACTTTGCAGAGGAGCTGCTCCTGGGCAGAGCTGTCTCTTTATTGAGGTGTCCACTTGCCAGGAGCTCCCTCCATGCCAGCCCAGCTCAGCAGGAGAAAAGAAGCACAAGGTAGCACTTTCTCTGCCCCCTCTGCACTCCCTTGTTGTGTCCCTGGGTCTCCAGGGCCTGAATGAATCCCTGACGTTCCCTCCCTGATCTGGGAAGAGACACTGATTTCCTGCAGTGACCACACTACACTTTCTTTCAGTGGAAGAAAAAGGGATGCAAGTCCCAGGAGGGCAATGAGAGAAAGGGTGGGGCTGGGGAAGTGAGGAGCAAGGCTGTCCATGAAGTCTCAGACCTCAAGGGACTGCTTCTTCATGCTGCCCAGACCTCCTGAGCCCTGTATCAATGACAATTGCAGAATGGTTCTGCCACCTCTTCTCTGAGCTGAAAATCAATGAAACATAAACTTCACTTAAAAATTTATGTATTCAGTGCACTTTAAAATCTTCCTCTTTAATCAAACTGTGAAATGACACCAAGGAGCTCCATGAGCCTAGAAGGCTTGAAGAAAACTCGAGGCAGAGAAAGAGCTCATTAAGGCTTTCTGTATTTTAATGAGGCCCAGGATGTGTTTGCTGATGAGTCCTTGAACCTCAGCTGCTGAGAGAAGATTCAGAAAACCTCTCAAGAATTCAAAAGCAAAATTTAAATTATCTTGAAGTGTTAATTGGTCTCAGTGAGGATCGTTACTGCAAAAACCTACCCAGGGACTGGTTAGGGCTGATAATTGGAGGCCACGATTGCACAGGTGCAAAGGCACTGCGCAGGCAACTGTAATGCTGAGAAAAGCCTGGGTTTCCTTGGTGAAGAAGAAAGACCATGCCCTGACCCCCAGGTGTCACAGTGGGAGACGGGGACAAGTTTGATGCAAACAACGTCCCACTTTATTTTTGCAAAAGGTCGATATATATACTTATTAAGCTAAGGCTAAAACAAGCGTGTTCACTACTGATTGGATGTTTACATTATTACATACATCACATTACAAGATAATTGGATATTAGTGAAGGCTTTGCGCAGTTCTCAAGTCTTTACGGTATGACACTACAGTCCGATAGGCCTTATCAAGTCTTTTGTTTGCAACTTCTGCTTTTGCAAGTCAGTTCCTTATCGGACGGTTTCAAGCTGTTCCAACTGCCCACAAAGTGTCCTTTCCATGACCTCGTACGTGCTGCTCTCGCTGTGCTTTAATGGAGTCCAAGGCCTGTTTTTTCTGTGTTCCAGGGTTTGTGGTTGAAAGATTCCATTACTAGCTTCTCTGTGCTAGCACTACGGGATGCTGTAGCCTCACCCAGGCGCTGGGAAGGCAGATCTGGCTGTGTCGACTATGACCCTGGTGCCATGGAGGTTCTCACATTGCTGAATCAAATTTGGAGAAGTTATTGCATCTAATTCCAAATACAGGCCCATAGAGTTATGTGAAATGCCAAGGGTCTCACACACAGTTCCGTGCTGCTTTCAAGGAGTTGGGTCTTAGAATGGAAGGGTCATAACAACATTGGATCATAGGAAAATGACAGAAAACCTGGGTGGAGAAAAGTCAGGTAATAGAAGAGTCAGACAATAGGGGAGTAACAGAGAAGCTCAGTTTTTGAAGCTTCGTAGAAGTGCTGGGTCACAGAAGTCTCATATCAGAGTCACGTCATACAGGTTTTGTGTCATAGAAGACTCAGGTCGTAAAACAGTCCTAGAATTGTCAAGTCATGGAAGAGTCGAGCCATAGAATCATGAGAGATTTTTAGAGTTTTAGTGGCATTTGGTCATAGAAAGGTCATTTCAGAGAAGGGTCTGGTCATAGTAGTGTTGGGTCATGGAAGAGTCACAGAAGAATCGGGTCACAGAAGGATCAGAGAAGAGTCGGTCCATTAAAGAGTCATAGAACATTCAGGCCGTAGATGTGCTAGGTCATATAAGGTTTGGATCACAGAATTTTTGAGTCATGGAGGAGTTTGGTCGTGGAAGGTTCATAGAAGAGACCAGTCACAGAAGAGTTATGGAAGAGTAAGGTCAGGTTATATAAGCTTTGGGTCGTAGACAGTTTTAGTCTTAGAAAAGTAAAATAGAAGTCAGGTAAAAGAACTCCATAGAAGGGTCTAAGAAGAGTTGGGCCACAGAAGTCTTGGTCCATAGAAGGCTGGTGTTTTAGAAGAGTTGAGTCATAGAGGAGTGGTCATAGAGGAGTGATAGAAGAGTGGTGTGATAGAAGAATGATGTGATAGAAGAGTCAGATCATAAAAGGTTCATAGAAGAGTTGGGCCATAGAAAAGTCTAGAGAAGAGTCTGGTCATAAAAGTTACACAGAAGATTCGAGTCATGTAAGGGTCATATAAGCGTCAGGTCATAGAGCAGTCGTGTCGTAGAAGTGCAGGGTCATAAATGAAGCAGCTTATTAAGAGTCTGTTCATAGAAGAATCATAGAAGAGTTGGGTCACAGAAGAGTCAGAGAACAGTCAGGTCATAGAAAGTCATAGAAATTTTGGGTGATAGAAGAGTCATACTAGATGAGTGATAGTCATAGAAGTGTTGAGTCATAGAAGGCTCAAGTCATACAAGAGTCGGGTCATAAAACAAATGTCAGATGAGTTGGATTATAGATGAGTCCGTTCATGGAAGAGTTGTAGAAGAGTTCAGTCATAGAAGGTTCATGGAATTCCTGGGTCACAGAAGTATCAGGTCACAGAAGATTCCTGTGGCCAAGGCTCCAGTAGAGTTGAAGGTGGCCAACACTGTGAAGGATAATAGAAAGGTCTTTTTCAAATATGTTAATATCAAAAGGCAGGCCAGAAATAACATTGGCACATTACTTGATGAGCATGAGCACCTCATATGCCAAGACATAGACAAGGCAGAGATATTTAATGCTTTTTTCACCTCTGTCTTAATTACTGATGATGGACTCAACGCCCTCCTCCCAGAGCCCAAGACCAGAAGAGCAAGGCTCCGCAAATGATCATCTGTCAATAAACCCTGAATCTGCTGCTCTAACTGGACCCCTACAAGTCGATGGGGCCAGATGGGACTCATCCAAGGGTACTTAAAGAGCTGGCTGGTGTCACAGTGAGAACTCTCTCAATGATTTTTCAGTACTTTTGGGAATCTGGAGAGGTTTCAGTTGACTGGAAGCTGGAAAATGTTGTCATAGTCTTGAAGAAGGGCAGCAGGGATGATCCCAGTAACAACAGGCCTGTTGGCCTCACTGCAGTGCCTGGGAAGGTTATGGAGAAGATTATTCTGGGAGTAATGGAAAAACACCTGAAAGACAACACAGTCATTGGTCCCAGCCAGCACGAGTTTACAAAGGGAAGGGCCTGCTTGTCAAACTTAATTTCTTTGTAGGATAAAGTCACTCAGTTGGTTGACAAAGGGAAGCCAGTTCATGTAAAATTATGGGATTTCAGTATAGTCTCTGATCCTATCTCTCACAGGATTCTCCCAAAAAACCTGTCCAGCATCCATATGGATAAATACACAGTGAGGGGGTAGAAAATTGGCTGATGGGTTGGGTTCGAAGGGTCAGAGTGAATGGAGTTACATCAGGCTGGTGACCAGTCCCTAGCGGGGTTCCACAGGGATCCATCCTGGTGACAGGACTCTTCAATATCTTCATAAATGACCTGGATGCAGGACTCAAGGGCTTACTAAGTGAGTTTGCCAATGACAAGAAACTGGGGGGAGCAGTTGACACTCTCGAGGGCAGGGAGGTTCTGCAGAGTGATCTTGACATATTGGAGAGCTGGACAATCACCAGCTACATGAAGTTTAACAAGGGTAGGTGTCAGGTTTTTTCATCTGAGACACGGCAAGCCTGGAGGTTCACACAGACTGGGGAGTGAGAGGCTGGAGAGCAGCTCTGTGGAGAGGCACCCGGGATTTCTGGTTGATGGCAAGTTGAATATGAGCGAACAGTGCTCTGGCAGCCAAGAGGGCCAAACAAGTCCTTGGGTGTATGAAGCACGTCATCACCAGCTGGTCGAGGAGGGGATTGTGCTGCTCTGCTCTGCACTGGTGAGGCCCCACCTTGAGTACTGGGGGCAGTTTTGGGTGCCGCAGTACCTAAAGCTACGGAGAGCATCAGAGAAGGGCAAGAAGTTGGTGCAAGGTTTAGAGGAGAGAACATGTGAGAAGTGGCTGATGTCACTTGGTCTGTTCTGGCTTGAGATGAGGAAAGTGAGGGAAGACCTCATCATGGCCTACACCTTCCTTACAAGAAAGAGGGCGGAGCAGGCGCTGAGTTCTTCTCTGTGGTGACCAATGATAGGATCCGAGGGATGGCAGGAAGAGGTGTCAGGAGAATTTTAGGTAGAATATTAGGAAAAGGGTCTTCACTGAGAGAGTTTTGGGGTACTGAAACAGCTCCCCAGGGAAGCAGTCACAGCACCAAGCCTGACAGTCTTCCAGAAACATTTGTAAAATGCTCACAGACAAACGGTGTGAATGTTGGGGTTGTCCTGTGTAGGGACAGGAGCTGGACTCAGTGATCCTTGTGGGTGCCCTCCAACTCAGATCGTTCTCTGTTTCTATGAGTCTGTCATCATGGATGTGAGTAAAGACCCCAGTGTGATGTGGTTCATTTTCACACAATGCCTGCAGCTGTTGTGTAGAAGAGGAAGAGTTCCTGCCTCTCTGATGGCATCTCATGGTTGATGCTTCTGAAAGATGGAAATGACCAATATCACAAAGGCAGTAAATGAAGATCCCTGTGATGCTGTTCAGAGTGTCTGTCACACACACCCTTGCATGAGAACTGTATTTCTGTAAGTTGTCTACTGTCCCTGCCAGCCCTGGCATCTCCTGGAGCTCTGTGGGCCTGGATTTGATCATGAAATTGAGAAAGTACCCTGAATTCTATGGGGTTGAAGATCAGGCAATTGCCAATGTAGTCAGGGGTGATCTAGTAAATAGAGCAGAAGGAGAAGGGAGGGACTGATCTCTGGCTATGACAAGACTTGAATCGTTCCAATGAGTACCTCCATAGACTGCCCTGAACATAATGTGTACGGACAGCATGAATTGTCCTTATTCTGGGGTATCGGGTCAATTTCAGTTCACCAAAGAGATTCCCTGCAGGAGGATGCCTCCAGATGTTGCCCTGTCTCTATGAACAGCTACATTTTATTTTGAAGGTTCCTGCACATATCTTTAACCAGCCCTGACACCTGGTATGTCACCAGATGTTGTGTCTGAAAAGACCAGTTGTGCCCTCAATCTCCATGAATTGACCTGGGAGCTGGGACAAGGAGCTCACATGCAGGTGCCTACTGTGTGCCCACCTGAACACCTAATGTAAGAAGAATCCCGCCTGCTGTGGGTTTGTGGCAGGCGTGGGAGGGAGCTCTGTCCCCTTCGAGCCCCAGGAATACAAACACACAAAGAGATGGGTCTATTGACTCATGTATATCCTTTCCCTCATCAGGGGTAAAGGAGATCCCTGCTGGTCACAGTTGGGTTGTCCCGGGACAAGGAAATGTCCAATCTCTGTCTCTAAAGGGAGAAACACAGCTGCTGAAGAAAGATTCTCTCCCCAGCAGAGGGAGGGAATATCAGTGATTTCTTCAGCCTGTTTCACAGCAGGTTCACCTGAAGGCCCAAGGACAACTCAAGGGAGCCCAGAGCGCACAGAGAAAGTTTTGCCTTGGGCTCCTTCTTTGTTGCTGAGTTGGATTCTTGGGACAGACAGAGCTCCTGGCAGCAGAGCAGCGCTGTAGGGAGACAACTCTGCCCAGGCAGAGAATGCTTAAAGGCGGTTTGGGGTGGGAGGTGGCTGAGAGCTCATTGGGGTATAAAGAGTCTTTGACACGGCGAGTCTCTGCAAAAGGGCAATGTGTGTGCAGCTCCTGGAGGGATCTGCTAAAACTGGAACATCCCACACTCCCTGGGATCTGCCAGGGAAAACTCACAGCTTCTCTAGTATAGAAACGAGGATGTGCTGCAAAGCAGGGAATACCTGCGGTACCATCAAAAGGACAGGACACAACACATTCTCCTCCTAGGCATGTCTGCAGGGTGTGGAGATGGGTGAGCAGCCAGGGGTGCCCCGGACCCGGATGCAGGGTCCCTGCATCCCAGGGTCTGTGTGCCTGGGCAGGGGCTCTGCCGCGTGCTAGGGTCAGCGCTCAGCCTGCCAAGGGAGCTCCCCATGGCACTGTGAGGAGAAGATGTGGGTGGAATGGGTGACCTCTGACAGGCCAGGGAACGGTCCTTCCACTTGTCGAGAGGGTGCTGTGTGTGTCAGGGCTGCTCACAGATCCAGGTCACTCCTGGATTATTCCAAGGCAATATTTCAAGAGGAAGTCTCCCCTAATTTGACACATGCTTTTCCTCCTGTGACAGTGCCCCATGGCCAGAGGAAGAAAATGTCCAACAACAGCTCCATCACCCAGTTCCTACTCCTGGCATTCACAGACACAAGGGAGCTGCAGCTTGTGCACTTCTGACTCTTCCTGGACATATAATTGGCTGCCCTCCCAAGCAATGGCCTCTTCACCACAACCATAGCCTGTGACCACCACCTCCACACCCCTATGTACTTCTTCTTCCTCAGCCTCTCTGTTCTTGACCTGGGCTCCATCTCCACCACTGTCCCCAAATCCATGGCCAATTCCCTCTGGGACACTAGAATAATCTCCTATCCAGATTGTGCTGCACATTTTTTTTTTCTTTCTCTTCTTCATCTCCACTGAGTATTCTCTCCTCACCATCCTGTCCTACGACCGCTATGTTGCAATCTGGAAACCCATCCACTACGGGACCCTCCTGGACAGCAGAGCTTGTGTTCACATGGCAGCTGCTGCCTGCGGATCTGGCTTTCTCTATGCTCTGCTGCACAAGGCCAATACATTTTCAATGCCCCTCTGCCAAGGCAATTCTCTGGACCAGTTCTTCTGTGAAATCCCCCGAATCCTGAAGTTGTCCTGCTCAGATGCCGACATCCGGGAATTTATTATCCTTTTAATTTGTGCTTTAGTGTTTCTGGAGTGTTTTGTTTTCATTGTGGCCTCCTATGTGCAGATCTTCAGGGCTGTGCTAAGGATCCCCTCTGAGCAGGGATGGCCCAAAGCCTTTTCCACTTGCCTCCCTCACCTCATCGTGGTCTCCCTGTGTATAAGCACTGCCGTGATTGCCTACCTGAAGCTTCCCTCCAACTCCTCCCTATCCCTGGACCTGGTGATGTCAATTCTGTACGCATTGTTTCCTCCAGCACTGAACCCCCTCATCTACATCATGAGGAACCAGGAGCTAAACATGCAGTGTGAAAACTTATGAGTGGATCTTTTAAGCAGCAATAAGTTTTTCATTTTCCTCTACCCATAAGTCACAATTTGTTGCATTTCAAAACTAACTTCTCTTTGGCCGTTGGTTTGGTGGTTTTGAGTGTTTCGAGGTTGTGATAAAGTTGTTTGCAAAGAAATACCAATATTCCTCAAACTCCTACGTTAGTATCTCCAGGTCTTGTGTGATCCAGAGAGTGTGTAAATGAGGAGTCATAGTCTATGACTGTTTAAAAAAATCAAGGCCTCTGCAGCCACCCCTTTGTCCATGGTCTTTTCTCCAAGACTTTCTCTGGAGCTTGCAGAGGTGGATGGGTAAAAAGTCTCGACACAGAAACACTCTCAGGGAGAACTGGTGCTTGGCCTTTGTAGAGCTGTTCTTTTTGCACATCTATGATTTCCTTCTGATCTCTTGCGTTGGCAGAAGATCTGAGCCCTCGGAGCTTGGTCAGACTCCTGTGGTGTGGCACTCCTGTGATCACAAGGAGGGACAAGCAATGGGTACCTCTGTGAAAGGGCTGAAGTCTAGAGTGTACTGTGAATGCCAGAGGGAGAGCCTGTTAAAATCACTTTACTTTGAGAGTAGTATTCCCTGCCGGAATGCAACACAAACATTTGCTTCCATGGAACAAGATCCTCATATCCATTCCTCATGCTGTGGGGCATCTCAGATGAGTGCAGAGCAGGGTGACACCACAGCTCTGGGAGTGGAAGCAGGAGGGAGACCAGAGACACTGTAACTGCTGCTGTGCAGATCCACTGTGTGTGCAAGGGAAGGAATCCTCTCTTTGAACTCATCTCTGTGTAAGATGCGAGAGCACAAGATGTCCCAGTTCAGCTCCCACCGGCTGTCAGCACAACAGTAGGAAGCGGTTCCTCCCGACCCTTAATTGAGAAAGGGAATTGGGAAAGGAAAAGATGATCTGAAGATTGAAATTAAAAAAAAAAAAAGATTTAATAAAACCATTAAAAGCTCATACTATTTCTATTAACAATACTTCTGCTAATCCTCATGCTGATATTCGTCCTAGAGGTAGTGGTAATAGAATCATAGTACAAGAATCATTGAACAGTTTGGGTTGGAATGGACCTTAGAGACCATCCAGTTCCAAATCCCTGTAATGGGCAGGGATACCTCCCACTGGATCAGGGTGCTAAAAGCCTCATCCAGCATGATCATCCAGCTCTATGGCCAAGAGAAAGCGAAGGAGGTCAGTGAGCAATTACCGTCACTGGCAAACACGTGTTGACTGGCCAAATACCAATTTAATTTAATTTATTTCATTTAATTTATTGCCAGTTACAAAATGTTTGGATTGTGAGAAATAATAACAAAATATTAAAGCCCGTTCCCGTCACACTTTCTTCCAGGCTCAAATGATTCCATTGCTCCCAATTCATCAGCCACATCTACCACTTGAAGGAGTATGGAGGACGGTGAAGAGGGGTTTCAACACTGGTACAGAGCAGAGCAAAAAGCATGGAAGATCTTGATGCTGGGCAAGCCCTGCTCAGCAACAACCAAACCTCTGCTTTGTCACCAACCGTGCTTTGGGCACAAATGCAAAAAAAAAGGCACTACAGGGACATTGTGGTGTCGTGTGTTCAGATGTTCAGGGCTGTGCTGAGGTTCCCCTCTGAGCAGGGACAGCACAGAGTCTTCTCTACGTGCCTCCCTCAGCTGGCTGTGGTCTCCCTGTTTCCCAGCACTGGTGCAATTTCCTATTTGAAACCCCCTCCATCTCCTCCCCATCCCTTGATCTGGTCGTGTTAGTTCTCTACTCAGTGGTGCCTCCAGCTGTGAAAACCATCATCTGGAGCTTGAGGAATTAGGAGCTCAAGGATGCAGTGTGGAAACTGATTATTGGAAGTTTTGCTGAAGCAAACTGCTGATCTCATGCAGAGCAGTTTTCATGCAAGTCAGTACGGGCCTTTTCTATTTATTGGGGTGGGAGTGGTTCACATCGAACCCTTTGAACACCTGTTGGATGCCACAAAGGACTGTCACGGTTTAACACCACTAGACAGTTCAGCACCACACAGCCACTCACCCATTCTTCCCCGTGGGATGGAGGAAAGAATTGGAAGGGTAAAATTCAGAATATTCATGGGCTGAGATAAAGACAGTTGAATAGGTAAAGAAAAACTGTGCATGCGAGCAAAGCGAAACAAAGAATTCATTCATTACATTGGCAGGAACATGTTCAACTTTACCCCAACCCAAACCAACACAACAGTTGACTTCTCATCCTCAATCAGCCACATGGACACCAGTGACAGCACAAGCACCGTCCCAAGCCAGGTACCTTCTCCAACCCTGTCACTCACTCAAACATGATGGACATCACAAGGAGCTTAAGAGCCAGACCCCACTCTCCAGCTCTATCAGTTACTCGCCTACTCATGACCTCACAGACACCTGCACAAGCCAGGTCACTTCTCACACCCAGCCTGCTGCTCAGGCCAAAGTGACGTGAGGACGAGAAACACCAGCCCAGTGTCTGTTTGTACCCAAACAGCTTCTCAGCCACGAGTTACCCATAAAGTGCCCACACAGGCAAGGTGCCTTCTCCTGCCCCTTCACACACTCAGCCACCTCTGACCTCACCAAGTGCCATCAAAAACCACGACACTGCTCCTGCCCTGTGATTTGATCAGACATGTGTGACATCATAAGCACCAGCACCAGCCAGCTGCACACTCATGGCCCATCAGCTCCGCAGCCATCAGTGACAACAGAAGCAGCTGCACAAACCAGGAGCCTTCTCTTGCCTTAGCACTGTCTCAGCCACCTGTGACATCACAGAAAGGTGCAGAAACCATGTGCATGCTTCTGCTCTACTTGCTGCAGAGCCACCAGTGACAGCATAAGCATCTTCATCTGCCAGCTGTCCATTCATTGCCAAACAGCTCCTTTACCACAAGTGACACTAGATGCAGCTGCATAATTGACCTGATGCCTATTAAGACACTATTGTCATCACAAGAACCTTCAGAAGTCAGGAGCATATTCCTGCCCCAAAGAGCCACAGAGGTGCTATTGAAATGGCAAACTCTTGGTAAGCCAGATTATAATGGAATCATGGAATGGTTTGTGTTGGAAGGAACCTTAAAGCCCATCCAGTTCCACTCCCTGCCCACTGGATTAGAGTGCTCAAAACTCCATCCATATGGCTTTGAAAATGTCCAGGGATACTTCCAACCCCAGCTCTCTCAGCCTGTCCTCATACTGGATGTGCTTCTCCTCTCGGATCATCTCCGTGGCCTCCTCTGGATTTGCTCCAACAGATTCCTGTCTTTCTGTGTTGAGGACTCAATACCTGCACACAGGATTCGAGGTCGGGTCTCCCCACAACAGAGGAGAGGGGCAGAATCCCCTCCCCCACCCTGCTGGTCCCACTGCTTTGGATGCAGCCCAGGACACCCATTATGAAGGTAACTATGCTGGTGAGACATGATTTACCCTTGGTGAATCCATGATGATGATTGTCTCTTTCAGGTGCTCAAAATGTCACCCAAAAACACTCATTCCATGGTCATTCCTTACCAAAGTGATCTTGTGCATCCTGAGGTTCCCTAGGTTAAACTTTTGTCCCTTTTCACAGATGAGTGAAACCTTTGCTTGTCCTCACTCATAAGACCTCAAAAGATCTCAGGACCTTTCAAAATTCCCAAAGAAATATTGAGCTTGGCTTGGATCTTTCTCATCGCTGTTCTTCCTGTCATACTGTTCATTTAATGTCCCTCATTTTTCCAATCCCCTCAGCTCTCCTCATCCAGTGGCCATATCTGATGTCATCTTTGCAGACTCAGACTCTACAGGCAATGGCCCATTCCATTCTTCCCTGATTTTCTCCTTCTCTCATTCTCTGTTCATTCAGAGAACGCTCACCTACCCAGTTGCTGCTTTGAGCTTCAGGGAGTTCAAAGCTTGCCTGTCTCTCACCAGTCTGATTGTCTCTTCACCCAAGTTTTTAGTTATGTTTATATCTACCTTTTCTGTGTCTATCTCAACATTTCTCCTAAGATTGTCACTTGCAGACAGGCAGCCTCATCAGAGACAGCTTGTGCTGAGCATGTGGGTGAGGAGGGGATTTGTTGTTTATGAAACTTTATCACGTTTTGCTTTTCTTATTCTCCTGTGCCTGCGAGCAGCCAGATCTGTAAGGAAAGCAGAGGGAGATAGTGTCATGGAGCTGGAACACTCAACTCTGGATGCAAGTCCCGTGGGGGCAATGAAAGAAATGGTGGGATGTGGGTGGTGAGGAGCAAGGCTGTCCATGCAGTGTCAGACCTCAAGGAACTGCTTCTCCATGCTGCCCAGACCTCTGAGGAGACACTCTGCAACAATGTCAATTGGAGAATGCTTCTGTCACCTGTTCTGTGAAACGAAATATAGTGAAATACAAACTTTAAGCAGAACTTTGAAAAGTTCCTCTTTAACCACACTGGGAAATGATTCCAATGAGCTGTACAAAATTTGAAGGCCTGAACAAAACTACCGAAGATAAAGAGCTCATTAACACTTTCTGTTTTTTAATGAGGCCCAAGGTTATTGCCTCTGTAGTCCTTGAACCTCAGCTACCAAGAGGAGATTGAAGAAACCTCTCAAGAACTCAAAAGCAAAAAAAAAAATACTTCAAGTTTTAGTTGGTGCCAGTTGAGATTCGTTACTGACAAAGTCATAGTTAGGGACTTGTTAGAAGAAATAGTTTGAGGCCGTGATTACAGGGAGGCAAAGGCACTCTGTAGGCACCTGTAATGCTCAGAAAATCCAAGCCCTGACCCTCAGGCCCTGGGAAGGCAGATCTGTCTGTGACTACAATGACCCTGGTGTCATGGACATTCTCACATTGCTGAATCCAATCTGGAGCAGTTATTCCATTTCATTTAAAAAATAGGCCTGTAGATTCCTGTGGGATGCCAAGGGTCTCACACACAGATCCCTGCAGGTTCAGAAGAGCTGGGTTATATAAAGGTAGGGTCATAAGTGATTCTGGTAATAGAAGAGTCAGAAACCTTGGGTGTGAGAAGAATCAGGTCATAGAAGAGTCGGGTCATAGAAAAGTAATGCAAGAGTAAAATTTTATGTCGTTCATTGAACTATTGGGTCATAGAAGGTTTGTAAAAATGTTGGGTCATAGAAGTCTCAAGTCATAAAAGATTCAGATCATAAAAGGGTCATAGATTATTTGTGTCATTAAAGAATCGAATTAATAAAGCGTTAGAATTTACTTGATTTTCAGAAACTTTTGATCATATAAGGGTCATAGAAGGGTTGGTTGAAATAGGAATCGAGTTATAGAAGAATCAGGGTACAGAAGGGTCAGAGAAGGGTCAGGCCATAGAAGAGTTGTAGAAGAGTCAGGTAATAGAAGAGTCAGGTAATAGACAGGTGGGTTCATATAAGGTTTGAGTCATAGAAGGGCGTGATCATGGATTATTCAGCTCATAGAGGATCTGAGTCACACAGGAGTTGGGCCATGGAAAATCAGAGAGAATTTGGGTCACAAAATCCATAGAAGGGTCAGAGAAGAGTCAGATCATAGAAGGCTTGGTTCACAGAATGCTCAGGTTTCGGAAGAACTGAATCGTAGGGGAGTCAAAGAAGAGTGGGGTGATAGAATTGTCAGGTCATAGAAGACTATAGAAGAGCCAACTCATGGAAAGGTCACATCATAGAGGGTTCAGGTCATAGAAAGGTCATAGCAGGGTGAAATCATAGAAGAGTTGGGTCATAGAAAGTCGTGTCCTGGAAGAATCAGAGAATAGTTGGGTTATAGAAGGTCAAAGAAGGATTGTGTCATAGAAGACTCGTGTCATAGAAGGTCCTGATCATATAAGACATGGGTCACAGAATAGTTGGATTATAGATGAGTCAGATCATAGAGGAGTAATCTAAGAGTTCAGTTGTGAAAGGTTCATAGAAGGGTTGTGTCATAGAATCATAGAATGACAGAATCACACAACCATAGAATTACCCAAGCTGGAAAGGACCCCCAAAGTTCATTTAGTCCAACTCCTATCCCTACACAGGACTATCCCAATATTCACACTATGTGGCCGAGGGCGTTGTCCAAATGCTTCTTGAATGCTGGCAGACTTGGTACAATGACTGCTTCCCTGGGGAGATTTTTCAGTGCTTCACATCCCTCTGAGCGAAGAACCTCTTCCTAATATCCAATCTTACCCTCCCCTGGCACATTGTCCTGCCATTCCCTCGAGTCCTATCATAGGTCACAAGAGAAGAGGTCGCATGTCTTTCACCGACCTCCCTTATGAGAAGGCAGCAAACATCTCTGAGAACCCCTCACAGTCTCCTCTTCTCCAGGCTGAGGACACCACATGACTACAGCCCTTCCTCATGACTTCCCCTCTAGACCCTTCTCCTGCCTTGCGGCCTCTTCTGGACACTTTCCAGGAGTTTGATGTCCTTTTTATCCTATGCCACCCAGAACTGCTCCCAGTGCTCGAGGTGGGGCCTCACCAGTGCAGAGTAGAGGGGGACGGTCCCCTCCATCCCTCGGCTGGTGATGCTGTGCTGGATGCACCCCAGGACACGGTTGCCCTCTTGGCTGCCAGGGCTCACTGTTGGCTCATGTTCAAATTGCTGTTGACCAGAACGCCCAGGTCCCTCTCCGTAGGGCTGTTCTCCAGCCTCTCACACCCCAGTCTGTCCGTGTATCCAGGGTTGCCGTGTCCCAGGTGCAGAACCCAGCACTTGCCATTGTTTAATTTCATGCTGTTGGTGATTGTCCAGCTGTCTCGATCCATTACTGATCTGAGAGGGTTTGAAATGATCCCAAGGGCAAAATTAAGACACAATTGAGGTCAAATGCCACAATCAAACATTATGGTTTATTATAACCTATGCGAAAGAGATGAGAGGAACAGGGAAGGAGAGAAGGAGAGAAAAAGAGAGAGAGAGAAAAAGAGAGAAAGAGGGAGAGAAAGTATAGCTACCACCACGGATCCAGCGGCGTCCCGCAGGTCCTTCTTCAACGTTCGGTGGGGGAGCTCTTCCAACTCGATGTTGATCATTTCTCATGTTTTATAGCATATTAACCGTCCCTTCCACCTGGTGATGATACACATACATCGTGGGGGAGGTCTTCGGGGGTCTCCAGGCCCCTCTGTCCAGCTCCCTGGCGCCTCGGTGCTTAACGGGAGGGATTAGGTTATCTCTTGCATAAACAGAAGATGGCCTCTCCAGTCTCTTCGGGAGCTCCGTACCAGATGCCAGCATGACCATAAAACTCCAGCCTGGTTTATGGTCTCAAGTGTCAGCAAGGTTGAGACAGTCACCTAAGAGAGTCTTTTACAGTCTCTTACGCCACCCCGTGGCTCAACATTGCTGCCCCATGAACTTTTATTTGTGGTAGCATTAAAGATAGAGGGAGAGAAAGAAAGAAAGAAAGAAAGAAAGAAAGAAAGAAAGAAAGAAAGAAAGAAAGAAAGAAAGAAAGAAAGAAAGAAAGAAAGAAAGAAAGAAAGAAAGAAAGAAAGAAAGAAAGAAAGAAAGAAAAGAAAAGAAAAGAAAGAAAGAAAGGAAAGAAAGAAAAGAAAGAAAGAAAGGAAAGAAAGAAATGAAGGGAATAGTGTGTAGAAGACCTAAATCTTACAATCTGATACTCAAACAATATTTTCCAGAACAATTATTCAAATTTTTGTCACATACAATTCAATTTTTTGAGCAACATTAACAACTATAACAATTTTAACATCATTTTAAACTGATGACACTGCGGTTTCAGGGGAATCAGAAGTAGGGAGAGGGGGAGAAGATGAAGACAAAATTTTACATGGACATTTACGAAGCAAACATCTTAACTCAGGACAACAAATAAGTTTGCCAAGGATAATTATTGCAATGATCAGTATAATCACAACAGCATAATAAAATGGTACAAGTGCATACAAGTCTGCATCCATTGTTTTAGATATAAAGCTGAGCAAAGTTGGTCTGGTGTCCCGTGCAGTCTGCTGACCTGGTCTGCCAAAGACAGGAGTCTCAGCACACGCAGACAGAAAATTGATTTCCACGCCCCTCTTAACCTCATGTGCATGCGTCATCTGAGTCTAGAAATTCTGTCCCAGATTGAAGCGAGGGAGAATAGGCAATAATATTATCTTGAAAGGGAACGGAAAGAAAAAGAAACAACAACAACAAACAATGACAAAAAAAACAACAGAGCTTTTTATATAATACTTATGCCTACTGATTTTAGTCGGCGAACAGCATGCATCTGCTTGATGCTATTGGGTGAAACACTAGACACGAATTGCATATTAGATACCACATGTTGGATTAATTGAATGGAACAAGGAATGACACATGGTAAAAACAACAATAAAATTAGGCTGCATAAAAAATAAAACACTATTCGCTTTATCCATGGCCCACCCGGGATCCAAGAAAACAAATCCACCTCCCAATGGGGTTCCCAAGTTTGGACAGGGACATGGGCTAATTTTCTAATTCCTGAGGTTATTTTTTTGACCATGTCTCCATTATCATCAATCATTAAACAACAACTAGAATCATTTAATTTTCCACAAACACCCCCTTCTTCTACTAGCAAGTAATCGAGAACGATTCGGTGTTGTAAAACTGCAATTCTCATTTGGGTGGCCTGGTCTGCCAATAAGTCCAGGGCATGAGCAGTTTCATTAGTAATAATTTCCAAAACTGCTTACGATATAAATTATAAATTGGTTCTCGAGCACCACTAAACAGCTCATTGGGGTTCCAAGTAGCTGGCCCATAATGTTTAATAATTCGCTCAGGTGGCCAGTCATTCTTTCCCCATTTCTGACCACTTCCTCCTGTAAGACGGGTAGAAAGGGATCATTTGCTTCACCTTAAATCATCATATACTCTAATTCCCAAGCTGTCTCCACTTTGACCAGGTAGCAAGAAGAAGTAGGGACGTATATAACCTACATAACAAGTTCCGCTCCAATTCTTTTGTAGTTTCTGATAAGCATGATGGCCACAAATCCAATAATGACCTTTTAGGGCCCAAGTTCCATTCACAAATGGTCCATGCCCTTTGTGTCTTAAATTGGAATTACAAGGCGTTTCAAAATAAGTGGTAATTTTTAAGCCCAAAGGGTGCTTGATTCAATTGACTTTTTCCCTTTAATCCAAAGATCACATTTCCACTCTCTTACAGGACTACTATAGTTACACTGAATGGTCACTATCTGGTTGATTACACCACTCAGGGCACAAGCTAATGGGTTAGATTCCTTTAACATCACAGCTCCTGTGAGATTGGTACTAGACCAAAAACTATCAAATCGTTTTCTATGTCCAGTTTCATTGACCCAGGCCCAGCTCTGTCTGCGAGGGATGAGTTTTTCATCGGTGGTGTTTCTCAGTAGACACCATAACATGTCACTTTCGACGGAGAGAGAGTTGATAGGTCGGCACCCTGGGACAATACAATGATTTCCATACACAAATGTCCAATTACACACACTATGACCCACAAAAACTCCATTGCTGTTGTTCCCATTAAGACAATATTCCCCCTTTCCTGGAACTTGGATGTTCCATGGTCTTGTCTCCTCATTCCAATATAACAATCTATTACCAATACTTTGGGGATATCAGTTTTGATGTCCATTGCCGATCTTCAAATCCTACATGGTTCCCACATACCCAACAATTAGTCAGATTAAAAGCATTGACCACCTGCTGACCCAGAGCCATAAATACATTTTGCCACCTCGAGCTGAAGAGGGAAGCACAGGAGCTTCCCCAAAGGCGTTGAAAATGGTCGACCAAAACAATGCCTGCGATGGTATACTAAACATCCTATAAAAATCAACAAAACAATTTCTGACAAAACCGTGCAGATAATTAAAATCTTCATGTATTTCTCCAGGCAGGTTGCAGGAATTTCATCTGGAAAAGAAAAGAAAAACGGACTCGGTTCTCTCTGGGGAACAGGAAGCAGGTTGTTACTAGTAGGATGGAATAATCCACCTGGTGTGAATCTTATATTCTTTTCCGTTAGCATCTTTGGCTTTCCAAGCATGTTTGTTTAATGAAGTATCTAATATCAATGATACTGCTCCCACGGTGGGGAGTTTGACCAGTACTGATTGACCTGGAAAATGTAATGGGTTTCTGGGATGATCAGGGTCATGTGAGGCTAGCATGGTTGTTGGAGCTTGTGGACAAAATGCCATGATTTTTGGACACCCATTTGTCCCCCAGCGACAATTAACACTGGTCACAGCCCCCCACAACCGTTCAGCCCATCCTGACTCATGTGGTCTGAGGAAGCGTTTTAAGAGACCATTTGTTCTTTCCACAATTCCATTTGCTTGTGGGTAGTATGGAGTGTAAAATATCCACAAAATTCCTTCCTGAGCAGCCCACTCTTGAACCAGTTTGGCTGTAAAATGTGAGCCATTGTCTGACTGGATTGATTGTGGTTTGGGGAAGGTACCAAACCATTCCTTTAGGGCTTTAACAGCATTTTCAGCTGTTGCCTTGTTGAACGCTTTAGCTTGTACTAACCCAGAAACAATTTCCACTCCTACCAATACATACTGTTTCCCTTCTGATTTTCAAAAAGGGCCAATATAATCTATTTGCCAGGCATCCCATAAACCTTTTCCCTCTCTTAAATGTAAGGGGTCCTCTTCTAGGGGATGCCTGTCCATCCGAGTCCAGCATTGTTCACAGCCAGAAATACAAGTTTTGCATTGTTCCCTGGTAACAGGCCAGCCTGTAGCATGGGCCTCACTATAGAGGTCTTTGACTCCAGTGTGTTTGCATTTAATGTGCAGCCATTCTAGCAATCGTTTCCAGTCCTCTGTCAGTGGGACGGTCTCTAAGGGGGCAGCCCTGGCTAGTTCATCGACGCAATTGTTCCACTGGCTAGCGGGAGACCCGTCATCCTGATGAGAGGTTACCCAAGCCACTAAGAATGTCCCCCGTCTTGCAATGGCTAAAATTTCCTGCCATTTCTCCTTTTACCATACGGGTATTCAATTTATTTCCCACACGTTCTGTTCCCAGAAAGGGAGCCACTCTATATATCCTTTAAAGACTGCGTAAGTATCAGTATAGATATAGACAGGACAGGTAGACCGGGCCTCTCACTGTAAAACACTACACACAGCCACCAATTTCCGTACCTGAGCACTACCTTCTCCTTCGGTGTTTACCTGTTCTTCAGCATCTACTCGGAGGGCTACTGCCCTGTATTTCCACACTTTTCCTTCTCTTCTTGCGGAAGCATCTGTGAACCACACGTTCTGCAGCTGGCTATGGAAAGTAGGAGCTTTCTGTATCACCTGGGTAAGCTCTGCACCCTCTTCCTTGACAGTCAAATCCTGAATAGCCAGTGACTTTGGGGTACCATCTGACACTTGGAAAATGTAATGTTCAATTTGTGCATACCACTTCCGTATGGATACCCTTTGTGCCACCCCGTTGGGGGGAACATTCCAGCTAGTACGGCTTTGAGGACTTTGAAAGGTCCCCTAAGCACAATTGGCTGTTGTCGGATAGTTCGCTCAGCTTCCCGTAGGGCTAAGCTAACTATAAATAGACCTTTCTCCCAGACTGTGTATCTCTTCTCAGCATCCTTAAAACTGTGGGAATAAAATCCAACAGGTCTCATGGGTCCCTCGGGCCCCTTCTGCCACATGTGGATAGACAATCCTGACTGGGAGAATCCCCACTCAATATGGATGGGATCCGAGGGGTGAAGTGGGCCAAGGGCCTGATACGCCCTCGCCTCAAATACTAGTAGTCGTAAGGCCTCCTGGTGCACCTCTGCCCAATTCCGTTGCAATCTCTTCCTAAGTAAGTCATATAAGGGGCGAGTGATGATAGAAAAGTCTGGAATATGTTTTCTCCAAAAAACCAGCAGTCCTAAAGCATGTTGAAGCTCCTTTTTCCTCTCGGGCGTCTTAATCTCTTCTAGAGAGGAGAGAGTATCTGACAGGATGCATGCCATTCCGACTTTCCAGCAGTTTCCCAGGAATTTAACTTCCTCGGAAGGTCCCTGCATTTTTTCCAGGAGGAATCTGTAGGCCCATTCCCTCTAAATGTGAGGTTATACCATCTCGAGTGATTCATACATTCTCAGCCTGTTCCCCTCCTACCAGAATATCATCATTATACTGGTGGACCTCTGTCCCTATTTCTTTGGGTATCATCTCCAATTCCCTGGCCAAGGCAAGTGTGGGCGAGTGTTTGTACCCTTGTAGTAGCCTCGTGAAAGTGTATTGCTGACCTTCAAAGGTGAAGGCAAAACGGTCTCTATCCTCTGCCTGGAGTGGGACCATAAAGTACATGTCCTTAATGTCAATCGTGGCCATAATCTTATATGCCCTCTCCTGGATTGAAGCAACAAGCTCAGCAATATTAGGTATGGCAGCTGTCAGAGGACCAGTGTTCGCATTTAATCTATGATAGTCTACAGTCAGTCTCCATTTCCTATTAGGTTTCCTCACTGGCCACACCGGGGAGTTGTAAGGGGAATGACTAGGAATCACAATTCCCCATTGTTTCAGATCCTCCACCACTGGGGTAATGCCTAACCTAGTACCCAAGGGGAGGGGATAAGGCTTGACATTGGTCAGTTTGGAAGGGGGAAGGGGTGGCGCTGTCTGGAGTAACCTGACGTGCAGTGCAGACACGCCAAATGACCATTGTCGGCTGTGGTTGTCAGTCCAGACACACCCCTTAAGAGCATCCATCCCCAATAGATTGAATGGAAACTCCCCCACTGCCATTAGGATTCTTATACAGCTTTCATCCCCGGGCAAAAGGATACTGACCATGGCTGTGGGGACTGGTCGTGCCTGCCTGAGGTCATTCACCAGCTGCAAAGGGTGTTTAGAGATTGAAATCCCACAGCTGGCACCATCACCACAACTAAGCACTGAGATCTGAGCTCCAGTGTCCACCAGGGAAGAGACTGGTCTCTGAAGGGGACCAGCAACAGCAGTTATCAAGAGGTCCCCCCTCCTGTTGTCCGTGAGTTGCCTAATAAACGTCCAGCCTCCACCCCCCTCCCCCTCCCCCCGGACGGGCAGGACATCCAGTTTCCTGACTGTTTACATGGTGTTGCCTGCAGTCTCTCTGAGTCTGTCAAGGGGGGAGCAGTCAGAGGGGTTACAGGAGAACACAGAAAAAACTCCCTTTTGGTTACAGGGGAACGCTGCATAACACCCCCCCCCCCCAGATCTTACAGGTCTGTCTGGCCACTTTGCAATCAGCTTTTCTAGTATAGGGGTCGGGAGTCCATCCATCAGGTTCTTAGGTATCCCCTTCTGCCAACCCAGAGCTCACAGACCGCGACAAACTCGTGACTGGCCTGTATTATTCAGGACTTTCCCACAAGCGGATTCAGACTGCCTTGGTGGGGAAATTGGCTTTACGTCTAGTTGTTGGACTCTCTTGTTAGGGGTGCAGTTAATATTAATGGGACCGTAATTTAGGCCATAATTTATAAGTACCTGGGCTATCTCCCCCCACGTCCAGACTCTCTGACATCGACCATCTGGTGGTGACGAACTTAGAGTAACCTCTAACTTATCTAATGATCCCATAGCCCGTATTTGACTCTGTAACTGTATTCCTATTGGCTTCAAGGATTCAGGGAGTCCCCGAATCAGGGGGGTCATTCTTTCTGGATCCACCGGCATCATCACTGGGGACTCATGCTTTGGAGTCAATTTGTGGTCATACATCATCTGTAGACAAGCCGCCTTTTGTATATTTTCAACCAACTGATCTACCGTTCCTGTGATTGCGAGGGGGTCACCTCTCTCAAGGGATTCAAACCCCCTGCCCAATAGGCTGCTCGCTGTGTGAGCGACCAAGGGGCTCTCCAGTCCCCTGTGGTGAGAAACATGCCGGGACCCCAGTAACCATTGGCCTCATGTTCAGTAAGTAATATCTGATCTCCTCCACTAAGAGACACTCGCCACACATATTCTGTTTCTGACTCCTTAGGGGAGCGACCGAACTCCTTCTTTAATTTGGCCAATTCAGTGGCAGTGTAGGGCACCTCTTTGGTTGTGATAGAGGGCCTCTGGTCTTCACCATCCTCATAAATACACTCCGCCTTTATCAGGGGACTTAGGCAGGGACTCTCCGTAATGCGTGCCTTTGCTTCCCTAAGCTCCTCCAGCGGATAAATAGGGGCAACCTGGCAGATCCCCCATTCAACCAAATGTTCCTCTAACTTGGCCCCTGAATCACATTTCCCAGCGAACTCATTCCTTAAAACATCCTTCAATAGAGAAGACTGATTTCTTTCTTCCTCCAGTTCTTCCCTTAACTCCTCATTTTCCCTTCTGAGATCAACAATTTGGCTTTTCAGTGTTTGCGCTAAGCTCTGCAAAGATTCAATGACACAGTTCCCTTGACTGTATCGGTCAATGCGATCTGCAACAGCCGCTGCCAAACTAGCACCTAGTACAGCACAGACTAATGATTTCCCCTTTCCAGTTTTTACTCTTACATCTTTCTGCAGTACGACTACACGGTCCGTAACACTCTTCAAATTATGCCAGTTCCCCTTGGCCCAATCTAGGCCTGGCACTGTAGGTCTTGCACGAAACAACTCCAAAAACCTAACATTTCAGGGTCAGACGTGGAACGAGAGATCCCTTTCACAACTTACAAATTCTATTGCAGGTCAGCCACAAGAACGAGGCTCTAAGGACCCCCGAGGCTCTAACACCCCCTCATAATTTTTTTTCTTCCATTGTGGTTTTGCTGCAAGAACAAGGCTCCAACGTCCTAGAGCGGGGGTATAAACTTCATTCTGTTACAGTCGCCTCTTAGTTGACACCCTGTAGGAGGCAAAGAACTTAATGACCCCAATCACATATAATGTATGAGGGACACTTTCGCCAGAGGGATCCTGGCCGTGATGCCAATTAAAATGTCTCGATCCGTTACTGATCTGAGAGGGTTTGAAATGATCCCAAGGGTGAAATTAAGACACAAACGAGATCAAATGTCACAATCAAACATTATGGTTTATTATAACCTATGCGAAAGAGATGAGAGGACCAGGAAAAGAGAGAAGGAGAGGAAAAAAGAGAGAGAAAAAAAAGAGAGAAAGAGGGAGAGAAAGTATAACTACCACCATGGATCCAGCGGCGTCCCACAGGTCCTGCTTCAATGTTCGGTGGGGGAGATCTTCCAACTCGATATCGATCATTTCTCCTGTTTTATAGCATCTTAGCCGTCCCTTCCACCTGGTGATGATACACATACATCGTGGGGGAGCTCCAATATGAGCTGGAGTCCAAGACAGCGAAGTGGTGACGCCACTATTGACATTGCCAATGTGTTTTTCTTCATTCTATTAGCTGCAGAGTGCTAATCTTTGCTTTCATCTGGAGGGATGTTCAATACACCTGAAATCAACTGCCCCAGGAGTGGAAGCACAGTCCAACCATCTGTCATGGACTGATTCAGGCTACACAAGAGAAGGGTAAGGCCCCAGAACATATCCAGTATATCAATGACATCATTGTATGGGGGGACACAACAGAAGAAGTCTTTGACAAAGGACGGAAGATTATCCAGTTTCTCCTCGAGGCCGGTAGTGCCATCAAGAAGAGCAAAGTCAAGGGACCTGCCAGAGAGATCCAATTCCTAGGGGTGAAATGGCTACATGGAAAGAGCCAGATTCCAACTGACGTCATCAATAAGATCGTGGCAATGGCTCCACCAACAAATAAGAAAGAGACCCATAGGCTTCTGGAGGATGCACATCTCAGAGTACAGCCAGATTGTAAGCCCTCTTTATTTTGTGACCCATAAGAAGAATGATTTCCAATGGGGTCCTGAACAACAACAAGCTTTCAGGCAGAACAAGCAAGAAATTGCACATGCTGTGGCTCTTGGACCAGTCAGGATGGGACCAGATGTAAAGAAAGTACTCTACTCTGCAGCTGGAGATAAAGGTCCCTCCTGGAGCCTCTGACAAAAGGTGCCTGGCGAGACACGAGGGCGACCACTGGGTTTCTGGAGCCGAAGCTACAGAGGTTCTGAGGCCAAATACACCCCTATGGAAAAAGAAATCTTAGCGGCATTTGAAGGCATACGAGCAGCTTCAAAGGTAATTGGTACTGAAGCACAGTCTTCCTGGCAGCCTGATTACCAGTGCTGAGCCGGATGTTCAAAGGGAAGGTGCTCTATGTATCATGCCACCAATGCTATGTGGAGCAAGTGGATTGATTTGATTATGCAACGTGTGTGAATTGGGAACTAGAATTTTGGAAATTATAACTAATTGGCCTGAAGATGGGAACTTCTGTCTGGCAGATGAAGACGAAGAACCAGTGAGTTGAGCTGAAGAAGCTCCGCCATATAATGAGTTGCCAGAGGAAGAGACATCCTATGCATTTTTAACCTATGGTTCCTGCAGTATTGTAAGGAGGAGCTGGAAGTGAAAAGCAGCTGCTTGGAGTCCCACACGATGAGTGGCAGAAGCCACTGAAGGTGAAGGCAAATCGAGTCAGTTTGCAGAGTTCAAAGCTGTCCAACTGACCCTAGACATCACAGAAAGAGAAGGATGGCCAAGGCTCTACCTATACACCGATTCATGGATGATAGCCAATGCCCTATGGGGATGCCTAGACCGGTGGAACAGGATGAATTGGAGTCGTAGAGGGAAACCCATCTGGGCTGCTTATCTGTGGCAAGACATCACTGCCAGAGTGAAGAACCTGAATGTGAGAGTCCGCTATATAGATGCCCATGTGCCCAAGGGTCGAGCTAATGAGGAACATGCTAATAACAGAGAGGCAGACCGAGCTGCACAGATCAAGGTATCACAAGTAGACCTAGACTGGCAGCAGAAGGGAAATGGGCCCATGATGCTTCAGGTCGTCAAGGCCGAGATACCACCTATAGATGGGCACGAGACCGAGGGGTGGATTTAACCATGGACACTATTTCTCAGGTTATCCATGACTGTGAAACCTGTGCAGCTATCAAAGAGGCAAAAAGGTTGAAGCCCCTGTGGTATGGCAGACATTGGGATAAGTATAAATATGGGGAGGCCTGGCAGATTGATTACATTACGTTGCCATAGACCCGCCAAGGTAAACTCTATGTACTTACCATGGTGGAAGCAACCACAGGTTGGTTAGAGACATATTCAGTACCACATG
Source organism: Dromococcyx pavoninus (assembly GCA_033558185.1). Classification (NCBI taxonomy): domain Eukaryota; kingdom Metazoa; phylum Chordata; class Aves; order Cuculiformes; family Neomorphidae; genus Dromococcyx; species Dromococcyx pavoninus. The sequence goes on along the minus strand of JAUMJL010000379.1, from coordinate 1,962,427 downwards.
CAACAGCCCAAAATACTATTCTGGGTCTTGAGAAAAAAATCTTGTGGAGACATGGCACTCCGGAATGTATTGAGTCAGACAATGGGACTCATTTTAAAAACAATTTAGTGGCCACTTGGGCACAGGAGCATGGTATTGAATGGGTATATAGAAGAGTTGGATCATACAAGACTCAGGTAACAGAGAAGACGTAGAAGGGTCTCATAAGCATTGAGTCGTTGATGGGTTGAGTCATAGATGTGTTAATTCATAGAAGAAGCAGTTCATATGAGTCGGGTCATAAAGGACTCATAGATAAGACAGGTAATAGAAGGGTCAGATAACAGTAGGGTTGGTTCATACAAGAGTTGGGTTATGGAAGGGTTGATTGCTAGAAGGATTTGGTCATATTTGTGTCTTATCATAGAAATGTTGTACCATAGATAATTTGTGTCATAGAAAATAAGGTCATAGTATTGTTGGGTCATAGAAGGTCTGAGTTAAAAAAGAGTTGGGTCATCAAAGAGTCAGGTCATAAAAGGATGGTGAGACAAAATCTGCCCAAAGGAAATCCAGTCCCCTTCTCTTTAAGACACACATAAATGGGATTCAAGTAGACAAATATTGGGGCAAAACCTTTAGTTCCCCTGCTAATTCTTTGGACACCTTCGAAATGGACATGCAATGTGTGCTTAGAGCCAGTGGTCAGGGAGCTCCCCCAGTCTCCATGACCTTTGGAAGATGATGGAGAGTGGCCTCACTGTGATATCATCCTGCTCACTCAGCTCCCTGGGATGCTGCCCCTCCTGTTACCCCCACGTACTTCTTTCACCTCAACCTCTCCCTCATTGACATGGGCTCCTTCTCCATCATTTTCTCTATATCCATAGCCAATTCCTTCTGGAACAACAGGGTAATTTCCACCGCAGGATGTGTTGCCTAGTTCTTTCTGTTAGTCAATATTATTTCAGCCGAAGTTTTTCTTCTCACCATCATGTCCTACGACCGCTACGTTGCCATCTGCAAACCCTTCTACTACGAGACCCTCCTGGGCAGCAGACCTTGTGTCCACATGGCAGCAGCTGCCTGGGGCTCTGGCTTTCTCAATGCTCTGCTGCACACAGCCAATACATTTTCACTGCCTCTGTGCCAGGGCACTGCTCTGGACGAGTTCTTCTGTGAAATCCCTCAGATTCTCAAGCTCTTCTTCTCACGCTCCCACCTCACTGAAGTTGGGCTTATTATGGTTGGTGTCTGTGTGGAATGCAGGTGCTTTACTTCCATTGTGGTGTCCTATGTGCAGAACTTCAGGGCTGTGCTGAAGATCCCCTCGGAGCAGAGATAGCACAAAACTTTTTCCGTGTGCTTCTCCCAGCTGGCCGTGGTCTCCCTTTATCATTACTGGCTTTTTTGCCTACCTGAAACCCCCCTCTATCTCCTTCCCATCCCTGAATTTTATGGTGTCAGTTCTCTACTCTGTGGTGCCTCCAGCAGTGAACCCTCTCATCTACAGCATGAGAAACAAGGAGATTAAAGATACACTGAAAAAGCTGATTAACTTGTCTCTCATGAGCCATAAACTGTCTGGGATTCTTCCCAAGTCATTTCCTGTTCATCTCTTGGACATCCTGTGTAGCAATACTTTTATCTGTGATAATCCTTTCTGTCCAGGAATGTCTGTGTCCACTCCATTCTCCAGAGGCTTTAACCCAGCATGTCTGACCCACAACCCTTTTCACGTGTCTGACACAACAGCCCAGCTTTCTTGCTGTGTCTAAACTCTGTAATAAAAAGGGTTTTGTTTGATCCTGGTGCCTGGAGGTTTGGTTATCCTTCCAAAGGTGAGGTCAAGACCAGGCTGCAGCAATTCTTTCTGTGTGGCTGTGTTACTGTCTTGGGTTGTCCATGCACCATGGGAGGAGCACATGGGGCGATGTGTGAGGGAATTTGCTCTGACTGAACTTTCACTTGTGTGGCTCTCACCAGCCATTTCCAGCCCTGTCCACTCACCTCAGGTTTAGAGGTGAGTTTTCCTAATGGGTCATCTCTGTCTTCCTGCTGGGCTCTCTTCCTTTATCATGGCAACTGCTGACCCTTGCTACCCCAGCAGACCCTGGAACGCGGACCTCTGTGAAGTCCCATGGCCAATATTGTCAAGGTAGGACAGGGCCTTGCAGCTGGGGGACGCTGCCTGATAGGAGGGCCATAAGTAGAATTGGACTAAGGGCATCCATGGTGTCAGAGACCAATTCTGCAAGGGCAAAGATATGCCTTAAACCAATTGTTCCTGGCTGTTTAAGTGCAGGAAGACGCAGGGCATGTGAAGATGAGGCAGTGCCTCATTCTGTGCCTACCTGCAGGCAGCTCAGCTGTGCTTGTGCACTGAGAAAGATCTCACTGTGATTGTGCTGGTAGAGGGAACAAGAAGACAACCAAAAGAATCCCTAAGAACACCAAGATCTCAGACTCATTTCCTGCACCTCCAGAATCTTTCAGAAGGGGCACTGTGCAAGTGCACCAAAAACTCTTCCCCTGAAGGACCTTAATCTATAAATAATACACTAAAGATAACACCGGCATGTGCTCTGCACCGCTCTGGGATCCTAGAGGACAGTGCTGGAACCTGGGTTGGTGACAGTCTACAATTTTCTCTCTGTCTTATTTTCTCTTCTCTCCTCCTTTCTTTCTGTTTTCCTTACGTAAGGAATTAGCAAGCCAACGTCTATTTTATTCTTAAGGTCTTACCTGTGCAAATACATCTTTTTAAATTGATGTTTGCATGTCAGTTCATCTTATTTTAGTCCGAGAGGAAACTATCAATTTTATGAGGCCCAGGTCCTCCTCTCATGAACCCTGGACAGTCCAGTTCTGGTCAAAAAACATGGGGACTGGGTCAATGAATTTTCCCCACCCTCAATGCACCATTCCTTGCCGGCACAGCAGGCGTTTGGGACCATGTGTGGGGTACAAGGTATGGGCATTAGAAGGGACTCCCTCAGCAGCTGCAGCTGGAGCCTTGGCAGAGGGTCCTAGGGCATCTATACTGGCAGTTTGTGCCCATGTCCCTGTTCCTGCATCCCACTCCAATTTTATGATCACTTTCCTTTTCTAACAAAGGCAGCACTGAACCCCCAAAGATCAGGATCTTAAAACAGGACAAAAAACCCAAACAAACAAACATGGAGGGGAACAACATCAACAACGGTTGAAGCTTAAAGCTTCAATAACACATTTCCTTCTGTCTGCATTTTTCATTCTGTTTCGTTCTTGCTTTATTGTTAAACAGGTCTCAATGTTCTATCACACTGACACCTACAGCATTAAGAAAGATAATCCTTGTGTCTTTCACAGGGCTCAGGGCCTCAAATTACCCCCTGCTCTTCACTGTCCATGTATGACAGATGCATTCACACCCCCTCCATTAACTGGGAAAAAAGCAGTTGGCTTCAGGCTCCAGAGGAGGTAAAGGACTGCCTTTTAGAGTCATAGAAGAGTCGTACAACGGTGAGGTCATGAAAAGTCATTGAAGAGTTGGATTGTAGAACAGTCATAGAATAGTTGGGGAATAGAAGGGCTGAGTCACAGGCAGGTGATGAATAGACAATTTTGTTGATAAAAGGATCAGTGAATAGTAATGTTATAGAAGTGTTGGATCGTAGAAGGTTCAGGTCAGAGAAACGTTGGGTCACTGAATGATCACAAACAAATCAGATCATAGAAGGGTAACAGAAGGTCAGGGTTCTAGAAATTTCAGGTGCTAAAAAGGTTGGCTCACAGCAATCTGATAGAAGAGTCAGGTCATAGAAGATGGGGTCTCATAGAAGACTGATTTTATAAGAGACTTGTGTCATAAAAATGTCATAGATGTGCCAGGTTATACCAGGTTTAAATCATAGAAGGGTGATGGAATGGTCAGGTCATAGAAATGTTGTGTCAGAGAAGAGTTGAGTCATAAAACTGCTGGTTGTAGAAGAGTGAATGAAGAGTCAAGTCTTAAAATGGTCATAGAAGAGTTTGGTTATAGAAGAGTGGAGTCAAAGAAGGATCGAGTGATAGAAAGGAGACAGAAGAGTCACAGAGGAGTGGCTGATAGAAGAGTCACAGAGGAGTGGCTGATACAAGAGTTGGGTCAATGAAGGATCGTATAAAGTGTGGGGAAGAGATACTGGAGAGCTGCCTGGCAGAGAAGGGCCTGTGAGTGTTGGTTGACAACCGGCTGAATATGAGCCAACAGTGGCCCAGGTTCCCAAAGGACCAATGGCATCTTGGCCTGTATCGGAAACAGTGTGGCCAACAGGACCAGGGCAGGGATTGTGCCCCTGCACTTGGCAATGGTGAGGTTGCACCTTGAGTGCTGGGTTCAGTTTTGGGCCCCTCGGTACAAGAAGGACCTTGAGGGACTGGAGCACATCCAGAGAAGTGAATGAGGCTGGTGAAGGGGCTGTAGAACAAGTCCTGTGAGGAGAGACTGAGGGAAATGGGGTTGTTTAGCCTAGAGAAAAGGAGGCTGAGGGGAGACCTCATCATTGTCTACAACTGCCTGAAAGGAGGTTGTAGCGAGCTGGGTGCTGGTCTCTTCTCCCAAGTGACAAATAATAGGATGAGAGGAAATGGCCTCAAGTTGCACCAGGTGAGCTTCAGATTAGACATCAGGAAAAATTTCTTCACTGAAAGGGTTCTCAGGCACTGTAAGAGGCCACCCAAGGAACTGGTGGAGTCACCATCCTTGGAGGTGTTTAAAAGGCAGGTAGATGAGTTTCTTAGGGACATGGTTTAATAAGGGGAAAGGTACAGTTGGACTTGATGATCTCAGAGGTCTTTTCCAACCAGATAATTCTATGATTCCATGATTCAATCTCTACTTGAAAGGCCATTCAATGACCCCATGATGAGTGTTTGCTGTTTCAGGAATAGTTAAAGAAGAAACAAGGATATTGTGTAGGCCCTGCTTAATTTAGGAAGAGTGAGTGTGGACAGATCTGAGATACCTTGTGTCCTCTTTGTGTGTGTCATTCCCAGAAAGGTCTCCCAGTCCCCTGTGACTCAGAACAGGCAGCGGTGGGTGAGAATCACGTCAGGGATTACTTGAGCAAACACAGTCATTTCCAGTCTGTGGGATAGGAGAGGCAGCATCCCAGGGAGCTGAGTGACCAGGACGATATCACTCTCCACCATCTTCCTAAGGTCACAGGAGTGGGGGAACACCCTGACTGTGTCATCACTCACACATTACATGTTCTTTTCAAAAACGACCAATGGATGAGCAGGGGAACTAAAGGCTGTGCCCCAGACATGGCCCATCTGGATCTGATTTGTCAGTGTTTGAAAGAGCGAGGGACTGGGTTTCCCTTGGGCAGACAGTGTCTCTCCATCCTTCTATGACCTGACTTTTGATTACGCAAGTCTTCTATGACCTGGCCCTTCTATGACCTGGCCTTTCTATAACCTGATTCCTCCGTGACTCCCCCATGATCCAATGCTTCATTGAGCTACCTTTTCTATGATCTGACCCACCTACGACTCAGCTCTTCTATGACCTGTTGTCTATGAAACACTTCTATGACCCTTTTATGACCTGTCTTCTATGTCCTGACTCTTCTATGACCATTATACGACCTGAATCGTCTATGAAACTTTTATGAGCAGAATCTTCTATAAACAACTCTTCTATGACCTGATCTTTCTATTACTCAACGCTTCCTCTATGACCTGAATCCTCCATAATCTGAGTCTCTTATGACTTGGCACTTCTTATGACTGAACTCTTCTCTGACCCTTCTACAACCTTCTATGGCCTGTCTATTCTGTGACCCAACTCCTCTATGACCCAAACAATCTATGACCCGACAGTGACTTTTCTATGATTCAATACTTCTATTAGCCTTCTATGACCCAACTCTTCTATCATTATACAGTTCTATGAATCCTGTATGACAAGTCTTCTAAAATCTGAGCCTTCTGTGAAGCAAGTCTTCCCTGACCCAACTCTTCTTTAACCCCTCCACAGTTTTCTATGACCCAGCCTTTCTAAGACACTTCTCTGATCCAATTCTTCTGTGACACAACTCCTCTATGACCCGAGTATTCTATGACCAAACCATCATATGACCCCACATGTCTATGACCCGATTGTTCTATGACTCTTCTATTACCTGACCCTTTTCTGAACTGACCCTTTCTGACTCAACCTTTCTAAAAAATGAACAAACACCTTACTTCTGTGACTCGACTCTTCCATGAAATGAATATTTTCTCATCCTCTCATGAACCTTCTGTAACCAAACTCTTCTATGAATCTTCTGAAAATGAAGTCCTCTATTCCTGTAGTGTGACCTGACTCTTCTAATGCACAAGTTTTCTGTGACTCTTCTATGACCCAACCCTGCCCTTCCATGACCCCACTCTTCTGCACCTGCATGGAACTGTTTGTGAGAACCTTGGCATCTCATGTAACTCTACAGGGCTGTGTTTGGAATTAAATGGAATAACTGCTCTGAATTTGATTTGTCAATGTGAGAATGTTCATGACACCAGGGTCATTGCAGTTACAGCCAGATCTGCTTCCCGGGGCCTGGGGTCAAAGCTTGGCCTTTCTGCTTCATCAAGCAAACCCAGGTTTTTCTCAGCATTACAGCTGCCTGCACAGTACCTTTTTCTCCCTGCAGCCATGGCCTCCAACTATCGGCACTAACGAGTCACTGGGGAGGCTTTGCCAGTGACGATCCTCACTGAGACCAGTTCAAACTTCAAGGTACTTCGAGTTTTGGGTTTGGCTTCTTGAGAGGTTTGTTCAATCTCCTTTCAGTAGCTGAAGTTCAAGGACTCAGCAGCAAATACACCCTGGGTCTCATTAAAATACAGAAAGCCCTAATGAGCCCTTTCTCTGCCTGCAGTTTTCTTCAGGTCTTCAGGGTTTCTACAGTTTATTGAACTCATTTCCCAGTGTGGTTAAAAAGGAAGAGGTAAAAAAGTGCTGAATAGAAATTAATTTTAGTGTAAAGTTTGTATTTCATCATAATTTTTTCAGAGAAGAGGTGAAAATTGTACATTTGACATTGATGCAGGGTGTCTCCTCAGGAGGTCTGGGCAGCATGGAGAAGCAGTCCTTGAGGTCTGACACTGCACGGACAGCCTTGCTCCTCACCTCCCGCATCCCACCATTTCTCTCATTGCCCCACTGGGGCTTGCACCCCTTTTCCTTAGACTAAATGAAAGGGTTGTATTGTCACTGCAGTGAAGAGGTGTCTCTCCCCAGTTGAGAGAGAGAGATGACAAGTGATGACTTCAGCAAGTTTCATAGCAAGATCCCCTGGAGACCGAGAGAGGGAGCCCAGAGGAGGCAGAGAAAATGCTGCCTTGTGCTGCTCCTCTGCTGCTGAGCTGTGCTGGGTTCCTGGGATAGAGGGAGCTGATGGCAAGTGGGCAGCAGGGGGCCCTGTCTGCAGGCAGTGGGGGTAGACAAGGGAGGCAGAGAGAGTTTAAAGGCTCTGTGGGCTGGGATGATACTGAGAACACACTGAGGGAGGAATCTTAACAATCCTAATCAAGGTAAGTCTCTGGCTGTAGGAGAATGCAGGTGCAGTTCCTGGAGGGATCTCCTAAAGCTGACAAATCCCACAGTTTACAGGTTGTGTCAGGATGTCTCTCCCAGTGTCTCGGCTGCAGAGGAGGAGAACCTGGTGTCAAGCACGGCTTCCTTACTGCAGTGTCAGAAGGACAGGGCCTGAGGGCTGCCTTGTGCTGGGGACGAGTGAAGGGCTAGTGCCCTCAGGGGTGCCACAGGTTGTCCTTGAGAACAGGATCCCTGCAGCCCAGGGCCTGTGTTCTGTGGCAGGGTCTATGCCTGTGGCAGGGTCAGTGCTTACCCTATCAGGGAAGCTCCCCAGGGTTCTGTGGGGAGACGCTGTGGGTGGAAGGAGCAACCCATCCCTTTAGAAGGGCATAGTTCTCCTTTAATTGAGAGTATGTGATATGAGTCAGATCTGCTGACAGGTGCAGATCACCCTGGAATATCTTCTACAATGTGTTTCAAGGGCAGATGAAATAAGGATTTAATATAAGGAACTCTCCTGATTTGTCTTTTCAGCTTTTTCACTTAGGGAATTGGAGGTCATACATGGAAATGTGGCTCTCCAGCTTGAACAAGTTACTGAGATGTCCTAGCGATAAATCTTGGCAGTCACTAGGTCTGACCAGATCCCACTCAAAGAGCTTTCAGACTCATTTGCCCGTGGACAGCAGCAGCATCACCTTTCCTGCCTTTCCTCACTGAAAATAAGAACACGTGCAGAGGCAACGCCCTGTGAAACAGGAAGGATTCTGTAAGGTAAGGTGAGTGTACAGCAGATGGAGTGGGGTCTGTGAGAATGGACATCAAAATAATATGGGACAGGGAAGTCAGAAAATTCCATATGATCCCCTCCAGTGCAGACCCTTCCTCTGAGCAAGCCCCTTCCCTCATGTCCCACCAAGAAAAGCCTCTGTCTTCAGGGATCTGGGCTCCAAGACTGAACCATCTCCTCTGCAGCCACAGCTCCAGTGCCCTCTCCAGAGCACAGGGGCTGAAAGCAACTGCTCGGCACTGTTGGTGTCTGGGAGGGGCCATACACAGATGGGGAAGGGTAATGCTGTCTGTGTGCCCAGCTGCCTCTGCCCTGGCCTCTCCCAGACACACCCTCGCTCTCTTTCTTTCTCCCCTTGTCTCTGTTCTTGCTGTTCTCTTGTTCATGCTGTCAGGCTCTTTGGGGATGGGAATTTCAGCTGCAGAGTCACACCCTGACCTGGTGACTCCTTTCGTGCATTTATGTCCACGGGAACAAGTGTCACAGCTTTGCTCTGAGCTGTCAGGCTGTGAGTAATGCAGCCATTGGGGCTGGGGAAGGAACTGAAACTTCCTTCATCAAATGCCATTATGGGGATACTTGGCTGTCTCCTGTGAGCTTCCCTTCAGGATGCAAACCTGTCCTCTCACATCTTTGTGTCACCTGCAAGCCCTAGGGAGAAGTGCAGAGATGCTACAAGAGAGAAAATGCTGTTGGGTTTGTGAAATTAGCCGTGTGTGTCCTGGGATGAAAGTGTGTGCTGAGAGCTTAGGAAACGGTGAGACGTTGAGAGGTGTGAGGTGGATCCCTCTGCTCTCAGCAGGGCTTGGTGGCATTTCAGAATAAGATGAAAGTATGATCCCCCCGCATCTCAGAAATGTCCATACGCAAGGAAGTTGGGAACAAGACCGAGGGACAGAGCATCTTCCCTCACTCTGCACTCATCCACAGGCAATACTCTTGCCTTGCAGGACTCCTTCTGCCCTCCCTGAGTTCAGCAGAAATGCCACGATTTCTGACCTCCAAGGACACTGCCCAAGGGACACAGTGACAGAACTTTAAAACTATCCAAGAACTCTTAGGCTTCCTCTACCTTTCATGTTTCCTGGAACAGGGAGTGCAGATGTTGGCACACCCTTCTGAGTTAGCAGTGTTTTCATGAGACAAATTTGAAGCCCAGAACCTGTCCCTGGCAATTACCACTGCTACAGAGCAGGACTGACTTATCAAGAACCCATGTACAATGGCACTATTTTTAGTCACACAATTGGTCAGTAGCAACAAGTGCTTCAGCCAGGAAGCTGGAATAAGTTCTTCTAGGAAAGAAACATTGACTGTGTGACAGGGGGAGAATCCATTTTAAAAGGCTTTGATTTTCCTGATAGGTGTTTCCCCTAACTTGTCATTATCTTTTCCTCTCGTGACAGTGTCCCATTCCCAGAGACAACAAATGTCCAACAGCAGCTCCATCACCCAATTCCTCCTCCTGGCATTCACAGACACACAGGAACTGCACTTCTGGTTCTTCCTGGGTATCTATATGGCTGCCCTCATTGGAAATGGCCTCATCATCCTGACCATAGCCTGTGACCAGCACCTCCACACCCCCATGTACATCTCTGTTATTTACCTGGGCATCATCTTCACCACTGTCCCCAAATCCATGGCCATTTTCCTCTGGGACAACAGGGCTATTTCCTATGCAGGATGTGCTGCCCAGGTCTTTCTGTTTGTTTTCTTGTTTTCAGGGGAGCTTTGTCTTCTCACCGTCATGTCCTAATGTCCTACGACCGCTACATTGCCATCTGCAATCCCCTGCACTACGGGACCCTCCTGGACAGCAGAGCTTGTGTCCACATGGCAGCAGCTGCCTGTAACTCTGGCTTTCTCAATGCTCTGCTGCACATGGCCAATACATTTTCACTGCCCCTCTGCCAGGGCAATACTCTGGACCAGTTCTTCTGTGAAGTCCTTCAGATTTTCAAACTCTCCTGCTCACATTCTTACCTCAGGGAAGTTGGACTTGTTGTGTTTAGTGCCAGTTTTGCTTTTGTCTCTTTTGTTTTCATTGTGGTGTCCTATGTGCAGATCTTCAGGACTGTGCTGAGGATCCCCTCTGAGCAGGGACAGCACAAAACCTTTTCTACGTGCCTCCCTCACCTGGCTGTCGTCTCCCTTTTTATCAGCAGTGGTGGGTTTGCCTACCTGAAGCCCCCCTCCATTTCCTCCCCATCCATGGACCTGGTGGTGGCCGTTCTGTACTCGGTATTGCCTCCATCAGTGAATCCCCTCATCTGCAGCATGAGAAATCAGCAGCTCAACAATGCAGCGTGGAAACTGATAACTGGATGTTACCCTGAACTAAAAAACTGCGGATCTTCCTTTGAAGTGCAGTTATAATACAATACATTGCAAGCACAGACTTTCTGTTTTTACTGATTTTGATGGTGGCTTTTTTTTTAAACTTAGATATTGTTGTCATTGCCTTTTTAATTCACTGTCTGCTTCTCTTTTGTGATAGAGTAACTGAGTAAATGGAGTGCCACGGTCTCTCCCTGTGTAAACAAAATAGAGGGGTCTGCAGTGCCTTTAGTTTCTAACTCTTCACCTGATGCAGGCATTGAATCCCTCAGGGGGAATAAGATGGGCAGAGAGCAGAGCTCACCCATCAGCCGGGGTGGGTGGGCAGTGCTGGAACTGGCAATGTGAGACCAATGCCATGGGGCACCTTCCCAGTCTGTCCCTAGTACCAAGGGCACAAACAGCCTCCTCTGTCCTGCACCCGCAGCTCTGGGCTCTACAACTCACACCCTCTGCACTGTGTCCTGACTGACCACTCCTTGTTCTCTCTGCGTGTTCCCCACATGGCCCTGAGCTGGTGGTGGTGCTCTGCAGAAGCAGGGGCTGTAGTGCCCTGGGGCCATGGGTGACTCTGCACTCGCCATGCTGGTCAGGGTGGGAAACAGACCCAGCTGGATAGGGATCACTGCTGTTGAGCCCCTTTCCATCTTCCCAAGTGGCTCAGGAGACAAGGACCAAGCAGAGCAGTATCATCGGGTATCTCCACGAACACAAAGTGTGAGGAGAGCTGTACCAGATCCTGCCTGTGGACTTTGACAGAGGATATCCTGAATTACTCTCCAGCCTTATGTCCCTTTGCCTGCTGGCTCCTCACAGCCTCTCCATGTATTGCAGGGCCTTTGTCAGCCTGTGTGCTCCCCAGGTTCACATTTTCCTCTGGGAATCTTCTTGAACGATCAGTCATTTTATGAGGTGCCACTCACTGCCCACTCAGACTCACAGGCTGTTCCTGGAGATCCCCTGGGCACTTCTTGGATGCAGAAAGTTCCTCTCCAAGATATCATCTGCCATCAACCTCACTGCAGGTTTGACAGCAACAGGTAGATGAGTCAAAGAACTCTTTCAGTCTGCTTGAACATGTGCAACCAAGAAGGGACTTCTTATTCCAGCCCGTGGTCCCTAACATGACTTGAAACTCTGAGCCTGTCCCCCTGAATGCATCAAGAACCCCAGAAGAGCAAAAGTCCTTCTGACGGAAGAGGTCCTTGGGTGTATTCCTGCACCAGCTTTGAAAGAGGCATTCAGGTTTCTGTCCCTGCCCTTTGGGTTATGGTGATGGTTACATGGAGACCAGATCTGATAGAGTGGTTCACATGGACTGTTCCTGCCTACAGCCACATGGAATTCACTGTAGAGACAACAGGACTGTCACGAGTAACATGACCTTAGGGTTAACACAAAGGCAAGGGCACAGCAGGACAGTGTGAATGGGAGGGGATACCAGCACGGGAAAGGTCACGTCATGTTGCTGCCCTTTGGCCATGGCCCCAGGGAAGCAGCAGCCTTGGCTCCCAAAAGCAGAGAGAGTCTACTGAGGCAATATCGGGCAGACCCAAGGACAACCAGACCTGATCATTCTGGTGGTGAGGGGCACTTCCTGATAAAGGATAAGATAGATGTGTTTTCCCCATGGAAAAATGCAGTGAATGTGAGTGTTAAGGAACTCAACGTGCCCTAAAAGTCCTGAGATTTCTGACAACCAGTTATCTCCTGGCAGCCTGATACACCCACTCCTGAGTTGTGGCAGCGGTACTAAAGCTGCATGATTTAGGAAGTATTGAAATTATACAGGCGACGAAAGGTCTTCTGTTACTTCTCTATGACCTGACCCATCTATAACTCAGTTCTTCTCTGGCCTTTCTATTATATGACCAGACCCTTTTGTGACTCCAGCCTTCTATGGCCCAACCCTTTTATGACCTAAATATTCTCTAATTCTTCTATGTCCCAGCCCTTCTATGACCCAACCTTTCCATGACCCATATCTTCTATGAACTGACTCTTCTATGAACCAAATGTTCTACGAACCAACCATACTATTAACTGACCCTTCTATGACCTCACCCTTATGTAACCCGACCCTCTATGAATTCTCTATGAACAGACACTTATACAAGCCTTCTTTTTTATGACCCCACTCTTCTATGACCAGATTCCTTTATGTTCCAATGCTTATAAGGCCCTTCTACGACTCTATTATGACTGGAGTCCTCCGTGTCCCAAATCTTCTATGACCCAAATCTATGAAAATTTTATGACCAGACTCTTTGCTAAGCATCCCTTCTATGTCTCTTCTAATGACCCAACGTTTCTATGACCCTGTTTTTCTCTGAGTCTTCTATGACCCAACGTGTCTACAAAACTTCTACAACTGAAATCTTCTATGCCCTGACTCTTCTATCTCCTCACTCTCCTGCGATTCCTCTATGACCCGACTTCTCTAAAACCTGAGTCTTCTACGGACGAAGCCTTCCATGGCCCAATGATTCTGACCCTTCTATGATCTTCTGTTCTGTTCTGTTACTTCTCTATGACCAAACACCTCTATGACCCAATGCTTATATAACCCAGCATGTCTATGACCTGACTCTTCTGTGATGTTTTAATGGGCTGAATCTTCTACAATCTTTCTGTGACCTGATTCTTCTATGATGCTTCTATGACCCAACCGTTCTCTGAACCAACCCACCTTTGAATAAACCCTTCTACGATCTGACTCTTCTAAAACTCAAATATTCTCTCACACTTTCAAGATTCAATTCTTCCATGACTCAAATATTCTACAATCTTTTTATGACCCGAATCTTCCATGAACTGAGACTTCTACAAGCGAATTTTGCTACAAGCTATCTATGAGCCAACCTTTCCATGAACCGTCTAAACGGAACTCCTATAACTCCTCTATGACCCGACTCTTCTGTGACTCGACTCTTTTCACACCCAATATTTCTGTGACTCTTCTGTGGCCTAAAACATTTATGACCCTTCCCTTCTATGACCCAACCCTTCTGCAACTGCATGGAGCTGAGTGTGAGAGCCTTGGCGTCTCATGTAATTCTACATGCCTGTGTTAGGAATTAAATGGAATAACGGCTCTAAATTTGATTCAACAATGTGAGAATGTTCATGACACCAGCAACATTGTAGTCACAGCCAAATCTGCCTTCCCAGGGCCTGGGGCTTCTACTTCTACTTTGACTGGGGTTTCTACTTTCTACCTCTACTTCCTGACCTTTCTACTTCATCAAGGAAACCCAGGCTTTTCTCAGCATTACAGCTGCCTGGGCAGTGCCTTTGCCTCCCTGCAATCATGGCTTCCAACTATCTCCTCTAACAAGTCCCTGACTATGGCTTTTGTCTGAGACTAATTAAAAATCCAAAGTACTTTGAGTTTTGCTTTCGGCTTCTTGAGAGGTTTGCTCAATCTCCTCTAAGCAGCTGAGATTCAAGGACTACACAGGCAATTCACCCAGAGCCTCATTAAAACACAGAAAGCCTTAACAAGCTCTTTCTCTTACTGTAGTTCTCTTCAGCTCTTCACACCTTGTACAGCCCTTTCGAGTCATTTACCAGTTCAGTTTAAAAGGAAGATTCAAAAATGTGCTAAATTTCAAAATGTGTTGAATAAAAATCAAATTTTTATGTAAATCTTATATTTCATTACATTTCAATTCACAGAAAAGGTGAGAGGAGCATTCTCCTTTTGGCATTGATGCAGAGTGTCTCCTCAGGAGGTCTGGGCAGCATGGAGAAGCAGTCCCTTGAGGTCTGACACTGCTCTAGACAGCCTTGCTCCTCACTTCCCCAGCCCCACCATTTCTCTCATTGACCACCTTGGATTTGCATCCCTTTTCCTTACATTGCAGGGAAGGGTCATATGGTGACTGCAGGAAAGAAGTGTCTCTGTCCAGCTGAGGGAATCAAGGACTGCTTCAGCCTGTTTCACAGCAGGTTCCCCTGGACACCATGGACACCTCGAGAGAGAACAAAGGAGGCAGAGAAAGCTGCCTTGGACTGTTGCTCTTCTGCTGAGCTGGGCTGGGCTCCTGGGATGGAGGGAGGTCATGGCAAGTGGGCAGTGCTACAGACCCAGCTCTGCCCAGGATCAGCTCCTCTGCAAAGCACGGCTGAGGACACTGCCTGCAGGCAGAGAGGGGAGAGGAGGGAGGAAGAGAGAGGTTAAAGACAGTGTGGGATGAGAGGATGCTGAGAGCTCACTGAAGGAGAAATCCTCAGAGCCCTTCACAGGATAAGTCTCTGACTGTAGGACAATGCAGGTGCAGTTCCTGGAGGGATCTCCTAAAGCTGGCACATACCACAGTTCCCAGTGTCTGTCAGGATGTCTCTCCCAGAGTCTCTGCTGCAGAGGAGAAGAACCTGGTGCCGAGCAGGGCCTCCCTACTGCAGCATCAGAGGGACAGGGCCTGAGGGCTGCCTTGTGCTTGGGGACGAGTGCAGGGCTCTGTGCAGCCCAGGGTCTGTGTGCCAGGGCAGGGAATCTGCTGCCTGCCAGGGTCAGTGCTCAGCCTGCCCGGGGATCTCCCCATGGCGCTGTGGGGAGAAGCTATTGGTGGAAGGTGCAACCGTAAGCCAGGGCAGAGCCTTTCTGCTTTTGAGGGGATGCTGTGTGTGTCAGAGGTGTCTGCCAGCAGGACAACTTCTCTTTGACCAGCTCTTCCATAACCCTTTCTTACATAAACCAGACTTTTCCATCATGCTACTCTTACATGATTTTTCTATGACCCTTCTGTGATTTTTCTGTCACTCTTTCATGACCCAACATCTCTATAACATTCCTGTGACTCTTCTCTGATCCAGCTCTTCTCTGATCTGACTCTTCTGTGACCCCCTTCATCTCTTACCTGACCTTTCTATAACCAAATCCATCTATGACCCAGCCCTTCCATGACCAGAGCTTTCCATTACTCTTCTGTGACCTGGCAATTCCATGATCTAATTCTTCTATGATCTGACTCTTCGATGACCCAACCCATCTATGAAATGACCCTTCGGTGACCTGAGTCATTTATGACCAGTTTCCTCTATCATTCAATTCTTCTAAGACCCAACCCTTGTATGACCCAACTCTTCTATGACTCTTCATTAACACTACCCTTGTCCAGCCTGATTCTTCTCTGACCCTTCTATGACATATCTCCTGTATGACGTGACTCTTAAATGATCCAACTCTGAGTCCTCTATGACTTGACCCTTTTATTTTGCAACTATCCTTTGCCCTGATCGTTCTATGAATCTTCTGTAACCTTTCTGTGACTCTACTCCTCTATGGTCTGATTCTTCTATGACCCAATCTTTCTATTACCCGACTCTTCTATGAACATAGACAGGTGTCTATGAAACGACTCTTCTATGGTCTGACTTGTCTATGACCCAACTGTTCTATCATCCTTCTATGATCCAACTTATCAATGACTTGTCTGTGATGAGACTCTTCTCTGACTCAGCTCTTCTATGACCCAGCTCTTCTGTTCCCCTTCTATGACCCAAGTCCTGTATGACCTGAGTATTCTATGACTCTTCTATAACCCAACCCCTCTATGGGCTCTTATGGTTAATGTGTCAACCAGGTGTCTTCTGTTGACCTGTGAGAGACACTGCCAGATTCGAGCTCAAAAGCAAAAATCCCAGCCACGAGCCAGGGGCTGACCCATCAGCTATTTCTCTGGTGTCCTCAGAGTCCTCTTCTCTGTCATGTTTCTGCTGTTGACCTGTCCCCTCCAGATGCAGAAGTGGCCTGAGAGTACTTGAAGGGCGGTTTCAGAGAAGGCAGAACTTTTCTTAACATCAGAAAATGGCATGAGAAAGAAATAATGCCACAAAGTGTATCTGGGAAAATCCAGACTGGACTCAAGGAGAAAAATATCACTCCAATGGAAGTGCTGTGGTGCCACACATCACCCAGAAGGAGCCTAGACCAGCCCAAGACTTTGTGTCGCAAGGAAGAGACAGGGAGGACATAGAGAGATCAGCAAAGGAAGGTGACAGCAAGGTGGGGCAGCTGGGTAGATGACTATGGCCTGCAGGGCAAGAGGCACAGGTGATGTGACACCACAGGACAACCTGTGGTGGAGAGGACAGAGGGATGTGGAAAAGCTGAAAGCTCCCTAAGAGAGCAGCATTTTGATGACATTGGTGATGGCTGTTGTCTCTGCCATTGATGCTGAGGGGAGAAAACCCATCCTTCCAGCACTAGGGCCTCATTGTCTCCTTGTTCTTACGAGCCTGGGAGGTGTTTTACCATAGTCCTGCCCTTGGAGTTGTCCATTCCCACATCCCACTGTCACAGGGAAGAGCCCTGAGGAATGAGTGGGGGACAGGATCTCTCTTCCCAGGGACTAGGGGTCAGGGCTTGGCACAGTGGGTAATGGGGTCAAATGATCCAATGGGATCATTTGGATTAGAAAGAACAATCCAGGTTCACAAATCATTAGAGCCATCTTTACCTTTCCTTTTTCAACCTGTCATCACTGCCTCCAGTTTTCTGCTCTAACTGAACCCTGGGAGTGATTTCTCAACCATGTCCCTTAGTGGTACCCACTAACAATAAAAGGAACTTTGAAGTTTGAATTTGACTTTGACTTCTTGAGAGGTTTGTTCAACTTCCTCTCAATTTCTGATGTTTAAGGAGTCAGAGCAAACCCACCAGAGGACTCATTAAAATGCCTTGGGCTGCTGCTCTGCTGATGAGCTGGGTTGGGCTCCTGGGATGGAGGGAGCTCATGGCAAGTGGGCAGTGCTACAAAGAGCCATCTCTGGCCAGGAGCAGCTCCTCTGCAAAGCGCTGCAGAGCTGAGGGCACTACCTGTAGAGGAGAGGATTGATGAGGAGAGATTAAATGCAGTCAGCACTTGGAGGACAGAGGACAGCTCACAGGTGTAGAAATCCTCACAGCCCTTGACATGGTAAGTGTCTGAGTGCATGGAAATGCAGTCTCAGATCCTGGATAGATCTCCTAAAGCTGGTACATCCCACAAACAATGGGATCTGTAAGGGAACTCCCAGATTTTCTCTAATGTACAGAAGAACCTGCTTCCGAGACAGGCTTCCCTGCTATGCTGTCAGAGGGACAGGGCATGAGGGCTGCTTTCTGCTGGGGATGAGTGCAGGGCTGTGCACTCATGGGTGCCACAGGCTGTCCTTGAGAGCAGAGTTGCTGCAACCCAGGGTCTGTGTGCCGGGGCAGGGATTCTGCCACCTGCCAGGGTCAGCATTCAGCCTGCCTGGGGAGATCCCCCTGGCACTGTGGGGACAAACTGTGGGTGGAAAAAAAAAGACCTTTGTGAGGTCAGGGTCCTTCTGCTCTCCAGAGGGTGTGTTGGTCAGGGATGCTCACAGATCCAGATCTCCACAGGACATTGGCAGAGGGAGATCTCATAGAAGCACATCAAGCAGGAGCTGCCTGAAGGGGAAGGAGCCTATGCTTTCAGTCTGTTACTCTTTTTTTTTCTGGGTGGGAAATTTGTTTTGAACTTTTATCTCTTGGTTCTCTTTATCTCTTTCTTTCATGTTATTCTGGTCTTGAACAGTTCATTAGAGAGTTTTCCTAGGGGGGGTATGGAGAAAGAGTTTAGAGTTTCTAATAAAAACTACTTTTCATTGTCAGAGGTGCAGTTTGTGATTTTCCAGTTTAGAGAAGAGGTGATGGCAGTGTTGTCTGATTGGAATTGATCCAGGGTCTCTCCTAAGGAGACCTGGACTGGCCGGAGAAGTTGTCCCCTGAGATCTGACCCAGTTTGGACAACATTTGCTCCTCACCTCCCCAAACCTGTTATTTCCCTCATTGCACTTCCAATAGATCTGCTTATCTTTATAGAACAAAACCACCAGTCCTAAAACCCAGAAAGTTTCAGACATCTGTGTGGTTTCAAGTGAAGAAAATTCCGAGATACAGTTTAATTTCTCGCAGTCACTTCTGCCTATCTGAAAATTCTCAGCTTTGAGCAAGGTGTCTGGAAAGTAACAAGGTCTCTGGGAAGGAGTGCGGATAAAGAATCGGACAAGATCAGTTTTGGTGTAAAAGCAGAACCCTAACACAAGAGGTCATAAAGATGAAGATGGGACCACCTGAGGAAGTAAAACGAGCACCAGCAGGATTACAGTGTGCCTAAGGTGACACCAAAAGGCAGCAGAGGCCATGAAATTCAGCTCTAAAGGCCGATGTCATCGTTTGTGGGCGTGGGTGTAGAATATGTTAATGATTTCTAGGGGCACTGATGAATATGTAACACTTGTGTGGCTAAAAGTTACTCGAAAGTTGGGTTTGGTGGGAGCACTTAGGAGGAAAATTCCCAATGAAACCCCAGCTCTGTAATATAAGAATATTGTCTTAATAATCACATTGGCTATGGAGTGGCATTTTTGCATTTCCTAGAATGTTTGGGTCATACAAGAGTCATAGAAAAGCTGGGTCATGAATCATAGAATGATTTGGGTTGGAAAGGACCTCAAAGATCATCCATTTTCAACCTACTTACCACGGGCAGGGACACCTCCCACTAGACAAGGTTTCTCAAGATCCCATCCAACCTGACTTTGAACACTTCCAGGAAGGGGGCATCCACAACTTTTCTGGGCAACCTGTGCCAGAGCCTCACCACCCTCATCATGAAGAATTTTTTCCTAATGTCTAAAATGAAAGAATCAGTTCTTAGAAGATTTTTGTCACACAAGAGTCAGGTGGTAGAATTGTCGTGGTAAAGATGGGTCATTAAAAAATGCAGCTCAACGAAGGGTCGTAGAATAATGGAGTCATAAAAGCGTCAGATAACAGAAGGGTAATGAATAAGCCAGGTCATTGAAGAGAAGAGTAATAGAAGGGTTATAAAGGAGTCTGGTAATGGAGATATCATGGAAGACGCAAGTTATAGAAGGGTGGGGTCATAGAAAGGTCAAAGAAGTGTCATAGAATAGTTAGATTTCTCTCTCACACACACACGGTGCCTCATTTTTCTCCAGGGACATCCCGGTTCCCCAGGGTCTCTTTCCCTAGCTGATGGTTTCACTGCTCCCCTGCCCAGGCGTTCCTGGTTTCCTCCCTTTGCTCCCTGCAAAGCCTCAAGCTGGTGGTGCTGCTCTGCAGAGCAAGAGGGCTGTAGAGCCCTTGGTCCATGGGATCACCTCACACTGGCTGTGCTGGTCAGACTGGGAAGCAGATCCTTCCCATTGGACAATCAGAGGATATTGAGACTGTCTCAGGGATTGTTCAGATGTGTTGTTGGATTCTGAGTACAGGTGACATGAATCACTATCCAGTCTCCCTTCTTCATGCCTGCTTTATCCTCAGTGCTTTTCCTGAAATCACAGAGCCCTCGTTAGTCTTCATTAGCCCGTCCATCCTTTGCTTTTACCTTATGGTGACAATGTACATTGTGCACCCAAAACAAGGCACATGGTGTCCCTGGAGACATCTTGTGCTCTCCTGGTGACTCCTGACATTTCTCTGAAGGATGGGAAATCAGCCATCAGACCTCCCACATGTGACACAGTCCCCAGCAGATGACTCCTGGCTGTTCAGGATCCCAGTGGCACTGGGCACTCCCAGGTCAAACCTCATCCCAAGCCTCATTCCCTTACAAAACACCCCGTACCCTCCTCCCCCAGGTACATTCAGCATACAAGCATATCATTGAGGTCTTTCAGCCTGCAATTTCCTGAGTGTATTTTGCAACCTGATTTGAGAAATGAATCCTGAGCTTCACATATGGCTCTGATGAACCCTCTTTAATTACAGAAATGACACACCTTTGGCATCTAGACTGGTGATAAACCCTTTCAAAGATGTTCTCTATGTCAGACAGACTGGAGTCATCCTCAGGAGAAGCAGGATGATAGAAATTATTTGCATGCAGATATGTTTATAACTACAGTGATCAACAGATAAATATTGCCTGAGGGAAACTGAAGACACATGGACACCTCGTTGCTGATAAAATATTACTGGTTGAGTCACTTTCTTCAGGGCATCCTTTATCTCCTGGTTCCTCTAACAGTTGATAAAGGCGTTCACGGCTGGAGGAACTACTGAGTACAGAACTGACACCACCAGATCTGGGGGTGGGAAGGAGATGGACGGGGTCTCCGGTGCACCACCACGGCAGTGCTGAAATACAGGGGGAACACGACCAAGTGCGGAAGGCACATGGAAAAGGCTTTCTGCTGCCCGTGCACAGAGGAGATCCTCAGCATGGCCCTGAAGATCTCCACATAAGACATCACAATGAAAACAAAACAACCAAACACTAAAGACACACCAAACACAAGAAGTCCAACTTCCCAGCAGTAGAAACCTAAGCAGGAGAACTTGAGGATCTTGAGAAGTTCACAGAAGAATTGATCCACAATATTACCTTGGCAGAGGGGCAGTGAAAATATATTGGTCGTGTGCAGGTCGTGACACAAGCTCTGCTGCCCAGGAGGGTCCTGTAGTGCAGGGGTCTGCAGATGGGAAGGTAGTGGTCTTAGGTCATGACTGTGAGAAGTGAAGTGTCTACTGACAAGAAAATGAGAAAAAAAATGAATTGTGCAGCACATCCTGCGTAAGAAAATGGCCCTGGTGTCTCAGAGGGAATTGGTCATAGATTTAGCCATCTCCAGTGTAGGAGATGAAGCCCAGGTCACCAATAGAGAGGCTGAGGAGGCAGAAGTACATGGAAGTGTGGAGGTGATGATTACAGGCTATAGCAGTGTCTATGAGGCCACTGCCAAGGAGGGCAGCCAGGTAGATGACCAGAAGAGCCAGAAGTGCAAGAGCTCCACAGTGTCTGAAAAAGCAAGAAGCAGGAACTGGGTGATGGAGTGGCTGTTGGACATTTCCTGACTCCGGCCATGGGGCACTGCCATAGGAGGAAAAGACAGGGAAATGTTAGGGGAGACATCTCTGAGCTAAATCAAAGTCATTTCCCATTCTCCCTCTCCCTGTATCACACACCCTTTCCCTTTTCCAGCAGCCCTTCCTTCAGCTCCGTGCCTGGAGCCCTGCTTGGTGCTGGCTGAATGCGCCGTGAGGAGCAGGGCCTCTGTCTGCTGGTGCCGAGGAGTCGTAGAATCACAGAATCACCCGAGATGGAAGGGACTCAGTAGGATCATCCAGTCCAACTCCTATCCCTAAATAGGACACTCTCAACATTCACACCATGTGACTGAGAGCAGTGTCCAAATGCTTCTTGAACGCTGGCAGACGCAGTGCCGTGACAACTTCTCTGGGGACCTGTTCCAGTGCTCCACTACCCGCTGGGTGAAGAACCTCTTCCCAATATCAAGTCTAAGCCTCCCTGTCACATCTTCCTGCCATTACCTGTGGTCCTATCACAGATTGCAAGAGAAAAGAGGTCAGCAGCTCTTTCACCTCCTTCCCTTGTGAGAAGGCAGTAAACAGCTATGAGATCCCCTCTTGATGTCCTCTTCTCAAGGCCAAACAGACCAAGTGACTTCAGCTGTTCCTCATACAGTTTCCCTCCAGACCCTTCTCCTGCCTTGTGGCCTCCTCTGGACACTCTCCAATAGTTTGATGTCCTTTTTATCCTTTTGCCCTGAAAACTGCACCCAGTTCTTGAGGGGGGCCTCTCCGTTGCAGAGCAGAGTGGGACAATCACCTCCATCACCTGGCTGGTGATGCCGTGTTTGATGCACCCCGGGACATGATTACCCCTCTTGGCTGCCAGGGCTCACTCTTGGCTCATGTTCAACTTGCTGTCAACCAGATCCCCCAGGTCCCTCTCTGCAGGGCTGCTCTCCAGCCTCTCAGACCACAGTCTGTCCCTGTATCCAGGGTTGCTGTGTCCCAGGTGCAGAACTCAGCACTTGCTCTTGGTGAATTTCCTGCTGTTGGTGATTGTTCAGCTCCCCAATCTGTCAAGATCCATTTGCAGGGCCTCTTTGCCCCCAGGAGTGTTGATGGGTCCCCCCAATTTTATGTCATTGGCAGACTTTGTCAATAAGCCTTCAAGTCTTTCATCCAGGTCATTTATGAAGAGCACTGGGCCCAGGATGAAGCCTTGTGGGACCCCACCAGTGACTGGGCGCCAGCCTGATGTGACCCCACTCATTGTGACTCTTTGAGCCCAACCTGTCAGCCAATTGTGCACCCAATACATTGTGTGTTTATCCAGCTGTATTCTGGACATTTTATTAATGAGAATCCTGTGAGAGACAGGATCAAAGACTTTGCTGAAATTCATAGAATTATAGAATCATAGAAATCATGTATGGAAAAGACCTATAAGTTCATTCAGTCCAATTGCCAGCCCTGCACCATTGGGACTACTAAACCATGTTCTGAACTGCCAAGTCTACACACTTTTTGAACACTTCCAAGAAAGAAGACTGCAGCACAGCCCTGGGCTGGATCTCCCAAAGCTTCACTGCTCTTTCAGTAAAGAATTTTTATACCTAATTTCTAATGTAACCCCCCCCCAGAAACAACTGGAGATCATTTCCCCTCATCCTGTTTACTTGGGAGAAGAGACCAAGACCTTCCTCACCACACCCTCCTTTTATGTAGTTGTAGAGAGCGATGAGGTCTCCCATCAGTGTCTTCTTCTTCAGACACTTCATCAGGTCCATTGCCCTTCACTGGATGTGCTCCAGAAAGTCAAAACCTTTCTTGTAGTCAGGGGCCAAAACCTGAACCCAGAACTCACATTACAGCCTCAGCAGTGCCAAGTACAGGGGGACGATCCCTTCCCTACTCCTGCTGGACACAGCATTTTTGATCCAAGCCAGGATGCTTTTGGCCTTTTTCACCACCTGTCTAATGTCCAGCAACTGTCCACCAGCACCTCCAGCTCCTTTTCCACTGGGCAGGTTTCTAGCCACTCTTCCCCTAGCCTGGAGTTCTGCACAGGGTTGTTGTGACTGAAATGGAAAACCTGGCACTTGATGTTTTTGCATGTCATTGTATTGGCTTTGACCCGTCGATCTTGCCCATCCAGCTCCCTCTGCTCTACTTACTCTTGAGCAGGTCGACACTCCTGCCCAATCCTGTTAGGACACAGAGGAGTTGGATCATAGAAGGGATGGGCCCCAGAAGAACCAGGTCACAGAAGATTCAAGTCTTAGAAGGGCCAAGTCATAGAAGGGTTGAATTCTAGAAGAGTCATGGAAGAGTGTGGTCTTAGAAGAGTTGGATTCTAGAACAGTCAGGTTATAGAACAGTTAGAAGGATCTGATCAGGGATTGTCTCTGCTGCACCTTAATGTATCTTGCAGGAGGCCTGGCTGCATGAGGACGCTGCAGTACGTCCCAACCCTGCACACTCACACTCCTTTTATCTGTACATTGGCGTTTTCATCTGTGAGCATTTATAGGGAGTGGCCCTGAGTGAGACTGTAGAATAAAATAGGAGCCTTCGCGCACAGCTCTGATGAGATCCCCTTTCTTTATGAAAAGGCTGTTGTGGAGGCCAGCTCTGTCACACAAGTGCCCACTGCCTATCCCTGTCTGCGGTCACAGCACGGCCAAACAGCACGGCTGCGACCAAGCTGCCACAGCACTCAGGCCTGGGTCAGAAAGAGAGTGTGGAAGTGGAAAGAAAACAGCTCTGGGAGATCAACAGCTGGTACTGCCTGGCAGTGCTGGCATGCACACGGGAAATATCCCTGTTGTTCTGAAAGGACTTGGAGGAGGGAACTCATAAAAAAAGAAGTCATTGAAAGGCCCATTTATTTTTATTATTTATTAACATAGCAGCTGAGCTCTTTATTTACACAGCCACCTGCTCACCAGACGAAAGCAGACACTGAATGAGAAAGAGAATGAGTATCACAATTTTAAAAAAAATAAAAACAGCAACAAAACTAAAGATTTTGTCCTGCAATGAATACCTTATAATTGATCTCAGAAGAATATCAACCATTTATTGCTCCAGAAAAATATTGTTATTGGTTTCCACACTGCATCTCTTATTTCCTGGTTCCTCAAGCTGTAGATGAGGGGGTTCACAACTGGAGGCACCACCGAGTACAGAGCTTCCACCACCATATCCAGGGATGGGGAGGAGATGAAGGGGGGCTTCAGGTAGGCAAACATGGCAGTGCTGATAAACAGGGAGACCACAGCCAGGTGAGGGATGCAAGTGGAAAAGGCTTTGTGCCGTCTCTGCTTAGAGGAGATCTTCAGCACAGCCCTGAAGATCTGCACATAGGACATCACAATGAAAACAAAACAACCAAAAGTTAAACAGGCACCAAACAAAAGAACCCCAACTTCCCTGAGGTAAGAATGTGAGCAGGAGAGTTTGAGGATCTGGGGGATTTCACAGAAGAACTGGTCCACATCATTGCTGTGGCAGAGAGGCAGTGAAAATGTATTGGCCGTGTGCAGCAGAGCATTGAGAAAGCCAGAGCCCCAGGCAGCTGCTTCCATGTGGACACAAGCTCTGCTGTCCAGGAGGGTCCCACAGTGCAGGGGTTTGCAGATGGCAACGTAGCGATCGTAGGACATTACAGTCAGAAGAGAAAACTCTGCTGTCGTCAAGAAGAGAAAAATAAAGACCTGTGCAGCACATCCTGCATAGGAGATGGCTCTGTTATCCCAGAGGGAATTAGCCATGGATTTGGGGACTGTGGTGGAGATGGAGCCCAGGTCAATGAGGGAGAGATTGAGTAGAAAGAAGTACATGGGAGTGTGGAGGTGGTGGTCACAGGCTATGGTGGTGATGATGAGGCCGTTTCCCAGGAGGGCAACCAGGTAGATGCCCAGGAAGAGCCAGAAGTGCAAGAGCTGCAGCTCCCGTTTGTCTGAAAATGCCAGGAGGAGGAACTGGGTGATGGAGCTGCTATTGGACATCTGCTGCCTCTGGCTGTGGGGTACTGTCATAGGAGGAAAGACAATGACAAGTTAGGGAAGATACTTGTGAGGAAAATCAAAGCCATTTAAAACAGAGAGTCACCCTGTCACACAGTCACCCTTCTAGATTTTTGGGAGACCTTGTTCCAGCTTCCTGGCTGAAGCACAGATTGTTGCTGACCAATTGTGTGATTAAAAGGAGGGCCACTGTACATGGGCTCTTGATAAGTCAGTCCTGCTCTGTAGCAGTGGGAATGGCCAAGGACAGGTTCTGGTGTTCCAATTTGTCTCATGAAACCACTGCTAACTCAGAAGGGCTTGTCAACATCTGCACTCCCTTTTCCAAAGAAACACGAAAGGTAGAGGAAGCCTAAGATTTCTTGAATATTTGTACAGAACGTTCACTGTGTCCTTTGGGCAGTGTTCTTGGAGGTCAGAAACCCTCAGCAGCTCTGCTGCACTCAGGAAGAGCAGAGGGAGTACTGCAAGGCAAGCGCATTGCCTGTGGCAGAGTGCAGAGTGAGGGGAGCTGCTCTGTCCCTCAGTCTTGTCACCAGCTGCCCTGAACTTGTACCTTTCTGAAGAGGGAGGGCATCACATTCCCAGATTATCCTCAGAAGCCACCAGTCACTGCTGAGAGCAGAGGAAGCCATCTCACACCTCTCAAGGTCTCATTCTTTCCTAAAGTTTTAGCACCCACTTTCAGCCCAGGACACACACGGCTCATTTCACAACCCAAAGAGCATTTTCCCCCTCGTAGAATCTCTGTGCTTCTCCATGGAGCTTTCTGGCAACACAAAGATGTGACAGAACAGGTTTGCATTCTGGAGGGAAGCTCACAGGAGACAGCCAAGGGTCCTCATGATGGCATTTGATGAAGGGAGATTCAGCTCCTTCCCCAGCCCCACGGACTGAACTGCCCACAGCCTCACAGCTCAGAGCAAACCTGGGACACAGGTTCCCATGAAGACAACTGCAGGGTGTGACTCTGCAGCTACAGCTCCCATCCCCAGAGAGCCTGGCAGCAAGAACAAGAGAATAGCAAGAACAGAGACAAGGGGAGAAAGAGGGAGAAAGAGAGTGAGGGTCTGGCTGAGAGAGGCCATGGCAGCCGGGCAAACAGGTAGCGTTCCTCTTCCCCAGCTGTGCACGGCCCCTCTCAGACACCAACAGTGCCGAACAGTTGCTCTCAGCCCCTGTGCTCTGGAGAGGGCACTGGAGCTGTGGCTGCAGAGGAGGTGGTTCAGCCTTGGATCCCAGAGCCCTGAGGGCAGAGGCTTTGCTGTGTGGGAGGGGAGGCCAGGGATTTTGCTGAGAGGAAACATCTGCACGGGAGGGGATCAAACACAGCTTTTTGAATTTTCCATTCCACAACTTTTCTGCTTTTAGTTTCCTCCCATTTTCTGACTCTTGCTTCTGCTTGGAGATTTTTGTCCGTGCAGGTGTTTCCCTTCCCCATGTGTTCTCCCTGCTCCCTTACCACATTCCAATCCCTGTGCAATCATCTACAGATCCTGCCTGTTTGCAGGGCACTACATGAGCACAAGTTCCTGTTTAGAGGTGGAAAAGGGAGGGTCAGGCTAAGCCTGATGGGTCCAGCAAAGGCGATGTTGGTGCTGTCCATAGGCACAATAGTGACTGGAGACAACTTTGGAGGCTTCTATCAGACTTATTGGTCATTTAAAATTACAAGTCAGGAGTCTGAGTGACTTGCTTAAGCACAAGAGTCACTTTTCCATTTCTTCTCCCCAAATTCTCCAAAAGTAGAAAACTGAATGGACTCAGGAAAGCTCCTTGTCATCCATGTAATCACGGTCTTCATATTCTTTTCGAAATGTCCTCTCAGAAATGTCCTGAGGTATCTCAAGCAGTGAGGAGTCCTGACCAGCACAGCACCCTCTCGACAGCAGAAGGACCCTCTCTTAATGTGAGCTGCTCCTTCCACCCAAAGCATCTCCTCACAGTGCCATGGGAAGCTCCCCAGGTAGGCAGGCAGCAGAGTCCCTCTCCCGGCACACAGACCCTGGGCTGCAGGGACCCTGCTCTCGAGGACAGCCCAGGCACCCCTTTAGGGCACAGCTCTGCACTCGTCCCCAGCACAAGGCAACCCTCATGCCCTGTTCCTCTGACAGTGCAGCAGGGAAGCCCTGCTCAGCACCAGGTCCTTCTGCTCCACAACAGAGACACTGGGAGAGACATCCTGACAGATACTGAGAACTGTGGGATGTGCCAGCTTTAGGAGATCCCTCCAGAAACTTCCGCTGCATTGTCCTGCAACCAGAGACTTACCGTGTAAAGGGCTGTGAGAGTTCCTTCCTCAGTTATCTCTCAGCATCCTCCCACTCCACACTGCCTTTAATCTCTCTCTGCCTCTCTCCTCTCCCCTCTCCCCTGCAGGCAGTGCCCTCAGCCTCCTGTGCTTTGCAGAGGAGCTTTTCCTGGTCAGAGCTGGCTCTTTGTAGCACTGCCCACTTGACAGGAGCTCCCTCCATGCCAGGAGTCCAGCCCAGCTCAGCAGCAGAGGAGTAGCCCAAGGCAGCCCTTTCTCTGCCCCCTCTGTTTTCCCTCGAGGTGTCCCTGAGCTTCCATGGGAACCTGTTGTGAAACAGGCTGAAACAATCCCTGATGTTTCCTCCCTCAGCTAGGCAGAGAAACTCCTTTCCTGCAGTGACCATACGACCCTTCCCCTCAGTGTAAATAAAAGGGATGCAAGTACAAGGGGGCCAATGAGAGAAATGATGGGGCTGAGGAGGTGAGGAGCAAGGGTGTCTATGCAGTGTCAGACCTCAAGGGACTACTTCTCCATGCTGCCCTGACCTCCTGAGGATACACTTTGCATCAATGCCAAAAGGAGAATGCTCCTCTCACCTCTTCTCTGAAATGAAATGCAATGAAATGCAATCTTTACATTAAAATAAATTTTTATTTAGCACACTCTGAAATCTTCCTCTTTAACCACAGTGGAAAATGACTCCAGTGACCTGTACAAGGCTTGAAGACTTGAAGAAAATTATAGGAAGACAAACAGATCGTTAAAGCTTTGTGTATTTCAATGCTACCCAAAGTGTATTTGCTGATGAGTCCTTGAACTTCAGCTAATGAGACAAGATTGAGCAAACTTCTCAAGAAGTCAAAAGTAAAACTCAGAGAATCTTGAAGTATTAATTGGTCTCAGTGAGGATCGTTACTGACAAAGCCTCCCCAGGGACTCATTAGAGCAGATAATTGGAGGCCATGATTGCAGGGATGCAAAGGCACTCTTCAGGCAGCTGTAATGGTGAAGAAAAGCCTGGGTTGGCTTGATGAAGCAGAAAGGCCATGTCCTGACCTCCAGTCCCTGGAAAGGCAGATCTGGCTGTGACTACAATGAGCCTGGTGTCATGGACGTTCTCACATTGCCAAACCAAATTCGGAACAGTTATTCCATTGAATTCCAAATACAGGCCTGTAGAGTTATGTGGGATGCCAAGGCTGTCACACACAGCTCCATGCAGATGCAGAAGAGTTGGGTCATAGAAAGGAAGGGTCATAAAAGGGTTCGGTCATAGAAGAGTCAGAGAAAATTTGGGTGTGAGGAGAGTCAGATAGTTGAAGAGTCACATCACAGTGGAGTAATGGAAGAGTTAAGTTGTAGAAGGTTCATAGAAGTGTTGGGTGGCTACGAACCTTCCAGGCAGGATAGGCAGGGAAAGAGATGTGGCAGGGTTGCTCTATGCTAGAGAATATTTTGATTGTATAGAACTCAGTAATGATAGGGTTGAGTGCTTGTGGGTTAAAATCAGTGGAACATGCAGGAAGTCAGACATATTGGTGGGAGTCTGTTATTGGGCGCCCAACCAAGATGAAGAAACCAAAGAGCTCTTCTACAAGCAACTGGGAGAAGTCTCGCGATCCCTGGCCCTTGTTCTTGTGAGGGATTTCAACCTTCCAGATGTCTGCTGGAAGTATAACACAGCAGAAAGGAAACAGTCTAGGAGGTTCATTGAGTGCATGGGAGATAACTTCCTAACACAACAGGTAATGAACCAACTAGAGAAGGCTCCTCATTGGATCTGTTGTTTGCAAACAGAGAGGGCCTTGTGGGGGAGGTGACTGTTGGAGGACGCCTGGGGTCAGTGATCACAAGATGATAGAATTCTCAGTTCTTGGAGGTGTAAGGAAGGGGGTCAGGAAAACTGCCACCTTGGGCTTGTGGAGGGCAGACTTCAAACTGTTTAGAAGGCTGCTTTATAAACTTCATTGGGAGGCAGGTCTAAATGACAAAGGAGTGCAAGGAGGCTGGATGCTTCTCAAGAAGGAAACCCAGGTGCCGCAAGAGCAGGACTTCCCCGTGTGCCGTAGAATGAGTCAGCAAGGAAGAAAACCGGCTTGGCTGAGTAGAGAGCTTTGTATGCATTTCAGGAAGAAGAGGAAGGTCTAGGAGTTTTAGAAGAGGGAACAATAGTCCCAGGAGGACTACAAGGGTGAGGTGAGATCATGTAGAGAGAAAATTAGAAGAGCTAAAGCCTAACTGGAACTTCAACTGACCAGTTCAGTGAAAGATAATAAGAAACTATTGTTTTGAAAACAGGAAGACCACGGAGAATCTCTCTCTTTTACTCGATGTAGGAGGGAGACGAGCGATGAGGGATGAGGACAAGGCAGAGGTACTTCATGACTTCTTTGCCTCAGTCTTTAATAGTAAAGTGAAATGCCATTGGGATGCTCATCCACCTGAGCCAGAAGACAGTGAGAATGAAGGTCCAACAATGCAGGAGGAGCAGGTTAGAGACCTGCTTGGCCAAGTAGACATACACAAGACCATGGGGCCAGATAGGATCCATCAAGGGTATTAAGGGAGCTGGTAGAGGTCCTCTCAATACCCCTTTCCCTCATCTTCCAGCTTTCCTGGCTGAGTGGGGAAGTGCCGCTCGACTGGAGACTGGCAAATGTGCAATCCATTTCAAAGAAGGGTAGGAAGGCGGATCCGGGGAATTATTGTCCTGTCAGTCTGACCTCGGTAGAAGGAAATGTTGTGGAACAGATCATATTGAGCGCTATCACACAGCACGTGCAGGACAGCAGTTGTCTGGGTGTGAGAAGTGACCTGTTTTTTTCAGGTGCCTGTGAGGTCACAAGTGCCCAAGTAACTGATAGGACTGGAGAGCGGGGCCGGGCTCTTGGAGCTTCTTATGATGTCCCTTATGACTGAGTAAATAACAGGGCTGGAGAAAGTACCTGGCCTTCAGGTGTGGTGACACACCTTTGTGGTGTCACTGGTGCTTGTGTGACTGACTGTGGATGAGAATTCACCTGGCCTATTGTGCTGGTTTGGGTTGGAGTAGAGTTAATATTCTCCACAGTAGCCAGAATGAGGCTGTGATTTGAGTTGGTGCTGACATCAGTGATGGTAACACAGGGAGGCTTACATTATTGCTGAGCAGGACTTACACAGCATCAAGGGCTTTTTTGCCTCTCACCCCACCCCACGTGTGAGTGGCCTGAGTGTGCAGAAGAGGTTGGTATGGGACAAACCTGAGACAGCTGACCCCAACTGACCAAATGAAACTTCCGTAACATGTGACAACTCGCTTGGCAATAAAATGTAAGAGAAGAAGGAAGGGGAGACATGTGGAGTGATGCTATTTGTCCTCCCAAACACCATTACGTGTGATGGAGCCCTGTTTTCCTGGAGAAGGCTGAAAATCTTCCTGCTGATGGGAAAAAAATGAAAGAATTCCTAGTTTTGATTTCCTTGTGTACTCTGCTGTTCTTGACCTGTCAAACTCTCCTTATTTCAACTCAAGAGTTTTCCTCCCTTCTACTCTCCCAATTCACTCCCCTGTCCCACCACGGGGGAATGAGGGAGCGGCTGAGTGATTCAGAGCTGCCTAAGAGGAGAAATAAGGACAGTATTTTTAGTACCCAGCATCGGGCTGAAAGGGTTTGACATGAACCAACAACCACCACGACACCAAAAATGCAGAATGGACCTGACATGAGTTACATTAAAGGAGCCAAGTAGGAGAAGATCAGTGATTTATTTTTTCATAGAAAAAGCCAGTTCCCAGCTTCCACATTAT
This sequence comes from Dromococcyx pavoninus, assembly GCA_033558185.1. Taxonomy (NCBI): domain Eukaryota; kingdom Metazoa; phylum Chordata; class Aves; order Cuculiformes; family Neomorphidae; genus Dromococcyx; species Dromococcyx pavoninus. The sequence continues at coordinate 1,930,899 of JAUMJL010000379.1, read as the reverse complement.
CTCCTTGAGATCCCAGTTCCTCAGGCTGTAGATGAGGGGGTTCCATGCTGGAGGCACCACTGCGTAGAGAAAATTCACCACCAGGTCCAGGCACGAGGAGGAGATGGAAAGGGGCTTCAGGGAGGCAAACATGGCAGTGCTAGTAAAGACAGAGACCACGGCCAGGTGAAGAAGGCACGTGCAAAAGGCTTTGAAGCGTCTCTGTTCAGAGGGGATCCTCAGCACAGTCCCGAAGATCTGCACATAGGACACCACAATGAAAACAAAGCAGCCCGATACTACTAAGAGACTGATCACAAGAAACCCATGGTCCCTAAGGTAGGAGTATTAACAGGAAAGACTGAGAATCTCAGGGACTTCACAGAAGAACTGGTCCACTGCATTGCCCTGGCAGAGGGGCAGGGAAAATGTATTGGTCGTGTGCAGTAGAGCATGGAGAAACCCAGCACCCCAGGCAGCTGCTGCCATGTGGACACAAGCTCTGCTGCCCAGGCGGGTCCCATAGTGCAGGGGTTTGCAGATGGCAACATAGCGGTCGTAGGACATGACTGTGAGCAGAAAATGTTCTGATGATATCAAGAAAAGGAAAAGAAAGGCTTGGGCAACACATCCTGTGTAGGAGATGGCCCTGTTGTCCCAGAGGGAATTTGCCATGGCTTTAGGAACAGTGGTGGAGATGCAGCCCAGGTCAAGGAGGGAGAGGTTGAGGAGGAAGAAATACATTGGTGTGTACAGGTGGTGGTTACAGGCTATGGTGGTGATGATGAGGCCATTTGCCAGGAGGGAAGCCAGGTAGATGCCCAGGAAGAGCCAGAAGTGCAAGAGCTGCAGCTCTTGAGTGTATGAAAAGTCCAGGAGGAGGAACTGGGTGAGGGAACTGCTGTTGGACATCTGCTTCCTCTGGACATGGGGCACTGTCCAAGAGGGAAAAGGCAGTAACAAGTTAGAAGAGAATTCTCCAAGCAAAATCAAAGCCGTTTCTCATAGAACTACCCCCCCCCCCCCCCCCCAAACTGCCTCTCTCCATCAATGAAGACCTTTGGCAGGTCCCTTTCACAAGCTGTGGGTAAGGCTCACTGAGGGTGCCCCAGGGATCAGGAGGCTGTGATGTGGGCTCTGTGGGACCCAGTCCTTCCCCACAGCAGTATGTAAATAGCACCACAGGGTGATCTCAGGATAAATCCACTCCTGATTTCAAAGAGTTTCCAGCATTGTCCCTCACATTTCACCCGACTGCAGAGCAGAGCTGAGGGGAGGTTGGTTTTTGTCTTCTGCTCTGGTGGCCCCACCACAGCTGACAAGTGGTTTTGATGCAGAAATCCCTGACATTTCTGCTGCACTGTGAATGAAATCTCGAGGGTCCTGACAGGCAAAGGGATTGTTCCTTTGTGCACAGTGGGTACAACCAGTTTGTCCATCAGCCTTGGTCTCAGCTGCCCCATTCTGGCAGTCCTTTTTTCACCAGAGGATTTTGCACTCGGGTGTTCCCTCTAAAAGAAACTGGACAGTGCTTGGAGCAAAGGAATCCAGTTTCCTAGTGCAGACCTCCAAATACACTTATCCCATCCTACCTCTCCCTTCCCAGTCAGGGACACAGAGGACTCATTGCAGCTGCCCACATACAGATGATGAGCAGTGTTTCCATGGCCTTAGAACTGAGATGTCTTCTCTATTGGACTGCCGGAAAACAGAGTTGTCATGGGACAGCTGTGCCCTGCTGGAGGGCAGCCTGCAGCCTACCAAGACAAACCAGGGAAAGAGTCAAATGCTATAAATCTGGGGTGTCCTGAAAGGAGAAACTGCTTGTTTGCATTGCCCTCAACCTTCTCATTAAGTGCGGAATTGGACTCTTTACTCCCAGGGCTATATCTGCATGATGGGACCCGTAGAACTGGTGTCAGAACTGCAGCTTTAACCCAAACCCTATCACAGAAACTCCAGTGATAAAAAGGTGAGCAGAGACAGGGGAGGAAACAGGGAGAAATGCACAGTGCTGCTGCATGTGGAGCCAGCGGGGTCGGGTGTTTGGTAAAGTTTTCTATGAAGGGGTGAGGCAGCTGAGAAGGTGACTTAGCACCCATGGCCTTAAGAGAAGAGATGAGAGAGGAAACCATGGGTTTGCTCCATGGTAGGCATCTGCACTGCAGGGGTAGGCAGGGAGGTGCCTGAATCTCCCTTCTCATGGTGTTAATGGGAACAGTTCTTTTTCCATCAATGTCTCTGACTCCTGGAACTTGGCCCTGCTGAGAGATATTTCTCTGTCCCTGGATCTCCTCCCTGTCTGAGCTGACAGCTCATCCCACCCACTGTGTGCTCAGCTCTGCCATGCAGACCTCTCCTGGCAGTGGGGCCCTACCCAGGGGCATCTCTGTGTGTTCAGGGGCCAAGGAGCAACTCAGGAAAATCCCTAAGTGGAACCAGGTGTATCAGTGTCATTCCAGAAGAGAGAAATAAATTCCCATCTCCCACTGCCCACCCTGCCAACCAGGAGTGAAAAAATGAAAGCACAGACTCCACCCCTACCAGTTAAATACTTCATCCATGTCATTCTTCAAAATGACTCTCTGCAATTACTGTGGGGGATTACCTGTAGTTGTAAGCAGCCCTGAAACAAGACACCTCCTGTAAGAAGAGGCCCCTGCCCTGCCGTGTTGGGGGTCACTCCCTCCACCCACAGTTTCTCCCCACAGTGCCATGGGGAGATCCGTGGGCAGGTTGAGCCCTGACCCTGGCACAGGGCAAGGTCCCTGCCCCGGTACACAGAGCCTGAGGTGCAGAGACCCTGCTGTCAAGGACAGCCCGGGGCACCCCTGACTGTACACCAGGCTTCAACCTCCTGCAGCCGTTTCTTGGAGAAGGCATCCAGCACAGCCAGGGCTTTGATGGTGCAGCAGAAAATCCCTGCTCCAGAGCACGACTTTTGCTCTGCTGAAGAGAAACTCTAAGAATCCTCCTGATAGATTCCAAAAGCAGTGGCACATGTCAGCTCTAGATCTTCCCAGGATCTATATCCTCACCGCACTACAGCCAGCTACTTACTGTATTTAGGGGTGGGAAGATTTCTCCTCTTGTGAACACTCAGCGGTGCTCCCACTCCTGTTCTGTATCTCTTCTTCAATCCTATCCCCTCTCCCCTGCAGGCAGTGCCCTCAGCCCTGATGTGCTTTGCAGAGAAGCAGTTCCTGGGCAGAGCTGGCTTTTTGTAGCACTGCCCACTTGCCATGAGCTCCCTCCATCCCAGGAGCTTAGCTCAGCTCAGCATCAGAGGAGCAGCACAAGGTAGAACTTTCTGTGCCCCCTCTGGACTCCCTCGAGATGTTCCTGGGTCTCCAGGGGCACCTGCTGTAAAACAGGCTGAAGCAATCCCTGATGTTCCCTCCCTCAGCAGGGGAGAGACACTTCTTTCCTGCAGAGACCATACAACCCTTCCCCTCAGTGTAAGGAAAAGGGATGCCAGTCCCATGGGGGCAATGAAGGAAATGGTGGGGCTGGGGAGGTGAGGAACAAGGCTGTCCATGCAGTGTCAGACGTCAAGGGACTGCTTCTCCATGCTACCCCAGACCTCCTGAAGAGACAATGGGTATCAATGCCAACTGGAGAACGGTTTTGTCACCTCTTCTCTGAGCTGAAAAGGAATGAACGGTAATGTTTACCTTAAAAGTATTATTTATTCGGAGCACTTTGAAAACTTTGTCCTTATCTACACTGGAAAATTACTCCAATGAGCTGTAGAAGCCTTGAAGACCTGAGGAAAATTACAAGCAGAGAAAGAGCTTGTTAAAACTTTCTGTATTTTAATGAGATACAGGGTATTTTTGCTGCTGAGTCCTTGAACCTCAGCTGATGAGAGGAGATTGAGCAAACCTCTCAAGAAATCAAAAGTAAAACTCAGAGAATCTTGAAGTATTAATTCGTGTCAGTGAGGATTGTTACTGACAAAGCCTCCTCAAGAACTTGTTGGAGTAGATAATTTGAGCCCATGGTTTCAGGGGCACAGAGGCACTGTGGAAACAGCTGTAATGCTGAGAAAAACCTGGGTTTGCTTGATGAAGCAGAAAGACCAAGCCCTGCCCCCTAGGCCCTGAGAAGGCAGATCTGGCTGTGACTACCGTGACACTGGTGTCATGAATGTTCTCACATTGCTGAATCAAATTTAGTGTAGTAATGCCATTTAATTCTAATTACAGGCCTTTAGAGTTAGGTGAGGTGCCAAGGCTCTCTCACAGAGCTCCATGCGGGTGCAGAAGAGTTGGATCTTAGAAGGGAATGGTCATAAAAGGGTTTGATCATTGTAGAGTGACACAAAACTTGGGTGGAGAAGAGTCAGGTCATAGAGGAGTAACAGAGAATTTCAGTTTTAGATGTTTCATAGGCGTTTTGGCCACGGAAGTCTCATAGCAGAGTCAGGTCATAAATGTTTCATGTCATAGATGTCTCAGGTCATAAAAGGCTCCTAGAATTGTTGTCGTGGAAGAGTCGAGTTATAGACTCATGAGAGTTTATAAGGGTTTTAGAAGTGTTTGGTCATAGAAGGGTCCTTTCAGAGAAAAGTCCAGCCATTCAAGGTCATAGAGGTGTTTTGTCATAGAAGAATCATAGAAGAATTGGGTCACAGAAAGCTTATGGAATATTCAGTCCATTAAAGAGTCACAGAATATTAGGTCACAGATGTTTCAGGTCATAAAAGAGTTGGGTCATAGAAAGTTTTGGTCATAGAATATTTGAGACATAGAGGAGCTCAGTCATGGAAGGGTCATAGAAGCTTCTGGCCAGAAGTTTGGTTTTCACTGGTTTTCACTGAACCCCAAAGAAAAGCTGTTTCTGTTGTCTCAGGTTCATCTCACCTCACACTCATGGTGTGGGTGCTCACATCTCATCTGCACAATACACACATGAACTCTTGACCTACTTGCTCAGTGTCCTTCTGAGAGGGATGATGAATGTGTTCTTGTTAATGAAACCACATCCATTGGGCCAGTTTGCCTAAGGCATTCCTGAGCTCCTGATTCTTCAAACTGTAGATGAGGGGGTCCATTACTGGAGGCACCACCGAATACAGAAATGAAAGGACCAAGTCGAGGGATGGGGAGGAGAGGAAGGGGGGCTTCAGGTAGGCAAATATAGCAGTGCTCAAAAAAAGGGAGACCACAGCCAGGTGAGGGAGGCAGGTGGAAAAAGATTTGTGTCGGCCGTGTTCAGAGGGGATCCTCAGTACGGCCCTGAAGATCTGCACATAGGACACCACAATGAAAACAAAACAACCAAAACCTAAAGTGGCACTAAACACAAGAAGGCAAACCTCCCTGAGATAGGAGTGTGAGCAGGAGAGTTTGAGGATGTGTGGGATTTCACAGAAGAACTGGTCCACAGCATTGCCCTGGCAGAGGGGCAGTGAAAATATATTGGCCGTGTGCAACAAAGAATAGAGAAAGCCAGAGCCCCAGGCAGCTGCTGCCATGTGGACACAAGCTCTGCTGCCCAGGAGGGTCCCGTAGTGCAGGGGTTTGCAGATGGCAACATAGCGGTCGTAGGACATGATGGTGAGCAGAAAATATTCTGATGATATCATAAAAAGAAAAAGAAGGACCTGGGCAACACACCCTGTGTAGGAGATGTCCCTGGTATTCCAGAGGGAATTGGCCACAGATTTTGGGACAGTAGTTGAGATGCATCCAAAATCAAGAAGGGAGAGGTTGAGGAGGAAGAAATACATGGGGGTGTGGAGGTGGTGGTCACAGGCTATGGCGGTGATGATGAGGCCGTTTGCCAGGAGGGAAGCCAGGTAGATGCCCAGGAAGAACCAGATGTGCAAGAGCTGCAGCTCCCGTGAGTCTGCGAATGCCAGGAGGAGGAACTGGGTGATGGAGCTGCTGTTCGACATTTGCTGCCTCTGGGTACGAAAGTCCTGTCTTTGGAGGCAAAGGCAGTGATAATGAAGACTGTATTCTCTGAATAAAACCTCTCCTATTTTTCAAACACACACCCAACCTTGGCCTTTTCATTTCAGGAATACTTTGTTCTTCTCCTCGGCTCAAGCTGTGGTTTGTGCACACTGAGGCTGCCTTTGGAATCAGGGTGCTACCCTGTGGGCTCCAGACGTCTCAGCCCTGCTGTGCAGAAAGAGTGGGTAAGAGGAACCAGGAGCAATCTCAGGTTAAATCCAATACTGATATCCAAGGCATTTTACCACTGACCCTCCTGCCAAGAAGAGCTGTGCTGGCTTTGCCTTTATTTTTCTCCCCATTGCATTGGATGTTATCCGGAGCTGTGAACATCTTTGACCCATGCAGCACCCTCTCCGCAGAACAAGGGCCTTGCAAGGATCTCCTGGGGGTCCCTCATTCCCCACACAGCTTCTCCCTACAGCGCCATGGGGATCTCCCTGGCAGGCAGCGGAGGCCCTGCCCCAGCACACAGACCCTGGGCTGCAGGGACCCTGCTCTGAAGGACAGCCCACAGCACCCCTGGCTGCTCACTGAGCTTCAACCCTGCAGATGTCCCCAGGAGAAGGCAGCTGTCATACCCTGTCTCTCTGATGGTGCATGAAGGAATCCTCACTCTGCGGAATGTCCTTCTCTTCTACATTGGAAACGAGGTTAGAGTCTACCTGAAAGAACACAGGAGCTGTGGGATGTTCCAGGTATTTAGGATACCTACAGGCCCGGCAGCTGCTTTTCCCCCCACACCAGAAGACTCACCCTGTGAAGGGCTGTGATGGTTTCTCCATTCGTGTACTCTCAGCATCCTATCACTCTGAGCTGGTGGAACCTCTCTCTGCCTGCTCTTGCAGGCACCTGCAGGCAGTGCCCTCAGCCCTGCTGTGCTTTGCAGAGGAGCTGCTCCTGGCCAGAGCTGGCTCTTTGTTGTGCTGCCCACTTGCCATGAGCTCCCTCCATCCCAGGAGCCCAGCCCAGCTCAGCAACAGAGAAGCAGCCCAAGACATTTAATGACCCCTCCGGAGGGTTTTTCTTCATCAACATCAGACACTGAGAAGATCAAGAAGCCTCTCAAGAATTCAAAGTCAGACACTAACTCCAAAGTTTCCTCTAGTTTTAATGGTCCCCACTGAGGGACATCACTGACAGAGCCTCCACAGGGGATGTCGGAGCAGATAATTGGAAGCAGTGATGACAAGTCAGCAAAGGTGGCTTTCATGATGAGTAAAGTTTCATGTGTTACATCAGCCACTGGGAAAAACCCTGACCCCCCAGCCCCTGGAATGAGAGATCCTGTCCTTCACACGTTGGTCAGAGCTCTTCCTGGGGAAATGTGATGGGGGGGATGTGCAATTCCAAGGGCAGAAATAGGGTATGAAACCTCTCACGCTCCCAGGTGGGAACAAGGAGTTAAGAAAGACGTTGTGCTATTTCTCCTCACAGACAGCAGTGGCAGAGACGACAGCCATGGCCAACGGGAAAAGAACCTTGGCTCTGTTGTGAGATTTCAGCCTTGCCACAACCCTCCATCACCTGTACCACAGGCTGTCCCGTGGTGTCCCACCCCTGCACCTCTTTCCCTGTAGGCTGTAGACATCCACCCTGCTGCTGCACTTTGCTCTTGCCTGATTGTTGTCCTCCCTCTTCGCATTTCTCTCCTTCTTTCCTGACCTTTTAGTGAAACACAGAGGCCTGTGCTGACCCAGCCTTACTCTGGGGTAGGTGTGGCACTACAGAACTGCCATTCAAGTGACTTTTCTTTCTGTTGACATCTCTCTCAGCTCTACTGAACCACCCAAGTTGTTGTCTGTGACATTTATTTTTCATATTTTTTACCACTATGAATTAGCTCCACCACCTCTGAAAACACCTTTCAGGCCATCTCAGGCTACTCTTACACTTCCCAGAACCTCCAAAGAAGCCCAGATCCCTCTGCTACTTTAAGGACCTTGGTCCATCAGGTCGTATGTTTGAGGCCCTAAACCCCACATTGGCAGATCTGCACGGGACACCCTCCAGTTTCTTCCCACTTCTCTGTCACAACCCAGTGTGAATAGTTCAGATGTCATTGTGGTGATACCCTGGGTCTCATTGTGATATTAATGGGTTCAGTGCCCACAGGACTAAATGAAGGCAAGGCAATGCAAAATGTTTGATCCAAAAAGGAATTCTTTTTTTGCAGGCATTGTTAGGCAAAAGATTGGCATTAGCTGCAAAATCTGTGTTAAGGGAAAAGGAGGAAAGGGAGAAAAAAGAGAGAGGGAGAGAAAGAAAAGTACAAGGACACCACCTGGTGTCCAGTCCTTTCCTTCTCTCTCTTAGGTGGGTGGGCGCGTTGCTGTTAATGTCCATCTTGCAGAGTACTGTTTATAGTTTTTAGTGGGCCTGCACAGTGCTTCTTCTAGAGAAGTTCTAGAAATGAGTTTGTGAGGCTGAGGGGGGCTCTGCCCTGCTCATGCCCCTGCTCTCCAGACTGGTGACACTGCAGCAGGACCTCCATGGGCTGCAAGCACAGCTGGGCTGCTGGCAAGAGTGAGATAAGGTATTGAAGGACACAGCCTCTGCTGCAGCCTCAACACTGCTTTAAGACAGGAAAAGAAGTGGTTTAAGGCAACCAAAACCAATCAGTCTCTTACACACTTCCAGGTCCTTTTCAGATGGACAGCTTTACAGACACTGTTTCCTGAATGTGTATCGTTGCATCGGATGCTGAGACAAAAGTGTAGAATTCAGCCCTTGGCCTTGCTGAATCCCATCTCATTGGCCTCAGCCCACTGATCCAGGCTGTCCAGGTCCCTCTGCAGAGCCTCCCTGCCCTCCAGCAGATCAACACTCCCACACAAACTGGTGTCACATGCAAAGTCTCTGAGGGAGCACTCAGCTTCCTCAACCAGATCATTGATGAAGGTATTTGAACAGAATTGTCTTCAACATAGCCCTGGGGACACTGCTTGTGTCAGGCCACCAACTAGACTGAGCTCCATTCACCACAGCTCTCTGGGATCCCCCATCTAGACAGTTTTTTACCCAGTGAAGAGCATGCCTTTCCAAGCCATGACCCAGCAATCAATCCCAAAGGCATTCCTGAAGTCCAAGTAGACAATACCCACAGCCTGTTCCTTGTCCAATAAATGGGTCACTTGATGATAGAAGAAGGTCAGGTTGGTCAAGCAGGACCTGGACTTCATGAACCAGTACTGGCTGGGCCTGGTCCCATGGTTTTCCTGAACTTGACTGGTGAGCACATTCAAGATGAATTACTCCATAATCTTCTTCAGTACTGAGGTCAGGCTGACAGGCCTGGAGTTCCCTGCATCAACCTTTCTGCCCATCTTGTAGATGGGCATCACGTTTGCAAGCTCCCAGTTGTTTGTGACCTTCTATGTTGATCAGGGCTGCTGATAAATGACAGAGATTGGATTGGCAAGATCCACTGCTGGCTCCCTCAATAGTCTTGAGTGGATCTCATCTGGCACCATAGACTTGTCTGTCTGGTGTGTCATGTCCCTAAACCTTTCTTCTTGGGTTGTGAGGGCTCCCTACTGTGCTCCCCAGTCCTGTCTTCCAGTTCAGGTGGCTGAGCACCCAGAAAACAGCTGGTCTGACTATGAAAGTCTGAGGTGAAGAAGGCATTAACCACCTCAGCCTTCTGCTCATCCTTTGTGGCAATGTCCCCTCCAGCATCCAACAAAAGATGGAGAATCTCCTTGCTCTATTTTTCTTATGTATTTATGGAATGGGTTTATATTGCTCTTCATGTCCGTAGCGAGATAAAGTGCTAATAGGGCTTTGGCCCTTCTAATTTTCTCCATGTATAACCTCACAATATCCTTCTAGTCTTCCTGAGCTGCAAATTCCTTCTTCTAATTCCTTCTTTTTTTTTTTTATCTTTGTTGAAGCCAGAGCTCTGTTCAGCCAGATCGGTCTTCTCACCTGTTCATCTTTCAGCACATGGGGACACCCTGCTCCAGTGCTTTCATGATTCCCTTCCTGAAGGATGTCCAGCCTTCCTGGAATCCCTTATTCCTCACAGATGCCTCTCAAATGACTCTTTCAATCAGACTCCTAAACAGGCCTCCTAAACAGAGGGCTCCACTGTGTGGAATTCCAAGATGGCCATTCCGCTGACCCCCTCCTCAGTTCTCCATAAATCAAAACCTCTATCATTTAGTGATCACTGTGCCCAAGGTGGCCTCCATCCACCACATCTCCCACAAGTCCTGGTAAGCGTCACAGGTGTTTGGTCAAAAATCTTGAGAATGGTTTAACACAACAAATTGTTTGGTTACAGAAACACTTCGAGCTTTGCAGCTCTGGGCACCTGACAGATGGACCAGGAGGTGGATGTGAGCCTTAGCCCAGCTTTTGGCTAGGAAAAAACAAACTCTCTCTAAAAAAATTTTAAGCCCATGACAGATCAGAGCTGGCTTCAGTCCAGGATTTCCCTCCCACCATCTGGGGTCATGGCAGTTCATATTTAGAGACCAGGGACATGATAGAAATTATGATGTAACCAAATATATTCTTTACATATATTTACATGCAAACACATAGGAATATAAGTTTACATATATATAAAATATATATCTGTGTGTATATATAAATATTGCCAAGAATATATCTATTCTTTACAGTAACATGTCCAGATGTCCATATGAAGACCCATGACAAGTGTTGTCCTTCAGTACAATACAGGACACTGCTGGGACCAGTGTTGTTTAACATTTTCATCGATGATGATACTGACAAAGGGATCGAGGGCTCCCTCAGCAAGTTTGCAAGTGACACCAAGGTGACTGTGGCAGTGGTCACACCAGAAGGACGAGATGTCATCCAGAGGGACCAGGACAAGATCGAGAAGTGGGCCTCATGAGGTTCAGCAGGTCAAGTGTAAGGTCCTACACCTGGGTCAGGGAAATCTCCTGTATAAATACAGGCTGGGGGATGATGTGATTGAGAGCAGCCCTGAGGAGAAGGACTTGGGGTGCTGATTGATGTGAAGTTCCACATGAGCTGGTAAAGTGTGCTCGCAGCCCAGAAGGCCAACCGTGTCCTGGGATGCATCGAAAGAAGCTTGACCAGCAGGTCAAGAGAGGGGTTTCTCCCCCTCTACTAGTCTTTTGTGAGAATCCACCTGGAGTCCTGTGTCCAATTTTGGAATACCCACCATAAGAAGGATATGAAACTGTTGGAATGGGTCAAAAGGAAGGCTACAGATATGACCAAAGAGCACAAGTACCTCTGCTATGAGGACAGGCTGAGAGAGTTGGGGTTTTTCAGCCTGGAGAAGAGAAGGTTCTGGGGGACCTCATTAGTGGCCTTGCAGTACCTGAAGGGGCTACAGGAAAGCTGGAGACGGACTTTTTAAAAGTGATAGGATGAAGGGTCTTCAAAATAGGAGGGGAAAGATTCAGATTAAACATTAGGATACAATTCTTCATGATGAGAGTGGTGAGACACTGGCACAGATTGCCCAGGGAAACTGTGGCTGCCTCCTCCCTGGAAGTGTGCAGGGCTAGGTTGGATGGGATCTTGAGCAGCCTTGTACAGTAGGAAGTGTCCTTTTCCATGGCAGGGGGTTTGGAACTGAATGACCTTTAAAGTTCCTTCGAGCCCAAACCATAGTGTGATTCCATAATTTAAGATCCAACATTTCTATGACTCAGGATCCTACTTTTTATGACTCTGTATGTCTCAACCCTTCTTTAACTCCTCTATTACCAGAATCTGCAAAGAATAGAGAAAGCCAGAGCCCCAGGCAGCTGCTGCCATGTGGACACAAGCTCTGCTGCCCAGGAGGGTCCCGTAGTGCAGGGGTTTGCAGATGGCAACATAGCAGTCGTAGGCCATGATGGTGAGCAGAAAATATTCTGATGATACCATAAAAAGAAAAAGAAGGACCTGGGCAACACACCCTGTGTAGGAGATGTCCCTGGTGTTCCAGAGGGAATTGGCCACAGATTTTGGGACAGTAGTTGAGATGCATCCAAAATCAAGAAGGGAGAGGTTGAGGAGGAAGAAATACATGGGGGTGTGGAGGTGGTGGTCACAGGCTATGGCGGTGATGATGAGGCCGTTTGCCAGGAGGGAAGCCAGGTTGATGACCAGGAAGAGCCAGAAGTGCAAGAGCTGCAGCTCCCGTGAGTCTGCAAATGCCAGGAGGAGGAACTGGGTTATGGAGCTGCTGTTGGACATTTGCTGCCCCTTTCATGGGGCACTGTCATGGGAGGAAAAGACAGAACTGTGTTATGGGAGCCTTCTCTGAACAAAATTAAGTCATTTCTTGATTCACCCTCTCCCTGTTACACACACTCTGTTCGGAGCAGAGGGATCCACATCACACCACTCAATTCCTCACCCTTTTTCTTAAGGTCTCAGCATCCACTTTCAGCCCAGGACACACACGGCTCATTTCACAAACACAACGACATCTCCTATCTCATAACATCTCTGCACTTCTCCATGAGGCTTCCAGGTAACACAACGATGTGACAGGACAGGTTTTCATTCTGGAGGGAAGATCACAGCTAGTGCAGACACCTCAAGGAGACAGCCAAGTGTTCTTATGATGGCATTTGATGAAGGGAGATTCATCTCCTTCCACAACACCCCTCATCGCACTGCCCACAGCCTCACAGTTCAGAGCAAAGCTGGGACAGGGGTTCCCATGGACACAACTGCAGGAAAGGAGCCACCATGTCAGGGTGTGACTGTGCAGCTGAAAATCCCATCCCCAGAGGGCCTGGCAGCAAGAACAAGAGAACGACAGCAGAAACACAGAGAAGGGAAGAAAGAGGGAGAAAGAGAGTGAGGGTCTGTCTGAGAGAGGCCAGGGCAGAGGCAGCTGGGCACGCAGACAGCATTCCCCTTCCCCAGCTGTGCACAGCCCCTCCCAAACACCAACAGTGCCGGGCAGTTGCTCACAGCCCCTGTGCTCTGGAGAGGGCACTGGAGCTGTGGCTGCAGAGGAGGTGGTTCAGCCTTGGATCCCAGATCCCTGAGGGCAGAGGCTTTTCTGTGTGGGAGAGGAGATAAAGGGCCTTTCTTAGAGAAAGGTGTTTGCTTTGAAGTGGATCACACAGAGTTTTTACAAATTTTCCCTCCTACAGTAGTTCCTTCTTTAGTTTGTTCTCATTCCCTAATGGTGTCTCTGCTGCCTGAATCTTTTCCTCCTTGGAGGTGTTTCCCTGTCTCATGTCTTTTCCTTGCTCACAAACCCGAGTACAAATAATTTACACTCACCTCCACAAACCTGCCTGTTTCCAGGGCACTGACTGCTTCCACGTTCGTTTTTGGAGGTTCAAAAAGGCAGAAGAAACAGATGGGCCCAGCAGAGGTGGTGCTGGTGTGGTCCACGGGCAGGGAAGTTGATATACGTATTTTAGGAGAAGCTGTAACCAGACCTTCTGACCACTCAGGGAAACAGCTCAAGAACCTCAAAACTTGTTTAAACTTTAAAAGCCTTTCCTGTTTTTCTCTTTTCTTCCCTTCTCCCCCTTTGTCAAGTCCCTGACCTCAGAGTAGGAAACTGAAAACTTAGGTAATCTCTTTATCTTTATATAAAACTGTACCCTGACATCCCTCTGGAAATGTTCTCTATGAAGATTCCGGTTGCTGACCTGCAGCTGTGAGCAGCCCTGACACACACAGCACCCTCTCAAGGGCAGAAGGAATTTTTCCTACTCTTTCAGGGCTCACTCCTTCCATCCACAGCTTCTCCCCACAGCCCATAGGAAGCTCCCCGGGAAGGCTGAGCACTGACCCCGCCCTGGCACACAGGCCCTGGGCTGCCGGGACCCCCTCTCAAGGACAGACCAGGGCATCCCTAAGTGCACAGCCCTGCACTCGTCCCCAGCAGAAGGCAGCCCTCAGGCCCTGTCCCTCTGACAGTGCCACAGGGGAGTCCTGCTCGGCAGTAGGTTCTTCTGCTCTACAGCAGAGACACTGGGAGAGACATCCTGACAGATCCTGCAAACTGTGGGATTTGCCAGCTTTAGGGGTTCCCTCCAGGAACCTCATATGCATTGTCATACAGCCAGAGACTTACTGTGTGAAGGGCTGTGAGGATTTCTCCTTCAGTGAGCTCTCAGCATGTTCCCACCCCACACTGCATTTAAACTCTCTCTGCCTCCCTCTTCTCCCCTCTCCCCTGCAGGCAGTGCCCTCAGCCCTGCTGTGCTTTGCAGAGGAGCTGCTCCTGGGCATGTTGGATCTTTTCAGTGCTGCCCACTTGCCATGAGCTCCCTCCATGCCAAGAGCCCAGTCCAGATCAACAGCATAGGGACAGCAAAAGGCAGCACTCCTCTGAGCTCCCTGGAGGTGTCCCTGGGGCTCCAAGGGCTGAAGGAATCCCTGATGTTCCCTCCCTCAGCTGGGCAGAGATATTTCTTTCCTGCAGTGACCATACAACCCTTCCCTTCAGTGTTAAGAAAAAGGGATGCAAGTTACAGGGGGGCAATGAGAGAAATGATGGGGCTGAAGAGGTGAGGAGCAAGGCTGTCCACGCAGTGTCAGACCTCAAGGGACTGCTCCTCCATGCTGCCCAGACCTCCTGAGGAGACGCTCTGTATCAATGCCAATTGGAGAATGCTTCTGTCACCTCTTCTCTGAGCTGAAATTTAATGCAAGAAAAACTTCACGTTAAAACATATTTTTATTAGGGTTGATTTTAAAACGTCCACTTTAACCTCTCTGGGAAATTACTCCAATGATCTGTAGCAGCCTTGAAGACCTGAAGAAAACTGCAAGAAGAGAAAGAGCTTGTTAAGAATTTCTGTATTTTAGTGAGCCCCAGGGTGTATTCGCTGCTGAGTCCTTGAACCTCAGCTGCTTCAAAGAGATTGAGCAAATCTCTAAAGAAGTAAAAGGCAAAACTCAGAAAATCTTGAAGTATTAATTGGTCTCAGTGAGGATTGTGGGTAACAAAGTCACTGCAGGGAATCCTTAGAGCAGATAGCTGGATGCCATGATTGCAGGGAGACAAAAGCACTGTGCAGGCATCTGTAAGGCTTAGAAAAGCCTTGGTTTGCTTGGTGAAGCAGAAAGGTCAAGCCCTTACCCCCAGGGAAAGCAGATCTGGCTGTGACTACAATGACCCTGGTGTCATGAACATTTTCACATTGCTGAATCAAAGTCAGAGCAGTTATTCCATTTAATGCCAATCACAGGCCCGTAGAGTTATTTGAGATGCCAAGGCTCTCACACACAGCTCCATGCAGGTGCAGAAGAGTTGGGTCATAGAAGGGTGAGGTCATAAAAATCTTGTGTCATGGAAGAGTCATAGAAATATCGAGTCCAAAAAGTCTTACTGTAATCAGGTCATGGAAGGATTAAAGAAGAGTAATGCCATAGAAGAGTTAGACAAGAGTCAGGTCATACAAAATTCAGGTGTTAGTCGTGTCAGGTCATAGAAGGATTTTGTCACAGAAGAGTTTGATCATCGAGTCAGAGCAAAGTCGAGTCATAGAAAGCCATAAAAAGGTCAGATAAAGTTGGGTCATAGAAGACTTTTCCCAGAAGATCTGGTTCACAAAAGGCTCCAGTTTTAGAGGAGCCAAGCCATAGAGGAGTCATGGAAGCATGGGGTCTTAGAAGAGCCAAGTCAAAGGAGATTTTATTTTGGAAGATACATAGAAACTTTGAATCATAGAAGGGTCATGGAAGAGTTGAGTCTCAGAAAAAGAGACTCAACTTCTATGAGAAGTGTCAAGTCATAGAAGCATCATAGAAGGGCTGACTTCATGTAGAAGAGTCAGGTCATAGACGTGAAAAGTCATAGAATCATAGAATGACCTGGGTTGGAAAGGACCCATTAGGGTCATAAATTCCAACACTTACTCCTGCATAGCATAGTCCCAATATTCACACTATGGTTCTGAGGGCATTGTCCATAGAGGAGGTGGCTCATATAATATCCAGGGCATAGAGGTGTCCTAGAGGAGTCAGGTAATAGAGGGTCAGGTCACAGAAGGGTCTGTTAATAGTAGGACTGGGTCATAGAACAGTTGGGATATGGAAGGGTCAGGTCCCACAGTGTCCCAGAAGAGTTGGATCATAGAACAGTCTGTTGATAGATGTGATCTGATCGTAGAAGCAGCACAGATGACTCATGTCATAGAAAAGTTGGGTCATAGAAGAGTCATAGAATCTTGGTTCATAGCAAGTCACATCATGGAATAGTCATGGAATAGTCAGAGGATTGTCAGGTCATGGAAGGCTATAAAAGGGTTTTGTCATAAAAGGATGGATTCATAGAAGGGCGTGATCATATGAGAGAAGGGTGACAGAAAAGTTGGATCATAGAGGAGTTGGGTCATAGAGGGTTATTAGAGGAAAACTCACAGAAAGTTCATGTAAGAGTTGGTTCTTAGAAAGGGTGGGTCACAGAAGGGTCATTTTTTAAGAAATGTTGTTCCATAGAAGACTCAGATCATGGAAGGTTCAGGTCACAGACAAGTCAGGAGAAGGACGGGGTGACAAAAGAGTTGTGTCAAAGAAGACTTTGATCGTAGGATGTTTATAGAAATGTTGGGTCATAACTGGCTCATAGAAGAGTTGGGATATAGAAAGGTCAGGTCATAGAAGTGTTGGGTCATAGAAGCTTCAGGTGATAGAAGGGACAATGAAGAGTCATTTATAGAAGAGTCTGGTCATAAATGATTCATAGAAAATTCAGGTCAAATGAGGGGACATAATAGACTCGGGTCATGAAATAGTTGTAGAAAGGTCACATAAGTGTCAGGTCATAAAATAGTGGGGTCGTAGAAGATGTGGCTCATATAAGAGTTGGATCATGGGAGACTAATATGAGGGCCAGGTCATGGAAATTTTGGGTCATAAAATGAAGGTGAGGCAATATCTGAACAAGGGAAATACAGTCCCCTTCTCTTTGAGACATCTGGAAATGAGATCCAAGTGGGCAAGGTCTCAGGCACAGTATATAGTTCCCCTGCTCATCCATTGACCATTTCTGAAAAGGCCATGTGTGGCATATGAGGCACAGACTCAACTTCTGGTGCACATGAAGCAGAGTTTATTTCTCAGGCAGTGCGAGTGAGACAAGTGAGACAAATGCTTATTCTACAAGCAGTACTTTACACATCTTTTACCCGGATGCTCGTCCTTCTATGGCTGCCACCCCGATAAGGCAGCTGTTGGCAGGAGTTGTCTTTCCCCTGCTTCTCATGCTCTATGTAGCAATCCACTATCAGTTTTCCCATGTACTCAAATCCTATTTACTTCAGCATTTTCTCATACTCTTCTGTTTATTTCAGTGGCCTGCTCTTGTCCCTTTCTTCTACAGTGTAGAACACATTAAGCATCTCAGCCTTTTCCTCATCCCCTGTAGCAATGTTCCCCTCCATATCCAATAAAGGATGGAGATTCTCCTTGGGTCTCTTTTTCTGTTGATGTATCTGTAAAAACATTTGTTGTCTCTTACAACAGTGGCCAATGTGTTTGAGCTGGGCTTTTGCCTTTCTAATTTTCTCCTCGCACAACCTAAAGAGATAACTGGACACTCCTAGAGCTGCCTGCCCTTTCTTTCAGAAGTGATAAACTTTCTTTTTCTTCTTGAGTCACAGTAAATGTTCCTTGTTCGGCCAGGCTGTTCTCTTCCCCATTCATTTGTCTTGCAGCACATGGGGACAGCCTGCTCCATCGCTTTTAAGATTTCCTTCTTAAAGAATGTCCAGCCTTCCTGGATCCCTTTCCCCTTCACAACTGTTTCCGAAAGGCCCGCTTTGCAGACAGCTGGAGCGCAGGGCATGAATTTGCCCACTACTCTCTCCTTCCTTTTGCCTCCTCTCCCACTGGGTTTCAGAGAGTCTTTATGCCAGTTTGGGGGTTGCGGTTTGTGCACGATGGAGCACATTTATATTTTCACAGAGTTAAATTATTAAAAAAATAAAAAGTCAAAGTCAAAGTAAAACAAAATAGTTGCCACGGTGAAAAAAAAGAAAGCAACCATCAATAACACCAACACTGTCCTTTCACCACCCCCCAAAAACGCACATCACACTACAGAAACCAAACCCAAAAGCTGCCAAGAGCTCAGCAGTATCAGATCCCAAACACTGCATGGTCGCCCTGTCCCTGAATTCTATCAGCAGACTGCAAATCCATGACAGTGAGCCAAGCAGCTTGTGCCAGGGACTGTCACCTCTGTCAAGTTCCAAGTCAGCCAGCGAGGCAAAAAGGACGGAGAGCAGTCTTCCCATAAGGTGTGTGTTGGGCTGTGTAGGCCTTGGGGGCCCGGGCAGAGCAGACAAACTGGCCGGGGTTGTGAAGCCCAGGAGTAGCAGAACTCCACAAGTTGTTCTGGGCTGACAGATCCACCTGGCTCCAGGGCAGCTGACAGATATTGCCAGGTCTAGCCTCTTCTGCAGAAGTCAGCACTGGTTGTCAGCTCTACCAGGCTTTCTCGGGCAGTCAGTTCTTCCCAAATCCATGCAGCTAATAAGTCCACCCGGCACCACTAGGTTATCAGAACTGCCCAGCTACAGAGCAGCTGGTGATAGTGGCCAGGTCTACCTACTTCTGCTGAGTTATCAGATCGACCAAACTTGTCCAGGCCAGCAGATCCATCTTGCCACCCTTGGCCTTCAGGGCAGCAGATCTTCCCAACTCTACCCAGGTTGCCATGTGTACCTGGGTCCAGCAAGCCTGCAGGTCACACAGCACCATCACGGAGCCAAGTCTACTTACCTCTGCCAGGTAGTAAGTCTTACGAGCTCCACTGTGTTGCCAGGTCTACCCTATTCTGTCAAGAGAGCAGGTCTACCCAGCTATGCCAAGCCGTCAAGTCCACCCAACACTGTCTCATTGCCAGGTCTAATAGGCTCCACTGGGCCAGCAGGTCCACTAAGCCCTGCCCAGGTGGCTGGTTTTCCAGGTTATGTTTATTGTCAGGTCTACCACACTCACAGCGTCAGAAAGTCTACCTGCCTGTGCCAGACGGCAGGACTTCTAATAAATGAAATGTTGCCTGTTCTAACACGGAAGCGCCCATTGCCTGTCCCTGCCTGTGGTCAGAGCACGACCACGCAGCACGGCCGTGACCAAGCTGCCAGAGCACTCAGGCCTTACCAGGGATCAGATAGCGAGTGTGGAAGGGGAAAGAGAACAGTTCTGGGAGATCAAGCGCTGGTGCTGCTTTGCAATGCTGTCATGCTGGAACATATTTCCCCTCCACCCATGCACACAAGAACTGTCCCTGAAGCTTCAAAAAGACTTTGGACGAAAGGTCTCAAAAAAAAAAAAGTTACAGCAAGGCCCTTTATAGTGTTTAAACACACAGAGAGTGGCTCCTCATTTGCAAATGTACAGTCAGGAAAGAAAAGTGAAGAGTGAATTTGAAAAAGAATGACACCATTATCATTAATGACAATCAATGACACCAAGAGAGAAATAGAGAAGAGAGGCTGGACCTGCAATGAGTTACATTGTAGCTGCTATGCAGTAGAAGACTGGCAGTGTATTGTTTCAGAGAAAAAAATGTGTTTTAGTTTCCACACTGTATCCTTGATTTCCTTGTTCCTTATGCTATAGATGAGGGGATTCAATGCTGGAGGCACGACCGAGTACAGAACAGACACCACAAGATCCAGGGACTGGGAGGAGACTGAGTGGGGCTTCAGGTAAGTAAATATGACAGTGCTGATAAACAAAAAGACCACGGTCAGGTGAGGGAGGCAGGTTGAAAAGGCTTTGTGCCGCCTCTGCTCAGAGGGGATCCTCAGCACAGTCCTGAAGATCTCCACATAGGACACCACAATGAAAACAAAACAGACAAATACTAATAAAACACTCACCACAAGAAGACCAGCCTCCTTGAGGTCAGCATTTCTGCAGGACAGTTTGAGGATCTGGGGGATTTCACAGAAGAACTGGTCCACAGTGTTGCCTCGGCAGAGGGGCAGTGAAATTGTATTGGCCGTGTGCAGCAGAGCGTTTAGAATTGCAGTGCCCCAGGCAGTTACTGCCATGTGGACACAAGCTTTGCCACCCAGGAGGGTCCCATAGTGCAGGGTTTTGCAGATGGCAACATAACGGTCGTAGGACATGATGGTGAGAATAGAATACTCTGCATCAAACAAGAACAATACAAAGAAGACCTGAGAAACACATCCCGAGTAGGATATTTTCCTGGTGTCCCAGAAGGAATTGACCATGGATTTGGGGACTGTTGTCGAGATGCAGCCGAGGTTGAGGAAGAAGAGGTTGAGGAGGAAGAAGTACATGGGGGTGTGGAGGTAGTGGTCACAGGCTATGGTGGTGATGATGAGGACGTTTCCCAGGAGGGCAACCAGGTAGATGCCCAGGAAGAGCCAGAAGTGCAAGAGCTGCAGCTCCCGTGTGTCTGCGAGTGCCATGAGGAGGAACTGGGTGATGGAGCTGCTGTTGGACATCTGCTGCCTTTGGACATGTAGCACTGCACAAGGATGAAAGAACAGTCGCAAATTAAGAGACATCTCTGAGCGAAATCAAAGTAATTTCTCACACTGCACACTTCGCACTGCTGTTTTCATTTGTATGAGATCGTCAATCAGCTCTGTTCCTGGAGCCCTGCTTGGTGCTACCTGAATGTGTCGTGAGGAGCAGGGCCTCTGCCTACTGGGTACCGAGGAGTCATCCCAGCTCTGCAACAGGGGGGTCACGAGAAAAGTGTGGACAGCGTTGGTGTTGGATTTTTTCTGATAAAACTACTCCTATTGCAAAGGGGCCCGTAGACATCTGCACTCCCAGTGCTAAGAAACCACATTCACAAACATGTTTTAGAAGTAAAGGACTTCAGAGCCCTCTCTAATCTCAGCTAGAGATTATTTTTGATTTCAGGATTTCTCAGCATTGCTGCTGCACTTGGGGAGGTCAATAAGAGTCCTGTGAGGTAAGGAGGTTTACTGGTGCAGATTGAGGAGACGTCTTCTGTCCCTTGGTAATGGTCCTGGCTGCCCTTTGTTTTGTAACTTCCTGAGACAGGGTGCATTCACATTTTCATGTTAACTGGAGGAGGCACCAGGCACTGCTGAGAGTGGAGAAATCCACTGCAAAACCAGAGTCTGACATTTTCTCAAGGTCTCAGCACCCCACTTTCAGCCCAGGACACACATGGTTCATTACACAAACCCAACAACATTTTTTTCTTTCATAGAATCTCTGTGCTTCTCAATGGAGCTTTCAGGTGAAACAAAGATGTGATAGAAAAGGTTTGCACCCTGGAGGGAAGCTCACATCTGTGAGACAACCAAGTGTTCTGATGATGATATGTCAGTAAGGAAGAGTTAAACACATTCCTCAGGGAATGACACAGACCCCACAGTTCCACAGGAAAGATGAATGCTAGGACATGTAATTCGCATGGACACAACTGCACAGGAGGAATCAGAAGATCAGTTCCTGACTCTGCAGTTGAAACTCCCATCCCCAGAGAGCCTGGCAGCAAGAACAAGAGAACAACAGCAGGAAGAGAGACAAGGTTAGAAAGAGGGAGAAAGAGAATGAGGGTCTGTCTGGGAGAGGCCAGGGCAGAGGCAGTCGGGTACGCACGCAGCATTACCCTTCCCCAGCTGTGCACAGCCCCTCCCAGACACCAACTGTGCTGGGCAGTTGCTCTCAGCCCCTGTGCTCTGGAGAGGGCACTGGAGTTGTGGCTGCAGAGGAGGTGGTTCAGTCTTGGAGCCCAGAGCCCTGAGGGCACAGCCTTTGTTGTGTGGGACAGGAGGCTAGGGCAGTTACTGAGAGGAAGGGTCTGCACTGGAGGGCTTCAAACAGAGCTTTCTGACTTCTCACTCTGACAACTTTTTGGTTTTGGCTTCCTTTTATCTACTGAACCTATCCCTGCTACCTGGAGAGTTTCATCCTCTGATTTATTCCCCTGTCCCATGTTTTTTCACTGTCACCACTCAAAGATCTCCTTCCAGCCCCTGGTCCTGAAGAAACCTGTTTGTTTGCAGAGCACTGGCTGTCTGCATGTTCCCTCGGAGTAGGAAACTGAAAAGGCAAACTGAGGAAAGCTACTTATCTTCAAGGTAATCCCTCCATGTAACTCCTTTTTAAATGTCCCGTCAAAAATATCCTGGGGTGATCTGGAGTTGTGAGCAGTCTTGACCCTCACAATATCTTCTGATACCACAAAGATCCTCTCCTGCCAGGAGTTTCTTCTTCCACCCACAGATTCTCCCCACGGCACCATGGGGAGCTCCCCAGGCAGGCTGAATGTTGACCCTGGCAGGGGGCAGAGTACCTCTCCCAGAACACAGACCCTGGTGTGCAGGGACTCTGCTCTGAAGGACAGCTCAGGGCATCCCTGGCTGCTCACCCAGCTCCACACTGTACCACCACTCTGGGTGAAGGTAGTTGAAATGTCCTCTCCATCTGACCATGAAGCAGGGGTGCCCTTCTACAAATCATTTCATTCTTCTCTACACAAGGGAAACCGGTAAATATGGCCTTCTGGCAGATCCAATAGGCTGTGGGATGTCCTGGCTTTAGGGGATCTCTCTTCAGGTACCGCAGCTACATTGCCCTGCACCCAGAGATTTACCCTCATAACGGCTGTGAAGATTTTTCTCCAAATGAAGTCTCTTCTTTCTTTTCACCCCACACTGCCTTTAACCTCTCTCTGCCTCCCTCCTCTCCCCTCGCTGCCTGCAGGCAGTGCCCTCAGCTCTGCTGCGCTTTACAGAGGAGCTGCTCCTGAGCAGAGCTGGATCTTTGTAGTGCTGCCCACTTGCTCCCTCCACGCCAGGAGACCAGCCCAGCCCAGCAGCAGAGGAGCCGCCCAAGGCAGCACTTTCTCTGCCCTCTCTGGGCTCTCTGGAGGTGTCCCTGAGTCTCCAGGGGAACTTGCTGTGAAACAGGTTGAAGCAATCCCTGATATTCCCTCCCTCAGCTGGGGTGGGGGGGAAATACTTCTTTCCTGCAGTGCCATTTCTGCTATTATGAAAATAACTGGGCATAAGAATCACTATATTTTGTCCCATCATGAGACAGGACACTGGAAGGTAACAGGGAATGATCTAATTTCTTCAAGCTGGAAGGAGGTGTTCTGTTGAGTGAGTTTAGGAATTTCATTCTAAGTCTTTAGACCTGGTGCTGGAAAGATATTCAGCTCTTTTTGCCCCAGCCATGTCTTTGGTCTAAGCAAAGCCTTTGCACACACTGGGTCTTGGGGATTTCCTACCACGTTTCCTTAAGGCTTCAGCCCCAATGGGCAGCAATGCCCTCGGCCAAGGGCACAGGCAGGATGAACTGGGACCATTCCTGTGGGAGACGGAGCTGTGACATGGTCCGGGGGTCCAGACTGAGACTCAGCCTCAACTTGAAAGGTCATTCAAGGGCATCATGATGACGGTTTCCTTCTTCAGGAAGGATTAAAGAAGAAACAAGGATGCTGTGTGGGCACTGCTGAATTGGGGAAGAGCAGGTGTAGACAGATGAGAGATTTGCTCTGTCCTCTTTGTCCCTCTCCTCCCCAGCAAGGTTTTCCAGCCCTCTGTGACTCAAGGCAGGACTCTAGAGCAGAGATCAGCCAGAAGTGGGTGGGGATTAAGTAACGGATCATTTGGGCAAACACAATTTTTTCCAGTCTTTGGGACAGAAGGGAGCTCTGTCTCAGGGAGATAAGTGATCAGAACAATGTCACAGTGAGGCCACTCTCCATCATCTTCCAAATGTCATGGAGTCATGGAGTCTGGGGGGAATTCTCTGCCCACTGGCACCAGTCCCACCTTGTATGTCCTTTTCAGAAATGACTAATGGACGAGCAGGGGAACTAAAGACTGTGCCCCAGACCTTGTCCGCTCCAATCCCATTTCTCGGTGTCAGAAAGAGAAGGAGACTGGATTTCCTTCGGAGAGATTGTGTCTCACCATCCTACTGTGACTCAACATTATGACACGACTCTTAAGCTAGATGCCTCCCGTATGATCCAGCCCATCTATGACCTGTCTCTTGTGTGAGCTGTTGCTTATAGGAGCCTTCTAGGACTTTTCTATGACTCAAGTCTTCAGTGTCCTGAATATTCTATGACCCTAATTGGACTTCACTATTCTAAAAAACATTTATTTGCAGGGTCTTCTACAAGCATCTCTTCTAGGACCATATTTTTCCATGATCAACTATTCTATAAACCTCCTACGACCCAGTTCTCCTATGATCTATTTTATGACCCAACTCTTCTATTACCCTATTACCCAACTGTACTCTCACACTTCTATTACCTGACTCTTACATGATCCAAATATTTTATGATACAAATCTTCTATGACCCGACATTTCTATGAACCTTCTATGTCTAAACTCTTCTTTACTCCTCTGTGACCCAACTCATCTATAACTTGATTCTTCCATGACCCATCTCTTATATGAACAGGTCTTTCTAAGACCAAACCCTTCTATGATCCTATATTTCTATGAACTTCTATGACCCAACTATTCTCTGACTCTTCTGTAACCTGACTGTTCCATGTCATGAGCCATCTATGCCCTGACACTTTGTTGACAAGATTCATCTTTGACCAGACTCTTCCTTGACGTGACTCTTCTGGGACCCGACTCTTCTCTGACTCAACTGTTCTATGGACCAACCCTACTATTAACTCATCCTTCTATAACCTGACTCCTCTATGACACCTCTGGGACCCGCTCTTATATGAGCCATCTCTTTTATGACCCAGCACTGCTATGACCTGACACTTGTATAAGCCTTCCATGACTGAACTCTTTCCTGACCCAGCTCTCCTATCATCCCCCACTTCTATTACTCCTCTATGACCCAAAACATCTATGATCTGAGTATTCTATGACCTGAGAGTTACATAACACAAGCCTTCTGTTACCCAACTCTTCTCTCAGATCAGCAGATTTGCACCGGTGGCCGAGGACATAGTGGGACAAGAAAACAGCCTTGATGATGTCCAAGCAGTATTCAGCAACGGTCAAAATACTGGATTATTATCAACACGGCTTTGGTTACAAATCCAAATCACAGCACCACACTGGCTGATGGGAAGAAAATTATATCCCCCTTTTAACCACTCCCAGTACAATCTCCAACCCATACTCTTACCATTTGCATTATGCTCAGGTCCTACCCTATCCAGGACTTCCATATAAATACCTCATGCTCTCACATCCTTTGATATACACAGAGATATCTGGAAACCTCTGAAATCACTGGATGACCAGGAGGGCTGTGTTGGGGCATTAGCAATTCTGAACGGTCATCAGGAGCTTTAGGCCTTAAGAACAGCACCGGAGGAGAACGAAGAAGGTCAAACTCCGGCCAGAAACAAGTCAGGACAAGTTGCAGAACAAGTCAAGACAAGTTGCAGAACAAGTCAGGACAAGTTTCAGGCAGGATACAAAGTTGCTGACCTGTTACAAGATAGGCAAATAGGGGATCATAAAATGACCAATCAAATGTTTAGGATGGACATATGTAACCAATCACAATCAGTCAAATAACGAATGCTTGAAAGAAGCGCACATTATAAATATCTGCTAAAGCAGCTAATAAACGAGCTTGAATCTGCATCATATTGATGTGTTGTTCTTGCTTCGCTCGCCACAGTAAGCCGCAGCACTCACTCCTATGGAAACCAAGACCATCCTTGAGCTGGTGGTGCCGTAAGTGAAAGGGGAAGAAAAAGGTAGAATCTACAGGGAGGGGCGGAAAGTCAGGTGACCACAAATTGACCACCAGATGATTCCATCCCATGGATGTCATACTTGGGATAAAACTGAGGGTTTAAGAAGGTCAAGTTCTCTACTTTGATGTCTTGCGTCCAGGGAGGATTTCATTTGTCTTTTTGCCCTGATACCTGATCCACGCATTTCCAAATCTAGATCCTGAGTCCAACTCCCTCCTGCTGCTCACTCCAAACTGGGACTTTTTCCCTACGCCTGCTCTGCAGCATCAATGATGATGTAGTCATCAAGGGCTGTGTGTGCAATTTTGAATAAATGTATATATTTTATAGTTTTCTTATTGATAGTATTTCCCTTATTAGTATTATCGTTTCATTAAAGTTGGTTTATTTTTATTTTTAGACCCAGGAGTCTTTTTCTGTCATTTCCCTTTTCCCTTTCCATAAGTGGGGTGAAGGGACTGGGATCACCATAACTGCTTGTGTTTAGCTGCCAATGCAACTGGACTGTGACAGGCTGGAAGAGGATATCTTTGACCTCCAAACAGCTCTCTGCAGTCCTCTGCTCTGCAGGGCTGTTATCCCATGGGATTCATTCAATCAGGTCCCAGGTGTACTGACCAGCCACCAGTTTACTCATGACTAGCTACTTCCCCCCACCCCTGTCCCCCATCCCCCGTCCCTTTACTCCTTGCTCTCCCATGCCTCTTTCTCCACAAATCACCTTGATCCCACCCTTTTCCTGCCTTTGGTCTTTTCCTGCACATCCCATGGCAAGTCTTGCACAGACCCCAAATGCACTTTCTGGCTTCCCATCATGAATCTCAAACCCCTGAGGCAGAAACCCCATCTTCAGTGTGCAAGGTCATCCCAGGAGGTTCTCCTGCTCACCCACTTGGTGAATCTCTCACATAGATGCGTTGGAACTTAGTTTAAATCAATGTTTTACCTTCTGGGTATTGAAAGGTTTCTCTGAAATTGTTGAAATTCATGTCCTAGAAACAGCAATGCTTTTATTTTATGGGATTTTTTCATAAATTTAAAATGCTTACATAGTGTTTAGAATTGTAGAATGGTGGGGGTTGGAAGGGACCATGAAGGTCATCTAGTCCAACTCCCCTGCAGTGATCAGGGAGACCATCAAGTAGATCAGATTTCTCAAAGTCCCATCCAACCTAACCTTGAATGTTCCCAGGAATGGGGCAGCCAAGACCACTCTGGGCAACCTGTGCCTCTGCCACAGCACCCTCAGGGAAAAAGATTTTATCCTAATATCTAGTCTAAACTGTTTTATTTTAAAACCATCACCCCTTGTCCTATTGCTACCGGCCCTGCTAACAAGTTTTCTTATCAACACTTTAAAACATTGAGGGCCACAATAAGGTCTCCTTAGAGTCATCTGAGCTGGACCATCCAAACTCTCTCAGCTTCTTTTCACGTGGGACTTGTTCTACATCTTTCATCATTTTTGTGGCTATCTCTGGACCTGCTCAAACAGGTCCATGTCCTTCTGATGCTGAGGACTCCAGAGCTGGATGCAGCATTCTAGATGGGTTCTCACCAGAGCACAGTAGAGGGGGAGAATCACCTTGCTCAATCTGTTGTCAATGTTTTTTTCGTAGTATAGCCATGAAATTGTTGGTCTTCTGGTCTGCAAGCACAGATTACCTGCTCATGTCCAGCTTCTCATCCACCAGGACCATCAGGTCCTTCCCTGTAGGGCTCTTTGTGGCCCTGTAGAGAAGGCATTGGGGATATAAGACTCAAAGAATCATAGAATGGTTTTAGTTGGAAGGGACGTAAAAGATCATCAAGTTCCAATCCGCATACCATGGATAGAGACACCTTTGATGAGTTCAGGTTCCTCAAAGTCCCTGAAGTTGTACACTTTCAGGGACTGAGCATCCACAGTTTCTCTGGGCAACCTGTGCCAGTGTCTTGCCACCATAGTTGTGATACATTTCTTCCTTATATCCTATCTACATCTCCCCTATTGCAGCTTGAAGTCCTTGCCCCTTGTCCTGCTGCTACAGACCTTAATGAAAAGTCTCACTCCATCTTTATTGGCCTATGGCCACTATGGTTTGACCTGAAACCATCATGGAGAGTGCCCAGAAACCCCCCAAGATAGGATTTGGAGGTCTCAAGCACATGACCAGAGGGCCTTGGGCTCCATGGTGTGGAGACTGCGGACACTGCAGGAGATGCCTGAGAGTGCTTGAAGGGTGGTTTCAGAGATGGTGGAGCAATTCTTTATAGTGGAAAATTGCAGGAGAAAAAATTATTGCCACAAAATGTAATTGGGGAGTGCTGTGGTGCAACATATTGCTCAGAAGGAGTCTGGACCAGCCCAAGGCTTTGTTTCTCAAGGGAGAGGCAGGAAGGGCAGGGAGGTATCAACAAAGAAATGTGACAGCAAGGTGGGACAGCTGGGTAGATGACTACAGCCTGCAGGACAAGAGGCACAGGTGATGCAACACTGTGGGACACCCTGCGGTGGAGAGGACAGAGAGCTCTGGAACAGCTGAAAGCTCCTTGACAGAGCCAGCCTTTTCATGACTTCGGTGATGGTTGTCTCTGCCACTGATGCCTATGAGGAGACAACCAGTCCTTCCAGCACTGAGGACTCATTGCGTCCTTGTCCATACTTAGGGGCTTGTTAGTGTCGTACTATAATCCTACCCTTGGCATTACCCATCCCCACATCCCGCTGCCCCAGGAAGAGAACAAGAGAGGGACAGAATGTGCCTTGCAGGGGCTG
This sequence comes from Dromococcyx pavoninus, assembly GCA_033558185.1. Lineage (NCBI taxonomy): Eukaryota > Metazoa > Chordata > Aves > Cuculiformes > Neomorphidae > Dromococcyx > Dromococcyx pavoninus. The sequence goes on along the minus strand of JAUMJL010000379.1, from coordinate 1,902,553 downwards.
GAGGTCAGGGCTTGGTCCTTTAAATTAGTGAAACACATCCAAGTTTACTCTGCATCAAAGCCATCTTTCTTGCTTTTCCCAGTCTGTCATCACTGCCTCCAGTTTTCTGCTCTAACTGCACCTTGGAAACACATATTTAACCGTGTCCCTCAGTGGGACCCACCAACAGTACAAGAAACTTTGGAGCTTGGATTTGACTCTGACTTCTTGAAAGAATTTTTCCAACTTCCTCTCAGTTTCTGTGGTTCATGTACTCAGCACCAAACCCACCAGGGGGACCATTAAAATGCCTTGGGCTGCTCCTCTGTTGCTGAGTTGGGCTGGGCTCATGGGACAGAGGGAGCTCCTGTCAAGTGGGCAGCACTACAAAGAGACAGCTCTACCCAGGAACAGCTCCTCTGCAAAGTGTAGCATGGAGGAGGAAAATACCAGGTATTCTCAGGGAGATGAGCAAGGCAGAGAGAGAGGTTAAATGTGGTCAGGAGTGGAAGGATGACTGAGAGCTGACTGGAGGAGAAATCATTGCAGTTCGGTGCACTGTAAGTCTGGGCAACGGGCAAAGCAGATGTAGTTCCTGGAGCCATCTCCTAAAGCCGGCAAAGCACACAGCACATGGATCTGTAAGGAGGGGGTTCTTGTAAGGCAATTTGGAACTGATGTGAAACCAGGTGAGCAGCCAGGGGTGCCCCAGCTGTTCTTCAGAACAGGGTCCCTGCACTCCAGGGTCTGTGTGTCAAGACAGGGACTCTGTCGCCTGCCAGGGACAATGCTCATCCTGCCCGGGGATCCCCCCGATGGAGCTGTGGGGAGAAGCTGTGGGTGGAAAGACTGAAACCCGGCAGAGCAGGGTAGGGTCCTTCTGCTGTCAAGAGGGTGCTGTGTGCATCGGGACAGCTCACAGCGCGAGATCTCCACCAGACATCAACAGAAGCAGCTTCTAGAGAAGCACATCAAGGTAGAAACTGCCTGAAAGGGAAGAAGCATGTGCTTTCAGTCTCCTCCTCTTGTTTCTCTTGGTGAGGAAGTAGACTTGGAAATTCCCTTTGTTCTGCAGGAAATACTTTAATTCCAAATCTTTTTTTCATTTAGAGGAGAAAATATTTGCATTTATCATAAATGAAAGCCCATGGCTTGCAGAGAACCCAAGGATAACCTTTACAGTCTCATCAGGATAGAACTGATGATCTGCACGTTGCCTGCACCCAGAGACACCCCGGGCAGTGCCCTGCTGCTGGGAGGTGTCTGCAGGGCAGAGCTGGGCACAGAGCAGTTGGATGGGCTCTGTGAGCACTGGTACGGAGGAGGTGTGGGGACAGGGAAACAGGTCCTCGCAGGGACAGCTCCAGGCAGGAGAGACACGGGCAGGGGTTGAGGCTGAACTGCTACCAGAAGTGCCGGGAGGGGAATTTGAGTACCTCCCTGCCATCCCTTGTAGTGCAGATGCCTTCCCCAGAGCAGATCCTTGACCCTCTTCGACCCAGTAGAGCTTCTGTCCTCAGGGCTGCAGGGTCTTTGGTTGAGTCACCTCCTTAGAAACTACATCCTAAGGAGGAGGAAGTCCCAATTGCCATTTGACAAGAAGATGTGCCAGGGGAGGTTTCAGTTGGATATTAGGAAAATGTTCTTTATTCAGAGGGTGGTGGAGCACTGGAACAGCTCCCCAGGGCAGCAGGCATGTCCTGAGAATATTCAAGAAGCATTTGGAAAATGCCCTCAGATACAGGACGTGAATGTTGGGATTGTCTAATGCAGGGCTCAGAGCTGGACTCAATGATCCCTGTTGGACCCTTCCAAATAAGGTCATTCTCTGATTCTGTTTGTCCCTGTCCTCCGACAGTAGGAGCACTTTCCCTCCATCTTTGCCTCTTCTCCTCTGCCTCTGTTCTGCCCCTCACACTCCTGGAAGCAAGGGATGTTCACATACAGCTCACACACCAACGCTGCAGGTCTGGTTATGCAGTTGTGTCCATGGGAGCAAAGTCCATCATTCTGTCTGAACCTGTGGATCTCTGGGAAGTGCAGAATGTGGGGTTGAGGAAGGAGCTGTCTCTGCTCAGGTCACTGCAGTTTTAGCATATCCAGGAGCTTCCCTGGGGTTCTCCTGTTGAAAAATGTTGAGCAGCTCCTCTGTGTTACCGGTGGATAAGAGATGAAGTGCAGAGTGAATTTCAGAAGCTGTCACTTCCTTTCCCAGGTGCTGCTGCTGTAGAGCAGGGATGGTTTCTGGGAGGTCGTGGGCAGAGCCCTGCTCCTCTGGCCCAGACCAGAACTCCAGCCAAGGAGAGATCTGAAAGCCCTAAAATGGAGGGGAGAGATGGTCTGTGATTGGGTGGTGTTTGAGGGACAGGGAATGGAAAGAGCTTTTCTCAGAGACCTCCTAACTTTTGAGTGTGATTTATACCATTGGCAGGACCTCATGAACAAAAGGATCAGATGTCCAACAGCAGCTCCATCACTTGTTTTTTTCTCCTGGCTTTTGCAGAAAAACGGGAGCTGCAGCTCCTGCACTTCTGGCTCTTCCTGGGCATCTACCTGGCTGCCCTCTTGGGAAATGGCCTCATCATCATCACCATAGCCTGGGACCACAATCTCCACACCCCCATGTATTTCTTTCTCCTCAACCTCTCCCTCCTAGACATGTGCTCCATCTCCACCATTGTTCCCAAATCCATGGCAAATTCCCTCTGGGACACAAGAATAACCTCCTATCCAGAATGTGCTGCACAGATATTTTTCCTCTGTCTGCTTCATCAGCACTGAGTATTCTCTACTCACCATCATGGCCTACGACCGCTATGTTGCCATCTGCAAACCGCTGCACTACAGGACCCTCCTGGGCAGCAGAGCTTGTGTCCACATGGCAGCAGCTGCCTGGGGCTCTGGGTTTCTCATTGCTCTGCTGCACACGGCCAATACATTTTCTCTTCCCCTCTGCCAGGGCAATGATGTGGAACAGTTCTTCTGTGAAATCCCCCAGATCCTCAAGCTCTCATGCTCAGGATCCTACCTCAGGGAGGTTGGGTTTATCATGTTCAGTGCCTGTTTAGGTATTGGCTGTTTTGTTTTCATTGTGGTGTCGTATGTGCAGATCTTCAGAGCCGTGCTGAGGATCCCCTCTGAGCAGGGTCAGCACAAAGCCTTTTCCACCTGCCTCCCTCACATGGCTGTGGTCTCCTTGTTTCTCAGCACCGGTTTGTTTGCCCACTTGAAACCCCCTTCTATCTCTTCTCCAGATCTAAATCTCACAGTGTCGGTTCTGTACTCAGTGGTGCCTCCAGCACTGAATCCACTCATCTACAGCTTGAGGAACAAGGAGCTCAAGGATGCCCTATACAAACTGCCCCAGTGGATACTTTTTCACCAACAATAATCTGTTTCCCCTTCCCTGCACATTTCCCAGAGTTATCTCAACCCACAAATCTGCTATATTCCCTTGCCATAATCCTACCTATAGATAATATTCCGAGCTACACTACGTGTCTTGAGGTTTGATCCAGTTGAGGGTTACTCTTGCACAACGGTGTCAGATGTGGCCTGTCCAGATCCAGCTCTTCAATGAAATGATATCTCCCAGAGGTGGTACTTGAATGTTGAGTTCTTTGTCCAACGATGGTGCCAACAAAAAGTCCAAGATCATGCTACCATTGTATTCCATTGGACCAAAATTTCTGGTTTTAAAAGCTCTCTTCTCACTGTCCAGTGCCAGTACAGATGTTTTTAATGGGCTCCCCATTACCTTCTCAGGTGACTTCATGTGCAATGGGACTGATGGCATATACAAATCTCTCACAAAAATTAATTTGAAGGGGTGAGGAGAGGATGAGATCTTATCATGTGCTCTGGGCTGGGAGTGAAGGGAGACTGAAGACGAAACACCCTCAGAGGTGATGTCCCCCAAAAGTAAAGGACCGAATCCAAGTATCCAGAAACAAGGACTCTGAAGCCCCATGGGAGTGAGTGAGGACCCAGCAGGCAGAGGGGTGGGAGACAGGAGAGATGCAGGAGCTGCCTGAGGAGCCCCAGACCTCTTGTTCTCTATGGGGCAGTGGGGCTGTTGGTGGCAAAGGAGTGGTCAAATGCAGCTAGTGTTGAGGATCACATACAATAGGAGTGTAGGGGAGCCTGGGAGTGAGTGGCCTCTTTTTCCTTGTGTCATTATTGCCAGCAGCAGCCCTGGGGCCAATAGGCAGGATAAGACCCCTCTCTGCCCCCCAAGAAGTTACTGTGCTCTTCAGAAATGCTGGGGCTGCCATTCCAGGCTGGGCTGCTCTGCTGGGCTGCACCACATTGGGCTACCACCACAGTGGGAGAAGACAGGAGAGGTGGAGAGAGCTGGGGAGAAAATCGGCTGGGATAGAAATAGCCCAGAAGGGGAGGATATCAGTGTAGAGCTTAAACTTGAGAGTATGCAGGGTGAAGGCACCGAGCAGGTTGTTCACGGTGTAGAGTCAGGTGTCATGGTGAAGGGAGCAAGGACAAGAGAGCAAAAGAGAGGAGCCTGGTGTGTTTCATTTTTCCTGGACACCCTGGAGAACCAGCCCCAGGGAAATCATGCCAGATGTGTCCCACACACTGGACATCTTCATGTCTGGATGTACGTTCAAACTCTGAGGAAGAACTTTTACTACATTGTCACCTCTGTCCTTGCTTTTGCTCAGTGATATCCAATTTCACCACCATTATTAATAAAAAGGGAACAAATTTCCTTCTGACATTTGTTGCACACCAGTCCCTCGGTTCTTATCACTGCTGCTCTCTCCACAAAGCTCTTGTCATACAGCTCCAAACAGATCAGGGGCTCATGGCCTTGTCCCAACAAATACTGAGAAAGGCCATTGATTGGGAGCCCCCAGCTGCCCTGGGGCCTTCCTCAGTGTTTTACCCTGAGAGGTTTCTCTAACCCCAGCTCCCTCAGACTCCCCCTGTCCATAACGTGCTCCAGGCCCCAGCCATCTTTCTGGCCTTTGCAGGACTTACTCCAGGCTGTGCAGGGTCTTCTTTGTGCTGGGGAGCCCCGTACTGGACACAACAGTCTTGGTGTGTCCTGTGGTGGGTTGACCTTGACCAGCAGCCAAACAACCCCCAGCTGTTCCCTCCCTGCCTTGACTCAATGGGACAAAGGCAGAAAATAAACCAGAACAACTCACAAGTCAAGAGAAAGAAAAGGAGGTCAGTGACAAATAACTGTTCTTGGAAAAAAAGTGTTGACTTGCTGAAGGTTAATTTAATTTATTGCCAGTTAGAAAAGGTTTGGACTGTGAAAACAATGACAAAATAGTAAAGATGATTTTCCTGACACTCTCCCAGGCTCAAATGTCTCCAATGCTCCCAATTCGCTTGCCCACCCCAGCACCAGGAGGAGCATGGAGGATGGTGAGAAAGGGTTGACTCACTGAGAGGGAGCAGAGTGAGGAACAGAGAAGGCCTTGATTCTGGGCCAACCCATCTAAGCAACAGCCAGACCCCTGTTGTGTCACCAACCCTGCTTTGGACACCAATGCAAAAAAAGAGTCTGCTGGAAAGAAATTGAACCCCATCCCAGTACACTGGAACTGGGGGACCAGGGACAGACTCAGGAGTGTACTGGCTGTCTGACAAGGAATGAGCATTGTGAGATAATCACTTCTCACACTCTTTTATTGAGGCTCCTTGTCACACAATCCAGGGCACTACTGGGTCTCCAGGTCACACTACTGCATTTTGTTTTTTCCTTCTCTTTCCCGGAGCCACCAGAGTTTTTCCACAGAGCTGCTCCTCAGTCAGACATCCCCTGCCCCTGCAATTGCATGGTTTCACTCTATCCAAGGCAGAGGACGTGGACTTCCTCCTTTCTCTGTCTTATGACAGGACAGGCCTTGTGCACACTAGGTTTCCCCTGAAAGGCAGCCATAAGGCACAGGAAAGGTGCTCCCGAGTTAGTGTCATTGAAAAATGTGGAGAGATCTTCCTCTTGTGGGATATGGATATGGGTGTTCAGCTGCACAGAGTTCCAGAGTCCCCTGTGTCACCTCACTAAACCCTAGGGTATCCCCCGAACTCCAAGGAGGATATGGACCCTTCATCACTACTCTCTCAGTCTTAGCATACAATCGCTGTTTTGTTCATCTGTTTGATCAGCCGACCCAGACTGCAATGGCCTCTCTGGGGTACAAGAGTATTGAGAGAGACCACGCCAAAGCCTTGCTGAAATGGAGGTAAATGTCATGAACTGTTGTCACCTGCGGCACAAATGCAACTGCTTCATCATGAACACAACCAGGTTCCTGACATGTGATTAACCCTTGGTGAGTCCAGGATGATTCTCTCCTCTTTCAGGTGCACAACTAGTAACCCAACAGCAGTCATCCCATGGCCACTCCTCACCAAAGTGAGTTTGTGCAGCCTGGGAATCCTGGGGCTGCACTTTTGTCCCCTTTCAAACATGAGTGGAACCCTTGCTTGTCCTCACTCACAAGAGACTTCGACAAATCCCATAGTCTCTCAAAATGTATTTTCCAAAGAAATATTAATGTTTCCCTGGGATTTCCTCACTACTGTTCTTCCTGTAATACGGTACATACATCCGACTTCATCGTCCCTGTCCGTTCCCCTTGCATGAGCCAATGGCCATTTCTGATGTAATCTTTGCTGACTCAGACTCTCCAGACTAAGGCCCACTACTGTCTTCTCTGGGTTTCTCCTCTCCTCATTCTTTGTTCATTCAGAGAACTCTCACCTACCTTGATGCTGCTTTGAGCTTCAGGCAATTCAAAGTTTCCCTGTCTCTCAGCAGCCCGATTGTCTCTTCAGCCAAGTCTTTAATTATGTTTATATTTGCCATTTTTTTATCTATCTCAGCCTTTCCTCTAAGATGGTCCCTTGTAGAAAGGCAACATCATCAGAGACAGCTTGTGCTGAACATGTGAGTGAGGATGGGGTATACTGATTTTGACACTTTATCATGCTTTGCTTTTCTTATTCTCCTGTGCCTGCGAGCAGCCAGATCTGTAAGGAAAGCAGGGGGAGATGGTGCCATGGAGCTGGAACACAGCTCTGGAGTCCGGGGAAGTCTGATGGAAGGAAAGGGATGCAAGTGCTAGGGGAGCAATGAGGAAAATGTTGGGGCTGGGGTGGTGAGGAACAAGGCTGTCCATGCAGTGTCAGACCTCAAGGGACTGCTTCTCCATGCTGCTCAGACCTCTGAGGAGACACTCTGCAACAATGTCAACTGGAGAATGCTTCTGTCACCTCTTCTTTGAAATGAAATATAATGAAATACAAACTTTAAACATAACTTTGAAATGTTCCTCTTTAACCACACTAGGAAATTACTCCAATGAGCTGTACAAAGCTTGAAGACATAAACAAAGCTACGGAAGATAAAGAGCTCATTAATACTTTCTGTATTTTAATGAGGCCCAAGGTGTATTGCCTCTGTATTCCTTGAACCTCAGCTACTAAGAGGAGATTGAAGAAACCTCTCAAGAACTCAAAAGCAAAAAAAAATACCTTGAAGTTTTAAATGGTGTCAGTGAGACTCGTTACTGACAAAGTCATAGTCAGGGACTTGTTAGAACAGACAGTTCGAGGCCGTGATTGCAGAGAGGCAAAGACACTCTGTAGGCATCTGTAATGCTCAGAAAATCCAAGCCCTGACCCTCAGGCCCTGGGAAGGCAGATCTGGCTGTGACTACAATGACCCTGGTGTCATGGATATTCTCGCATTGCTGAATCCAATCTGGAGCAGCTATTCCATTTCATTCTAAACACAGGCCTGTAGATTTCTGTGGGATGCCAAGGGTCTCACACACAGTTCCCTGCAGGTTCAGAACAGTTGGGTTATAGAAAGGCAGGGTCAAAATTCTGGTAATAGAAGAGTCAGAAACCTTGGGTGTGAGAAGAATCAGGTCATAGAAGAGTCGGGTCATAGAGAAGTAATGCAAGAGTAAAATTTTTTGTTGTTCATTGAACTATTGGGTCATAGAAGGTTTGTAAAAATGTTGGGTCATAGAAGTCTCAAGTCATAAAAGATTCAGAGTCGAATCAATAAAGCAATAGAATTTATTTGACTTTCAGAAACTTTTGATCATATAAGGGTCATAGAAGAGTTGGTTGAAATAGGAATTGAGTTATAGAAGAATCAGGGTACAGAAGGGTCAGAGAAGGGTCAGGCTATAGAAGAGTTATAGAAGAGTCGGGTAATAGCAGAGTCAGGTAATAGACAGGTGGGTTCATATAAGGGTTGAGTCATAGAAGGGCATGGGCATGGATTATTCAGCTCATAGAGGATCTGGGTCACACAGGAGCTGGGTCATGGAAAATCATAGAGAATTTGGGTCACAAAATCCATAGAAGGGTCAGAGAAGAGTCAGATCATAGAAGGCTTGGTTCACAGAATGCTCAGGTTTCAGAAGAACTGAGTCATAGGGGAGTCAAAGAAGAGTGGAGTGATAGAATTGTTGGGTCATAGAAGACTCATAGAAGAGCCAACTCATGGGAAGGTCACATCATAGAAGGCTCAGGTCATAGAAAGGTCATAGCAGGGTCAAATTATAGAAGAGTTGGGTCATAGAAAGTCATGTCCTGGAAGAATCAGAGAATAGTTGGGTTATAGAAGGTCATAGAAGGATCGTGTCATAGAAGGCTCGTGTCATAGAAGGTCCTGGTCATATAAGAGATGGGTCACAGAAGAGTTGGATTATAGATGAGTCAGATCATAGAGGAGTAATCTAAGAGTTCAGTTGTGGAAAGTTCATAGAAGGGTTGGTCATAGAATCATAGAATGACAGAAACACAGAACCATAGAATTACCCAAGCTGGAAAGGACCCCCAAAGTTCACTGAATCCAACTCCTATCCCTACACAGGACAATCCCAATATTTACACCCTGTGGCTGAGGGCATTGTCCAAATGCTTCTTGAATGCTGGCAGACTCGGTGGGATGACTGCTTCCCTGGGGAGCTTTTCCAGTGTTTCATCCCTCTGAGTGAAGAACCTCTTCCTAATATCCAATCTTACCCTCCCCTGGCACATCGTCGTGTCATTCCCTCAAGTCCTATATAGGTCACAAGAGAGAAGAGGTCAGCACCTGTTTCACCTCCCTCCCTTGTGAGAAGGCAGCAAACATCTCTGAGATCCCCTCACAGTCTCCTCTTCTCCAGGCTGAAGACACCACGTGACTTCAGCCCTTCCTCATGACTTCCCTTCTAGACCCTTCTCCTGCCTTGCGGTCTCTTCTGGACTCTCTCCAGGAGTTTGATGTCCTTTTTATCCTGTGACACCCAGAACTGCTCCCAGTGCTCGAGGTGGGGCCTCACCAGTGCAGAGTAGAGGAGGACGATCCCCTCCCTCCCTCGGCTGGTGATGCTGTGTTGGATGCACCCCAGGACATAGTTGCCCACTTGGCTGCCAAGGCTCACTGTTGGCTCATGTTCAAATTGCTGTCGACCAGAACCCGCAGGTCCCTCTCCGCAGGGCTGCTCTCCAGCCTCTCAGGCCACAGTCTGTCCCTGTATCCAGGGTTGCCGTGTCCTAGGTGCAGAACCCAGCACTTGCCATTGTTTAATTTCATGCTGTTGGTGATTTTCTAGCTTTCCAATCTGTCAAGATCCATCTGCAGGGCCTCTTTGCTCCCAAGAGTGTCAACAGCTACCCCGACTTTTGTGTCATCAGCAAACTTTGTCAATAAAACTTCAAGTCTTTCATACAGGACATTTATGAAGGTACTGAGGAGCACTGGCCCCAGGATGGATCCCTGTGGGACACTACCAATGACTGGTCACCAGCCTGATGTAACTCCATTCACTGTGACTCTTCGAGGCCGATCCATCAGCCAGTTGTTCACTCACTGCATTATGTGTTTATCCAGCTGTATTCTGCACATTTTGTCAATGAGAATCCTGTGAGAGACAGGATCAAAGGCTTTGCTGAAATCCAGGAAAATGACATCGACCGGTTTTCCCTGGTCGATTGGGTGGGTGACTCAGTCATAGAGGGACATTAAGTTTGTAAGGCAGGACCTTGCCTTCGTAAACTCGTGCTGTCTGGAACCAATGACTGTGTTGCCTTTCAGATGTTCTTCGATAGCTCCCAGAATAATATTCTCCATAATCTTCCCAGGCCCTGCAGTGACACTGACAGGCCTGTAGTTCCTGGCGTCATTGCTGTTGCCCTTCTTGAAGGTTGGGACAACATTTGCTACCTTCCAATCACCTGGTACCTCTCCAGATTCCCAAAAGCATTGGAAAATCATTGAGAGAGGTATCCCTATGACATCAGCCAGCTCTTTACGTACCCTTGGACGAACCCCATCAGGCCCCATCGACTTGGACGGCTCCAGCTGGAGCAGCAGATCCTGCACAGGTTCTGGGTTGATTGGGAGAATGTTTGTCCAGTCATGATCCTCCAGGTCCAGGCTCTGGGGGAGAGCAAGCCCAATGTCTTTGTTGTAATACTGTTGCAGACAAAAACATTAAAAGTCTTTTCTTTGTCTAAGTTTCTGTTAAAGAGGTGCCCATGCTCATCAAGTAATGGTACAATGCAATTTCTGGCCTGCCTTTTAATATTGACATATTTGAAAAAGCATTTTTTTATTATCCTTCACAGTGCAGAGAAAGTGCATTAGAGAGAGCAAATTCTTTCTGGATTTTCACTGCTCTCCATGTCTTTGTGCCCTGTCAAGCCTCCATCCCTGGGGCTGTAAGGGAGGCTGAGAACTGTCCCTGCCCCCATCAGCTGCTGTGCTTTTCATAGGGGTTGGGGCTGTGACAAGAGAGCCCAGAGCACTGCTGCAACCTGTGGTGGACACTGTCGTGGGACCAGCCCAGACTGGGCTGCTCTGATGGGCTGGGCTGGAGAGAAATCGGGGGCTGTGGGGAGAGATGATAAGGGGCTGTGCTGAGCTGGGAAGTATGCAGCAGAGGACAACATCAATATTTGTTGAACTCTGTGACCAAAGCAGGGTGAGTGTATGCTCCAGTGTGTGTGAGGTGCAGGAGAGAGAAGACTTTTTTGTGCCCTTGGTGGTAGGGACAGACTGGGAAGGTTCCCCAGGACACTGGTCTCTCACATCACCAGTTCCAGCACTGCCCACTCACCACAGCTGGTGGGTGAGCTTTGCTCTCTGGACATCTTCTCCCTTATGTTGGACACAGTGCCTGTCTCAGGTGAACAGCCAGCACTACCTGGCCTTTGGGGATGGGGAAGTGGAGGTGTGAATCTCCTCTCTTTGGTGACCAGCGACAGGATACAAGGAAATGGAATGAGACTGAATAAGGGGAAGTTCCGATTTGATGTCAGGAAAAGGTTCTTCACAGAAAAGGTGCTCGGTCACTGAAACAGGCTCCCCAGGAGGTGGTCAGGGCACCAAGCCTGTCAGTGTTCAAGAAGGATCTTGACAATGTGCTTGATCACAAGGTTTCATTTTAGGTGGTTGTGAGAGCAGCAGGGAGTTGGACTCAGTGATCCTTATGAGCCCCTCCCAAGTCAAGATATTCTATGATTTTATCACCTTCAAGCTCAAACAGTCCATCCACTACCCTTTCTTCTTCCTGACAGTCTCTGCCTTCCAAGTTCCACTGCGTGACTCTTTTTCCTGTCTCTTAACATCACACTGGCCATTAGTATCTTTTGATATTTGGGTTCTAACTGCATATTTTCTATCTCCATTTGGCTTCTCTTGTTTGATTGCAGGTTACTTAAGAAATGTTTTTGACAGCAATATCTCCTCAGGAGCCACCACCGAACTCTTATCCAGTCAAAATTGTTGTAATAAAACTGGTTTGTGTGCACATACAGAAATTTATGGAAGCTTTAATTGCTTAATGTTATCCCAGGGGGCAGGACAAGTTGTAAAGGGCCTGAGGCAGCCCCTCTTTACTGGTTGTTTGTCTCTATGATGCTGTAGGTGCTATATAATGGATAAGAGGGATTTGCCTCAGAGCTTCTCTCAGCAGAATCCTGGAAGGGTGCCAAAGTGTACAGAGCCCGAGGAGGATCCCCTGTATTTTCCCCTACTCTGACTTTAGAAGTCACATTTCTAAACCACACGACTGCTGCTGCCCTTTCAGCTTCTCCAATAGACACAACCCTGCTGATGGCCTCAGGCAGAACGGACATGACCACCTGTATGCAAGTCCTTTCCCAGGACAGGGCCTATGGGTACTTTGGCAAAGGTCCTTTCCCAGCCATGGTCCTGCTGCTGGCCTATCACCTCCAGAGACAGCACTGACCTCACCATCCCCTTCTCAGGCAGGGCCCTGGTTTATTACAAGTTTCTGGGACACAAGTGACCCGTCCATCCCCCTTCTTATGGCACAGGCATAGGACAGATAAAGATATGCTTTTCTAATTGAATTTATAAAAAATGTTTCCTACTAATGATTGGAGTGGAGAAGCATTCTTCACGGGAACTGCTGTGCTTATGCTGAAACATTTTATGTCTCCTCTTATGTCTTTTTTTTTCCTACTTCCTCCACATCTTCTATCTTCAAAAAATTCTGTAAGGGAAAAATTCATCAAAGCATAAAATAACTCGGGTTTGAAGAGAGCCCTGAACGTCCTCTTGTCTCACTCTCCTGCTCAAGGCAACCTGAACCACATTAAGTCCCCAGCCCTGCTCATGAGCTGGGATCCGGGTCTCAAGTCCCATCCTCATATCATCACGAGGTTGGAAAAAGTCTTTGAGATCATCAAGTCCAACCATACCTGTCTACAAAAAATACCTTTCCTTGAGCACCTCATCTCCCCATCTTTTAAACTCCACCACTACCCTGGGCAGCCTCTGCCAGTGCCTGACCACACTTTCAGTGGAGAATTTTTTCCTGAAGTCTGAACCTCCCTGGAACCACTTGAGGCCATTTCCACTTGTCCTATCACCTGTCACTTGGGAGAAGAGACCAACACCCACCTCAAAACAAGCTCCTTTCAGGGAGTTATAGACAGTGATGAGGTCTCCCTTCATCTTCCTTCTCTACAGTCTTAAACAGCCCCAGGTCCCTCAGCTGCCTTTCAGAAAGCTTGTTCTCCAAGCCCTTCACCAACTTTGTCGTTCCTCCAAAGCCCTGACAGAAAATCTACCCCAAGGAACCATCCCGCTGTGGATCAGCTCCTGGATGGACTGATCAGGCCTTGCAGACTCTGAGACAGCGTGGATGTCACAGAGATCAACTTGGAATCCTGCAGGAGCCCACAGTGAGATAATGGGAGTGGTCTGTTTCTCCTCAGGCCATCAGTTCCAGTTTCTCCAAACCCTCTGCTCTTTGTGCCACACTCCCTGGTGTCTCTGAACATGAAACACCCTGAGAACCAGCTTGGAATTCTGCAGGAATCCAAAATAAAGCTGAAGATAACAGGGATGGTTTGGCTGCTACTTCAGGCCCATGGGATCTGGTTGTTCCAAGCCCTCTGCTCGGGGTTCCTGATGTCCCTGCACCTCCAGTCTGGCACCCCCGGCCCTATCACAGTGATACAAAAAATGCCAGCAAAAAAACTTTCCAAACTACAGTTACTGAGATGGAAATGAACTCTGCTTTAGCTTAAATCAAAACATTCCCCTCTTTATAGTGGTAATGACTCCTTGTCCCATCCGGGACCCCTGACCCCCTGCAGGGGCTGTGGCCCCCTTGACCTTTTCCAGGGACGCAGGGGGAGGGAAGGGGGTGGAAACAGTGCCTGCCTGGGGGCACAGGCCCCGATTTTCCTGGCAGGAGAAGCATGAGGCTCTGATTGACCACAGGGCTGTCATTCTGACCAGCTTTTAGCCCACCCTCTGTTGAGGGAATGTGGCCTCTGATTGGTTGGCTGAGCAGTCACTCTGTGCCCCAGTGCCCACCTCCCCGAGGGGATGCAGCCTCTAGTTGGGGGAGCTGCAGGGCCTGAGGGAAGGGAGGGTCAGAGCCAGGGCTGGGGACAGGGTCTCTGGCTAAAAATGTGGATTCTGACCCTAAATATGGGGCTATGTGCACTGGCAGAGTGGACTGGACATGAAGTGCTAGGCACCAGGAGAAACTCACCTCAGTGAGGCTCATCCATGCACCATGAGGGCAGACCCTTCCCAGGAGGAGGTGATATGGAGTTTTCCCAAATCTTCTCATGACATTATAATTCTTAATTTTTCCTTCTTCCCTGCCTATCCAACTGCTTCTTTGTCCTCACATAATTTTTCTCACACCAGATTCTGAGAGACCCTATCCCACCATCTCTGTGCTCAGTTCTGCCCTACAGAAAACTCCTCATGGGACAGTTCTGTCCTGGGACATCTCTCTGCTTACAGGAGGTGAAGAACTGGTTAGACAAACATTGACGTTTTTGGCCACAGGGATGCTGATGGTGCCTATAGGCTGAGGAATTGGTACCAGCAGTCCATGAAGTTCCTAGCAAACCTACAGATTCCAGTTTAACGGTTCCTAAGTGTCAGTCACTTCTCAGAAGTCTGCAGTTCCTTTTTACAATCCCACAGCATGAAATTGAGGACTTAGGGAAGTACCTTCCTTTCCAGGGAGTCCTTCCTGGACCTTCCTCTTGAAACATCCCCTTGGAAGTGCCCTGAGGGTGATGTGGAGCTGTGAGCAGCCCTGATCTGCACAGCACCCTCTTGACAGAAGAAGGACCCTGTCCTGCCCTGCTGGGGATCACTCCTTCCACCCACAACTTCTCCCCACATAGCCATGGGGAGCTCCACGGGCAGACTGAGCACTGACCATGGCAGGGGGCAGAGTCCTTGCCTTGGCACACAAACCCTGGGGTGCGGGGACCCTTCTCTCAAGGACAACCTGTGGCACCCCTGAGGGCACAGTCCTGCGCTTATGTTCATCAGAAGGCAGCCCTCATGCCCTGCCCCTCTGACAGGAAGCCCTGCTTGGCAATAGGTTCTTCTCTATTGAAGTAGTCATCTCACAATTTTGGATGATTTTAGCAATTCTGTCAGATTATCAATATGTAAAAAGTTAACTAACCTGTCAGGTACTATGGAAAGTGCCTTCTTATTTGAAGCTGTGGTTTGACGGTGATGATAAGAGGGGGACCATTGTTCTACTGAACACATCAGTGGTTTTAAACAAAGGGGACCAGCTCTGATCGGTGTTGCAATTTGGAATAAGCCCCTAAGGCTTATTGTGTCTGCACGAAGAGGAAAGGTAAAAAGTTCACCCTGAAGATGACTACTTACTTCATCCCCAAAGACCCTCTGAGACCACCAGCAGGAGGAATTGCACAAATGCGAATAGGAGGAAACAATAGAAATGATCTCTTGAACTCATTTTAATACAGAGGGTGTGGAAGGGAAAGAGGACATCTCTGGGAGATGAAGCACTGGAGCTGCCTGGCAGTACTGCTGTGCCAGGACTTGTTTTCCACCCATGCACACAGGAACTGTCCCTGCTGCTCCAAAAGGCTTTGAGGATGGAACTCAGGAAAAAAGAAGTCGTTGAAAGGCCCATTTATTTATTTCTTTATTAGCATAACAGTTCTGCTCCTTATTTACACAACCACCTACTCAGCAAGTAAAACTCGGAACTGAATGAGAAAGAGAGTAAGAGTATCACAGTATCACAGTATCACAGTATCATAGTATCACAGTATCACAGTATCACAGTATCACAGTATCACAAGGTTGGAAAGGACTTCTGAGATCATCAAGTCCAACCTATAACCCAACACTAACACCAACACTAACACCAACCATCATCTAAACCATGGCACTCAGTGCCTCATCCAATCTCCCCTTAAACACCTCCAGGGTCGGCGACTCCACCACCTCCCTGGGCAGCGCATTCCAATGGCCGATCACCCTTTCAGTGAAGAACTTTTTCCTCACATCAAGCCTAACACCTGTTTGCACCTCAATGAATACATTATAACTCATTTGCTGAAGAAAATCAGCTATTTACTGCTTTAGAAATACATCCAGTTATCGGTTTCACCATTGCATTTCTTATTTCCTGGTTCCTCAAGCTATAAATTAGGGGGTTCATTACTGGAGGCACCACCGAGTACAGAACTGACAACACCAGGTCAATGGATGGGGAGGAGATGGAGGAGGGTTTCAGATAGGCAACCATGGCAGTGCTGATAAACAGAGACACCACGGTCAGGTGAGGGAGGCAGGTGGAAAAGGCTTTGTGCCGTCCCTGCTCAGAGGCGATCCTCAGCACAGCCCTCAAGATCTGCACATAGGACACCACAATGAAAAGAAAACAGCCAAATCCCACTAAGACACCGACCACAAGAAACCTGGTCTCTGGGAGGGAGGAAACTGAGCAGGACAGTTTTAGTATGTGGGGGATTTCACAGAAGAACTGGTCCAAAACATTGCCCTGGCAGAGGGGCAGTGAAAACGTATTGGTCGTGTGCAGCAGAGCATACAAAAGAGCACTGCCCCAGGCAGCTGCTGCCATGTGGACACAAGCTCTGTTGCCCAGGAGGGTCCCGTAGTGCAGGGGTTTGCAGATGGCAACATAACGGTCGTAGGACATGATAGTGAGAAGGAAATACTCAGTGGAGATGAAGAATATTAAGAAAAATACCTGTGCAGCACATGCTGCGTAGGAGATGACTCTGGTGTCCCAGAGGGAATTGGCCATGGATTTAGGGACAGTGGTGGAAATGGAGCCCACATCGAGGATGGAGATGTTGAGGAGGAAGAAGTACATGGGGGTGTGGAGGTGGTGGTCACAGGCTATGGTGGTGATGATGAGGCCGTTTCCCAGGAGGGCAACCAGGTATATACCCAGGAAGAGCCAGAAGGTCAAGAGCTGCAGCTCCCGTGTCTCTGAGAATGACAGGAGTAGGAACTGGGTGATGGAGCTGCTGTTGGACATCTGCTGTTTATTTGGAAGGGGGCGCTATTCAGAAAAGGAAAGAACAATGAGAGTTTATAACACAATTTTATATGAAAGAAATTTTTGTGGGTATTTTGGGTTTTTTTTCATTTTCTGTTGGGTTTTTTTTGATCCCCCTGCCCTAACAGGGGTGTTGTCTTCAAAGGTAAAAATGTTGCCTATATCTGTCTCAAGACCTAAATATCTGAACGTTTCACGGTCACTTTGTGCTTGCTGATGGGAGCTGTTCTGTCTGTTAATTCTATTTCCATTTTCCCTGTGCTCTTATGTGCTCTTATGGTCATAGTCGTATGTTCCCCTTAAAAGAAATTGGACCCTGCTGAAAGGAGAGGAGCCTGGATTCAGAACTCGGATCTCCAAACCTCATCTTCTTTCACAGGGTGTCTGAGGGTGCACAACACGCTGTCCTCAGAGAAGGACGCTCAGGACACCTTTCAGCTGCCCACATACAACTTCTCCACAACATTTTCATGGCCTTAGTACCTCTGGTGGCTGTTTTATGGGAGCTCAGAGATGACAAAGATGTTGTGAGACAGGGGTGTCTTGTGCCCAGCTCTCAGCCTGGCAGGACACTGCAGGGAAATGTTCAAGTGTTCTACAGACAGGATCTCCTTTGGGAAGAGCCATTCATTTCCCAAACACAGATACCACATTACCTGGAGCCCGATGAGTCTATAAGGAGCTGGGGCACCTCACTCACACATAGACTCCAGTCTAGCAAGGCTGGAAAATTCGCTTTCTTAAACTTCCCCAACACCACAGAGCCCACAAGCAGGAGCAAGAGCAGCACAGACTGGTGGGAAAAGCAGGGACAGCTCAAGGATCCTTTTGCCAAGGGAGGCAGGGAGAGAGACAAAGGCACTTGAGAAAGTTGTGATCTTAACTAATTGTGCTGGCAGCCTCCCAGACAGCAAAGATGTCCCACTCAGCCCCTGTGCTCTGAAGAGGGCAATGGGCACGGGGACACAGAGATGCAGCTCTGCTCAGCTGGAGCTCTGGCTGCAGAGTGGGGCAGCTGATGCCTTGTGCCCCACAGCCACGAGGACAGAGACTTTGCAGGGTTCGAGGAGAGACAGGAGGCTTTCTGAGAGAAAGGGGTGTGCCCTGGAGGGGATGAGAGGGAGTTTTTCCAGTTCTCCTTCTCATGATGTGACAGGTCTTAATTTTGCCTTCTTCCCTGTTAATTCCTCTGTTTCCTTTTCCAAATGCCTCTCTGTAGCCACATCACTTTCTTCAAAACAAATTCTGAGAGATCCCATCCTGTGGTTTGTGTGCTTAGTTCTGCTCTGTACAAAACACCTCATGGGAAGCGTCTGCCCAGGGACATCTCCCTGCTTGCAGGTGGCGAAGAGCAGGTTTTACAAGCTATGATGTTTCCAGCAACATAATACTGGTGCTGCCCGTAGGATTAGGGGTCAATGCAGGCAGTTTATGAGCTTCCTAGAACACCTAGAGATCACACATTGTAATGTTTTAAGAACCTCAGTCACTTCTCACAAATCCACAGCTCCTTTCCCTTTGACATTCCCACAGCATGAAATTGAAGACTAAGGGAAGCGCTTTCCTTTCCAGCAAGTCCCTGAATGGACCTTCCTCCTGAAGTCCCCCCTTGAAAGTGCCCTGTTGGTGATCTGAAGCTTTGAGCAGCTCTGACCCATGCAGCACCATCTTGAGAGCAGAAGGACCCTTCCCTGCCCTGTCATGCCCTGCTGGTGATTGCTCCTTCCACCCACAGCTTCTCTCCACAGTGCCATGGGGAGCTCCCTGGGCAGATGGAACAGTCCCTGCCCTGGCACACAGAGCACCTTGGTTTCAGGGATCTCTGACTGTGCAGCAGGCAATCTGTGCTCTGGAGCACATCCTCCTCCATCACACCAGAAAAGCCAGGAGAGAGATTCATCCTTATCAGCTGTGGAACGTGTCAGCTTTAGGGGATCCCTTCAGGACTCACCAGCATTGCCTTGCACCCAGAGACTTACTGTGTGAAGAGCTGTGAAGACTTGTAATCCAGTGATTTTTTACCTCTCCTTCCAGCCCACATTGCCTTTACCCTCTCTCTGCCTCCCTCCTCTCCCCTCGCTGCCTGCAGGCAGTGCCCTCAGCCCTGCTGTGCTTTGCAGAGGAGCTGCTCCTGGCCAGATCTGACTCTTTCTAATGCTGCCCACTTGTTAGGAGCTCCCTCTATCCCAGGAGCCCAGTCCAGCTCAGCAGCAGAGGAGCAGCACAAGGCAGAACTTTCTCTGCCCCCTCTGGGCTCCCTCGAGGTGTCCCTGGGTCTCCAGGGCAACCTGCTGTGAAACAGGCTGAAGCAATCCCTGGTGTTCCCTCAGTTAGAAGAGACACTTCTTTCCTTCAGTTTCATTTCTCCTGTCTGAAAAATGCCTGTGTATAAGAATGACCTTTCTTGTACCATATTGAGGAAGTACAGAAGGATGGTGACAGGGAATGACCTCATTTCTCCAGACTGGGAGGATGTTTTCCATTGAGTGATTTTAGATATTTCATCCTGGGTCTTTTGACCTGGGGTTGGAAAGACATTCAGTTCTTTTGTCCGAGCCACGTCTCTGCTCTAAGCAAAGAGTTTGCATACGCTTTGGAAACTTGGCACCACGTTTGTTTAAGGCAGGGATGAACTGGTACCACAGCTGCAGGGTTTCAACCCCAATGGTCAGCAATGCCCTCATCCAGGGGCACAGGCAGGAGGAGCTGGAGCCATTCCTGTGGGAGACAGAGCTGTGACCTTGTCACAGAGCTCAAGACAGATGGCCTTCAAGAACAGCATCCTCCAAGATCAACAAGAGTCCAGACAAAGACTCAGTCTCAGACGGAAAGGCGATTCAAGAGCACCATAGTGAGCTGTGAGTATTTCAGGAACAGTTAAAGGAGAAAAAAGACCTGTGGCACTGCTGAATTTGGGAATAACGGGTGTGGACAGACCTGAAATTCCCTGTGTCCTCTTTGCCTCTGTCTTTCCCAGCAAGGTCTTCCAGGCCCCTGTGATTCAGGGCAGGACTCTGGAGGAGATCAGCCAGTGGTGGTGGGGATCACGTCAGGGATCATTTGAGCAAACACCATTCTTCCCATTCTCTTGGACAGGAGGGGCAGCATCCCAGGGATCTGAGTGAGCAGGACGATGTCACAGTGAAGCCACTCTCCATCACCTTCCAAAGGTCATGGAGACTGGGGGAACTCTCTGACAGTGGCACCATTGACACATAGAATGTCCTTTTAAAAAATGACCAATCGATGAGCAGGGGAACTAAAGCCTCTACCCCAGAATTTGTCCACATGGATCCCATTCTTGGGTGTCTGAAAGAGTGAGGATTCCCTTGGGTAGATTGTGTCTCACCATCCTTCTATTACCTGAGATTTGATGACCCAACTCTTCCATGACCTGGCTCTTCTATTACCTGACTCCTCATGACCCCCTATGACCTGACACTTAAATAAGACTGCTTTTCTATGATCTCATCTATCTATGACTCAAATCTTTTACAACCAGATGTCTATACAACCCTTCTATGACTCTCTTGTGACCTGTCTTCTATGTCCCAAATTTTCTATGACCCTTACACGACCTGAATCGCCCATTATTTTTTCTATGAGCAGAATCTTCTATAAAAAACTCTTCTATGAACTGACCTTTCTATTATCCAGCTCTATGACTCCTCTACGACCCAAATCCTCTATGATCTGAGCTTTTATGACTTGGCTCTTCTAAAGCACGAATCTTCTACGACCCAACTCTTCTCTGACCCTTCTGTGATGTTCTATGACTTGACTGTTCTGTGACCCAACTCCTCTATGACCCAAACAATCTATGAACCGACCCTTCTATAGTCCAGTCCTTATATGACCTGGCACTTCTATAATCTTAGTCTTCTATGACCTGATTCTTCTTCCATGACCAATCACTTCTATTATCCAAAAAACTTTTACAGTTCTATTACTTTACTGTTACAATTACTATTACTACACTGTTACTATTCTGTAGCACAAATATTCTATGACCTGAGAATTCTATGACCTGACCCTTCTATGATCCAACTCTGCTATGAGCCTTCTATGACCAACCTTTCTATGAACCTCCTATGACTGAACTCTTCTGTTACTCATCTATGACCTGACTGATCTATAACCTGACTGTTCTCTTACCCACCTCTTATATGACCAGGACCTAACCCTTCTATGGCCCAACAGTTCTATGACCTTTGATGACCTGACTCTTATCTGACTTGACTCTTCTGTGACTATTCTATGACACAAATCATCTATGCCGTGACACTTCTATGATCAAACACAGCTTTCTGTAACCTTGTATTCCCGAATGTTTCTCATCTCTTCTATGACACAACTTCTCTAGGATCCGATTCCTCCATGACCTGAATAATCTATGACCCAACCCTTCTACTCGCCAAACCTTATATGACCTGGGATTTTGTTGTCTTACTCTTCTATGACCCTTCTATGATCCAGTCCTTCCATTACACAAATAAACTCTCACTATCACTCAACTCTTCTATGATGTGAATCTTCTGTATCCTGAAACTTCTATGACCTGACTCTTCTTTGAACCTTCTATGACTAAGCTGTTCTATTACACCTCTATGACCCAACTCTCCTATAAACTGACTTTTCTGTCACCTGTCTCTTATATGACCAGACTCTTTTATGACTCAAGACTTCTATGACTTTCTATGACTAGACTATTCTCTGTCTCATCTATGATGTGACTTTCTATGGCCCAACTCTTCTATGATCCAACTGTCCTATGAGCTAACCCTACTTTCAACTTACACTTCTATGATGTGACTCCTCTATGACTTGACCCTTCTATTACTCAACAAGCCTTCTATTACTCAACATTTCTATGTATCTTCTACAACCAAACTCTTCTATAACCCTGCTGTTCTAGCAATCCTCTATGACCTTAGTCTTCTAAAGTCTGAGCCTTCTGTGAAATGAGCCTTCTCTGACCCAGCTCTTCTTTGATCCTTCTATGGCTTTCTACGCCCCAATTCTGTTAAGACACATCTATGACCCAACTCTTCTATGACTGAACTCCTCTATGACCTGAATTTGGTTTGGCAATGTGAGAATGTCCGTGACACCTCCACCATCGTAGTGACAGCCTGCTTTGCCTTCCCAGGGCCTGGGGTTCAGACCTGGGCCTTTCTGCTCTATCAAGCAAACCCAGGCTATTCTCAGCATTACAGCTGCCTGCACAGTGTCTTTGCCTGCCTGTAATCCTGGCCTCCAATTCTTGACTCTAATGAGTCCCTGGGGAGGCTTTGTCGGTAACGATCCTCACTGAGAGTAATTAATACTTCAACATTCTCTAAGTTTTGCTTTTGGCTTTGTGAGAAGGTTGTTCATTATCCTCTCATTAGGTAAAGTTCAAGGACTCATCACAAATACACCCTGGGTCTCATTAAAATACAGAAACCCTTACCAAGGTCTTTCCCTTCCTAGAGTTTTCTTCAGGTCTTGAAGCCTTGTACAGCTCACTGGAGTCATTTCCCAGTGTGGTTACAGAGGAAGATTTCAAAGTGTGCTGAATATTTTTTTTAACATAGTTTTTATTTCTTTTCATTCCAGAGAAGAGGTGACAGAACCATTCTCCAATTGATATTGATGCAGAATATATTTTCAGGAGGTCTAGGCAGCATGGAGAAGCAGTCCCTTGAGGTCTGACACTGCATGGACAGCCTCGCTCCTCACCTCCCCCACTCCACCATTTCTCTCATTGCGCCCCCTGGACTTGCATCCCTTTTCCTTACATTGAGGGGAAGGGTCATATGGTCACTGCAGGAAAGAATTGTCTCTCCCCAGCTGTGGGAGGGAACATCAGGGATTGCTTCAGCCTGTTTCACAACAGTGAGCTGGTTTGAGATATCTTTCCTAAGCTCTCCAACCGCTCAGTCTGCCTCTCTCCCAAAGCTTCCCCCCTTTCAAAGGAAAAAAAAACTACAGAGGAAGCCAAAATCACACTAAATACATGCCTTTATATATTTTTCTATACACAAAAAACTATACCGCAAGGATATGCGAAACAGCAAGGGAAGAGGGGAAGGGAAATGGGAAAAAGGAGAAAAAGGAACTGTATAAGACCCGTCATGCACAACTGTAACACCCAGTAAGTAACAAAGTAAAGAATCAATGAAGTCTGACCATAGCATGTCCCCTGTGGAGAGCCGGATGGCCAAATCTATTAAAAACTTTTCCGCAGTCTCGGCAGCAGACAGGACCAACGCAGGGACCTTCTGCTCCCCAACCTTGCAGGAAGAAGAAGAAGAGAGTGTACTCTCTTATCTTCACCTTATTTATATGTTGTGTTGTGTTGTGTTAAAGAAAGATACGGAATACTTCCATGGATTCTGACCTCCGTTGTTAAGGGAGGTCTGTAAAGGCCATTTTTAAGGAGAATCAATCCAATACATTCTCCACATTTTATTCGAGATCATTTCTTTAACGCAACTTCATTGTCTTAAGTCTATATCCCACGCATAGACATATATATATATATATATATAGTCCTTGTTTTACTCCAAAGTCAGTCACAGTTTTTGGTTTTAGGGCTAAAGAGTTCAAGCTCGAAACATCTGCTGGTGGCTATTTCTCAGGTAGTCATGAGAGTCTCGTGTAGTGCAGTGCTGGACCGGCTCAACTGGGCTTGGCTCATCACTGGACACTGGTATCCGCTGTGCTTAGGCCTTTCTCGTCTGGTGTTATCTTCTGTAAAACTCAATTCAAGACACTAAATTAGCTTTTCCCCAAGGACAGATTTCCTTGAGGCACACACTGGTACTCTCCATCCTTCCTCATTACCCACCAGGTATTTCCAGGCCCTTGAGTAAAAACAATCCCACGAATGGGTTTGTCTTTGCCTGAGGGTGGAGTAATCCAAATGGCCTTACCCAACATACCCCTCAGATGGATCACTGGAACTTTGTCTCCATCTACAGCGAGGAGGGATTCTGCTTGGGCAGGACCAGCTCGGTTGACAGAGCCCCTGGTGTTAACTACCGAGGTGGCCTTGGCTAAGTGCTTATCCCAGCTTTTAAAAGTTCCTCCACCTAGTGCCTTTAAAGTTTTTTTTAAAAGTCCATTACACCTTTCGAATTTCCAGTAGCGGGTGCATGATATGGAATGTGATATAGCCATTCAATACCATGCTCCTGTGCCCAAGTGGCCACTAAATTGTTTTTAAAATGAGTCCCATTGTCTGACTCGATACGTTCTGGAGTGCCATGTCTCCACAGGATTTTTTTCTCAAGACCCAGAATAGTATTTTGAGCTGTTGCATGTGGTACTGAATATGTCTCTAACCAACCTGTGGTTGCTTCCAGGATGGTAAATACATAGAGTTTACCTTGGCGGGTCTGTGGCAACGTAATGTAATCAATCTGCCAGGCCTTCCCATATTTATACTTATCCCAATGTCCACCATACCACAGGGGCTTCAACCTTTTTGCCTCTTTGATAGTGACACAGGTTTCACAGTCTTGGATAACCTGAGAAATAGTGTCCATGGTTAAATCCACCCCTCGGTCTCGTGCCCATCTATAGGTGGTATCTCGGCCTTGATGACCTGAAGCATGATGGGCCCATCTCCCTTCTGCTGCCAGTCTAGGTCTACTTGTGATACCTTGATCTGTGCAGCTCGGTCTACCTCTCTGTTATTAGCTTGTTCCTCATTAGCTCGACCCTTGAACAAGGGCATCTATATAGCGGACTCTCACATTCAGGTTCTTCACTCTGGCAGTGATGTCTTGCCACAGATCAGCAGCCCAGATGGGTTTCCCTCTATGACTCCAATTCATCCTTTTCCACTGGTCTAGCCATCCCCATAGGGCATTGGCTATCATCTATGAATCGGTGTATAGGTAGAGCCTTGGCCATCGTTCTCTTTCTGTGATGTCTAGGGTCAATTGGACAGCTTTGAGCTCTGCGAACTGACTCGATTTGCCTTCACCTTCAGTGGCTTCCGCCACTCGTTGTGTGGGACTCCAAGCAGCTGCTTTTCACTTCCAGCTCCTCCTTACAATACTGCAGGAACCATAGGTTAAAAGGGCATAGGGTGTCTCTTCATCTGTCAACTCATTATATGGTGGAGCTTCTTCAGCTCAACTCACTGGTTCTTCTTCATCTGCTGGACTGAAGTTCCGTCCTTCAGGCCAATTAGTTATAATTTCCAAAATTCCAGTTCCCACTTCAGACACGTTGCATAATCAAAGCAATCCACTTGATCCACATAGCATTGGTGGCATGATACATAGAGGGCACCTTCCCTTTGAACATCCAGCTCAGCACTGGTAATCAAGGTGCCAGGAAGAGCTGTGCTTCAGTACCAATCACCTTTGAAGCTGCTGGTATGCCTTCATATGCCGCTAAGATTTCTTTTTCCATAGGGGTGTATTTGGCCTCAGAACCTCTGTAGCTTCGGCTCCAGAAACCCAGTGGTCGCCCTCGTGTCTTGCCAGGCACCTTTTGCCAGAGGCTCCAGGAGGGACCTTTATCTCCAGCTGCAGAGTAGAGTACATTCTTTACATCTGGTCCCATCCTGGCTGGTCCAAGAGCCACGGCATGTGCAATTTCTTGCTTAATCTGCCTGAAAGCTTGTTGTTGTTCAGAACCCCATTGGAAATCATTCTTTTTACGCGTCACAAAATAAAGAGCGCTTACAATCTGGCTGTACTCTGGGATGTGCATCCTCCAGAAGCGTATGGTTCCCAGAAAAACTTGGGTCTCTTTCTTATTTGTCGGTGGAGCCATTGCCACGATCTTATTGATGACATCAGTTGGAATCTGGCTCTTTCCATCTTGCCATTTCATCCCCAGGAATTGGATGTCTCTGGCAGGTCCCTTGACTTTGCTCTTCTTTATGGCAAAACTGCCCTAGAGGAGAATCTGGGTAATCTTCTGTCCTTTGTCAAAGACCTCTTCCGCTGTGTCCCCCCATACAATGATGTCATTGATATACTGGATATGTTCTGGGGCCTTACCTTTCTCTTGTGTAGCCTGAATCAGTCAATGACAGATGGTTGGACTGTGCTTCCACCCCTGGGGCGGTCGTTTTCAGGTGTATTGAACATCCCTCCAGATGAAAGCAAACTGTGGCCTGCACTCTGCAGCTAATAGAATGAAGAAAAATGCATTGGCAATGTCAGTAGTGGTGTCACCACTTCGCAGTCTTGGACTCCAGCTTGTACTGAAGCTCCAACATATCTGGTTCTGCAGCACTCAATGGTGGTGTGACTTCATTTAAGCCACAATAGTCCACAGTCAGTCTCCATCCTCCATCAGACTTGTGTACAGGCCAGATAGGGCTATTGAAGGGTGAATGGGTTCTGCTGACCACCCCTTGACTTTCCAGCTTCCGAATCATCTTATGGATGGGGATCGCAGCACTACGATTTGTCTGATACTGTCACCGGTGTACGGTTGTCATGGCTATTGGCACTTTTTGATCTTTAACTTGCAGCAATCCCACTGCAGAAGGGTCTTCTGAGAGGCCAGGAAGGGCAGACAATCGCTTGGACTCCTCTTCAGTCACTGTGGCTACACAGAAAGCCCAGCGTTACCCCTTCGGGTCCTTGAAGTATCCTCTTCTTAGGCAATCTGTACCTAGAATGCAAGGCCCCATCACAATGGAATGCTTTTCCCATTGGTCTCCTGTCAAGCTTATGTCGGTCTCTACAACTGACAACTCCTGAGACCCTCCTGTCACTCCAGAAATAGAAACAGTCTCTGTACTCTTATGCTCTGATGGTATTAAAGTACACTGGGCACCAGTATCTATCAAAGCTCGGTATCTCTGAGGATCCGACGTGCCAGGCCATCGAACCCACACAGCCCAGTAAACCCGATTGTCTTCTTGGTCCCTCTCCTTCTCCTGGCAGAAGACAGGGCCCCTGTATTGGTGTTGATCAGAGTAACCATTGTTGGACTTTGACTTTGGGTTCTTGGACACTTTTTTGCCATCAGGTAGGTGGGTCTCCATCTTCTTGCCTTTTGGCAATTGTGGTTGCTTGTCTAAAGATTCTACGTCTATCACGTAGACAACTTTCTGTAAGAGACTGTAAAAGACTCTCTTAGGTGACTGTCTCAACCTTGCTGACACTTGAGACCATAAACCAGGCTGGAACTTTATGGTTGTGCTGGCATCTGGTACGGAGCTTCCAAAGAGCCTGGAGAGGCCATCTTCTGTTTATGCAAGAGATAACCTAATCCCTCCTGTGAAGCACCGAGGTGCCAGGGAGCTGGACCGAGGGGCCTGGAGACCCTCGAAGACCTCTCCCACAATGTATGTGTATCATCACCAAGTGGAAGAGATGGTTAAGATGCTGTAAAATAGGAGAAACGATCAACATCGAGTGGAAGAGCTCCCCCACCAAACATTGAAGCAGGACCTGCAGGACGCCGCTGGATCCGTGGTGGTAGCTATACTATCTCTCCCTCTTCCTCTCTTTTTCTCTCCTTCTCCCCTTCCCTGTTCCTCTCATCTCTTTCGCATAGGTTAGAATAAACTATAATGTTTGATTGTGACATTTGACCTCGTTTGTGTCTTAATTTCACCCTTGGGATCATTTCAAACCCTCTCAGATCAGTAACGGATCGAGACAGCTGGACAATCACCAAACATGAAATTAAACAATGGCAAGTGCTGGGTTCTGCACCTGGGACACGGAAACCCTGGATACATGGACAGACTGGGGTGTGAGAGGCTGGAGAACAGCCCTACAGAGAGGGACCAAGGAGTTCTGGTCGACAGCAATTTGAACATGAGCCAACAGTGAGCCCTGGCAGCCAAGTGGGCAACAGTGTCCTGGGGTGCATCCAGCACAGCATCGCCAGCAGAGGAAGGGAGGGGATCGTCCTCCTCTACTCTGCACTGGTGAGGCCCCACCTAGAGTACTGGGAGCAGTTTTGGGTGACACAGGATAAAAAGGACATCAAACTCCTGGAGAGTGTTCAGAAGAGGCCGCAAGGCAGGAGAAGGGTCTAGAGGGGAAGTCATGAGGAAGGGCTGAAGTCACGTGCTCTCTTCAGCCTGGAGAAGAGATGGCTGTAAGGGGATCTCAGAGATGTTTGCTGCCTTCTCACAAGGGAGGGAGGTGAAACAGGTGCTGACCTCTTCTCTCTTGTGACCTGTGATAGGACTCGAGGGAATGGCAGGACGATGTGCCAGGGGAGGGTTAGATTGGATATTAGGAAGAGGTTCTTCGCTCAGAGGGATGTGAAGCACTGAAAAATCTCCCCAGGAAAGCAGTCATGGTACCAAGTCTGCCAGCGTTCAAGAAGCATTTGGACAATGCCCTCAGCCACAGGGTGTGAATATTGGGATTGTCCTGTGTAGGGATAGGAGTTGGACTCAATGAACTTTTGGTGTCCTTTCCAGCTTGGGTAATTCTATGTTTGTATGATTCTGTCATTCTATGATTCTTTGACCCAATCCTTCTATGAAACTTTCACAACTGAACTCTTAGATTACTCCTCTATGATCCGACTCATCTATAATCCAACTATTCTGTGACCCATCTCTTATATGACCAGGACCTTCTATGACACGAGTCTTCTATGACACAATCCTTCTTTGACCTTCTATAACCCAACTATTCTCTGATTCTTCCAGGACACGACTTTCTATGACCCAACTCTTCTATGATTTCACCCTGCTATGATCTTTCTACGACCTGAACCCTCTATGATGTGACCTTTCCATGAGTCAGCTCTTCTATAGTCTTCTATGACCCGACAATTCTATCACCCCACTCTTCTTTGACTCCCCTATAACTCAGTTCTTCCGAAACCTGAGCATTCTGTGAACCAAGCCTTCTATGATCTGACTCTTCTCTCACCCTTCTATGGATTTTTGTGACCCAAATTCTCTATGTTTTTCCATGACCCAGCTCCTGTGTGACCCAGATCCTCTATGAGCTGAATAATCCATGACCATGCTCTTCTATGACTCAACCCTTATATGAACCCACCTATCTATTACCTGACTCTTCTATTACCCGACTCTTCTATAACTCTTCTACGGCCTGAACCTTCTCTGACCCTTCTGTACCCTGATTCTTCTATGACTCGATTCCTATTTCAACCAACTCTTCTATGACCCTTATATGATCAAAAGTTTCTGAAAGTCAAATAAATTCTAATGCTTTATTGATTTGACTCTTTAACGACACAAATATTCTATGACCCTTTTATGATCTGAATCTTTTATGACTTGAGACTTCTATGACCCAACATTTTTACAAACCTTCTATGACCCAATAGTTCAATGAAAAAACAAAAAATTTTACTCTTGCATTACTTCTCTATGACCCGACTCTTCTATGACCTGATTCTTCTCACACCCAAGGTTTCTGACTCTTCTATTACCAGAATTTTGACCCTGCCTTTCTATAACCCAACTGTTCTGAACCTGCAGGGAACTGTGTGTGAGACCCTTGGCATCCCACAGAAATCTACAGGCCTATGTTTAGAATGAAATGGAATAACTGCTCCAGATTGGATTCAGCAATGTGAGAATGTCCATGACACCAGGGTCATTTAGTCACAGCCAGATCTGCCTTCCCAGGGCCTGAGGGTCAGGGATTGGATTTTCTGAGCATTACAGTCACCTACAGAGTGCCTTTGCCTCCCTGCAATCACGGCCTCAAACTGTCTGTTCTAACAAGTCCCTGACTATGACTTTGTCAGTAACGAGTCTCAACTGGCACCAACTAAAACTTAAAGTACTTTTGTTTTGCTTTTGAGTTCTTGAGAGGTTTCATCAATCTCCTCTTAGTAGCTGACGTTCAAGGACTACAGAGGCAATAACCTTGGGCCTCATTAAAATACAGAAAGTGTTAATGAGCTCTTTATCTTCCGTACTATTGTTCAGGTCTTCAAGTTTTATACAGCTCATTGGAATCATTTCCCAGTGTGGTTAAAGAGGAACTTTTCAAAGTTCTGCTTAAAGTTTGTATTTCGCTATATTTTGTTTCAGAGAACAGGTGACAGAAGCATTCTCCAATTGACGTTGTTGCAGAGTGTCTTCTCAGAGGGGTGGGCAGCATGGAGAAGCAGTTCCTTGAGGTCTGACACTGCATGGACAGCCTTTCTCCTCACCACCCACATCCCACCATGTCTTTCATTGCCCCCACAGGACTTGCATCCCTTTTTCTTTCATCAGACTTCCCTGCACTCTAGAGCTGAGGGTTCCAGCTCCATGGCACCATGTCCCTCTGCTTTCCTTACAGATCTGGCTGCTCACAGGCACAGGAGAATAAGAAAAGCAAAACGTGATAAAGTTTTATAAACAACAAATCCCCTCCTCACCCACATGCTCAGCACAAGCTGTCTCTGATGAGGCTGCCTTTCTGCAAGTGACAAACATAGGAGAAATGTTGAGATAGACACAGAAAGGGTAGATATAAACATAACTAAAAACTTGGGTGAAGAGACAATCAGACTGGTGAGAGACAGGCAAGCTTTGAACTGCCTGAAGCTCAAAGCAGCACCTGGGTAGGTGAGAGTTCTCTGAATGAACAGAGAATGAGAGAAGGAGAAAATCAAGGAAGAATGGAATCGGCAATTGCCTGTAGAGTCTGAGTCTGCAAAGATGACATCAGATATGGCCACGGGATGAGGAGAGCTGAGGGGATTGGAAAGATGAGGGACATTAAATGAACAGTATGACAGGAAGAACAACGATGAGAAAGATGCAAGGCAAGCTCAATATTTCTTTGGAGAATTTTGAAAGGTCCTGAGATCTTTTGAGGTCTTATGAGTAAGGACAAGCAAAGGTTTCACTCATCTGTGAAAAGGGACAAAAGTTTAACTTAGGGAACCTCAGGATGCACAAAATCACTTTGGTGAGGAGTGACCATGGAATGAGTGCTTTTGGGTGACATTTTGAGCTCCTGAAAGAGACAAACATCGTCATGGATTCACCAAGGGTAAATCATGCCTCACCAGCCTGGTTACCTTCATTATGGGTGTCCCGGACTGCATCCAAAGCAGTGGGACCAGCAGGGTGGGGGAGGGGATTCTGTCCCTCTCCTCTTCTCTGGGGAGACCCGACCTGGAATCCTGTGTGCAGGTATTGAGTCCTCAACATAGGAAGACAGGAATCTGTTAAAGCAAATCCAGAGGAGGCCACGGAGTTGATCTGAGAGGAGAAGCACGTCCAGTATGAGGACAGGCTGAGAAAGTTGGGGTTGGAAGTATCCCTGGACATTTTCAAAGCCATGTTGGATGAGGCTTTGAGCACTCTGATTCAGTGGGAGTGCCCCTGGCCATGGCGGGGAGTGGAACTGGATGGGCTTTAAAGTTCCTTCCAACCCAAACCATTCCATGATTCCATTATAACAGACATCTGGCTTATCAAGAGTTTGCCATTTCAATAGCACCTCTGTGGCTCTTTGGGGCAGGAATATGCTCCTGACTTCTGAAGGTTCTTGTGATGACAATAGTGACTTAATAGGCAGCAGATCAATTATGCAGCTGCATCTACTGTCAGGTGTGGTGAAGGAGCTGTTTGGCAATGAATGGACAGCTGGCAGATGAAGATGCTTATGATGTCACTGGTGGCTCTGCAGCAAGTAGAGCATAAGCATGCACATGGTTTCTGCAGCTTTCTGTGATGTCACAGGTGGCTGAGACAGTGCTAAGACAAGAGAAGGCTCCTGGTTTGTGCAGCTGCTTCTGTTGTCACTGATGGCTGCGGAGCTGATGGGCCATGAGTGTGCAGCTGGTACTGGTGCTTATGATGTCACACATGTGTGATCAAATCACAGGGCAGGAGCAGTGTCGCGGCTTTTGATGGCACTTGTGAGGTCAGAGGGGGCTGAGTGTGTGAAGGGGCTGGAAAAGGCACCTTGCCTGTGTGGGCACTTTATAGGTAACTCATGGCTGAGAAGCTGTTTGGGTACAGACACTGGGCTGGTGTTTTTCCTCCTCACGTCACTTTGGCCTGAGCAGCAGGCTGGGTGTGAGAAGTGACCTGGCTTGTGCAGGTGTCTGTGAGGTCATGAGTAGGCGAGTAACTGATAGAGCTGGAGAGTGGGGTCTGGCTCTTAAACTCCTTGTGATGTCTATCACGTTTGAGTGAGTGACAGGGCTGGAGAAGGTACCTGGTTTGGTACAGTGCTTGTGCTGTCACTGGTGTCCATGTGGCTGATTGAGGATGAGAAGTCAACTGTTGTGTTGATTTGGGTTGGGGTAAAGTTGAAAACGCTCCTGCCAATGTAATGAATGAATTCTTTGTTTCGCTTTGCTCGCATGCACAGCTTTTCTTTACTTATTCTACTGTCTTTATCTCAGCCCATGAATATTCTGAATTTTACCCTTCCAATTCTTTCCTCCATCCCACGGGGAAGAATGGGTGAGTGGCTGTGTGGTGCTGAGCTGTCTAGTGGTGTTAAACTGTGACAGTCCTTTGTGGCATCCAACAGGGATTCAAAGGGTTCGATGTGAACCACCCTCACCCTAATAAATAGAAAAGGCCTGTAATGACTTGCATGAAAACTGTTCTGCATGAGATCATCAGTTTATTGCTTCAGCAAACTTTCCAATAATCAGTTTCCACACTGCATCCTTGAGCTCCTAATTCCTCAAGCTCCAGATGATGGTTTTCACAGCTGGAGACACCGCTGAGTAGAGAACTGACACGACCAGATACAGGGATGGGGAGGAGATGGAGGGGGTTTCAAGCAGGCAATTGTGCCAGTGCTGAGAAACAGGGAGACCACAGCCAGCTGAGGGAGGCACGTGGAGAAGGCTTTGTGCTGTCCCTGCTCAGAGGGGTCCTCAGCACAGCCCTGAAGATCTGAACACAGGACACCACGATGTCCCTGTAGTGCCTTTTTTTGCATTGGTGCCCAAAGCAGAGTTGGTGACAAAGCAGAGGTTTGGCTGTTGCTGAACAGGGCTGGTCCAGCATCAAGATCTTCCATGTTTTTTGCTCTGCTCTGTACCAATGGGTGAAACCCCTCTTCACCGTCCGCCATGGTCCTTCAAGTGGTGGATGTGGCTGATGAATTGGGAGCAACAGAATCATTTGAGCCTGGAAGAAAGTGTGATGTGAACGGGCTTCAATAGTTTATTATTATTTCTCACAATCCAAACATTTTGTAACTGGCAATAAATTAAATGGAATAAATTAAATTAAATTGGTATTTGGCCAGTCAACACATGTTTTCTAGTGACGGTAATTGGTCACTGACCTCCTTCGCTTTCTCTTGGCCATAGAGCTTTTCTGGTTTATTTTCTCCCTTTATCCCCTTGAGTCAGGGCAGGGAGGTGTGGAGTTTTAGAAGACCAAGGACATGTTCTGGGCAATCCAGAGCAGCAGGATCTTAGCCTGGCTAAGGCATAGAGATATCAGCTGGCCTTGCAGGAATGTTGTTGCTAGGACACCTGCAAGAGGAATTTGGCAAGATAAACAGCCTAGCAAGTGAAAAACAAGAAAGGGGGGCCTTGAGCAGGATCTGAAACTTACAACAGAGGTGGATGGACAGTAGAGACTGACCTATTGCAAAGAAGCATTATTCGAGTGAACAGCACATGTTAACCAATCGTTCTTATTGTTACGCGTGAAAGTAGATAAGCTAGAGTACATAAGCATTAGCAGTAAAGCAATAAACTTGGCTTCTCTCTGATCACATTGATCATGTGATGAGTCCGTGACTTCTGAGTCAACAATCTTTTGCTCTCCTGGTGGCTCCTGACATTTCCCTGAAGGACAGGAAATCAGCCATCAGCCCTTCCATATGTGACACAATCCCCAGCAGATGATTCCTGGATGTTCAGGATCTCCAGTGGCACTGGGCACTCCCAGGTCAAACCTCATCCCAACCCTCATTCCCTTACATTACACCCCATGCCCTCATTCCCCAGGTACTTTCAGTACCCAAGCACATCATCGAGTTTTTCAGCCTGAGATTTCCTGAGCGTATTTTGCAACCTGATTTGAGAAATGAAGCCTGAGCTTCACATATGGCTCTGCTGAACCCTCTTTAATTACATAAATACCACACCTTTGGCATCTAGAATGGTGATAAAGCCTTTTAAAGAAGGTCTCCACATCAAACAGACTAGGTTCATCCTCAGGAGAAGCAGGATGATGGAAAATATTTGCACGCAGACGTTTATAACTACAGTGACCAACAGATAAATATTGCCTGAGGTAAACTGAAGACACATGGACACCTCGTTGCTGATAAAATGTTACTAGTTGAGTCAGTTTCTTCAGGGCATCCTTTATCTCCTGATTCCTCAAACAGTTGATAAGGGCATTCACAGTTGGAGGAACTACTGAGTACAGAACTGACACCACCAGATCCGGGGATGGGAAGGAGATGGATGGGGTGTCCAGTGCACCACCATGGCAGTGCTGAAATACAGGGGGAATACAGCCAAGTGCGGGAGGCAGGTGGAAAAGTCTTTCTGCTGGCCGTGCTCAGAGGGGATCCTCAGCACGGCCCTGAAGAACTCCACATAAGACATCACAATGAAAACAAAACAACCAAACACTAAAGACACACCAAACACAAGAAGTCCAACTTCCCAGAAGTAGAAACCTAAGCAGGAGAACTTGAGGATCTTGAAAAGTTCACAGAAGAGCTGTCCACAACGTTACCTTGACAGAGGGGCAGTGAAAATGTATTGGTTGTGTGCAGGTCGTGACACAAGCTCTGCTGCCCAGGAGGGTCCTGTAGTGCAGGGGTCTGCAGATGGCAACATAGTGGTCTTAGGCCATGACCGTGAGAAGTGAAGTGTCTACTGACAAGAAAATGAGAAAAAAAAATGAGCTGTGCAGCACATCCTGCGTAGGAGATGGCCCTGGTGTCTCAGAGGGAATTGGTCATGGATTTAGCCATCTCCAGTGGTGGAGATGAAACCCAGGTCAATAATAGAGAGGCTGAGGAGGCAGAAGCACATGGAAGTGTGGAGGTGGTGATCACAGGCTATAGCAGTGTTGATGAGGCCATTGCCAAGGAGGGCAGCCAGGTAGATGACCAGAAGAGCCAGAAGTGCAAAAGCTGCAGCTCCACAGTGTCTGAAAAAGCCAGGAGCAGGAACTGGGTGATGGAGTGGCTGTTGGACATTTCCTGACTCTGGGCACGGGGCACTGCCATAGGAGGAAAAGACAGTGAAATTTATGGGAGACATCTCTGAGCTAAATCAAAGCCATTTCCCATTCACCCTCCCCGTCTTACACACTCTCTCCTTCTTCCAGCAGCATTTCCTTCATCTCCATGCCTGGAGCCCTGCTTGGTGCTGGCTGAATGTGCCGTGAGGAGCAGGGCCTCTGCAGAGCAGGGCCTCTGCCTACTGGTGCCGAGGAGTCATAGAATCACCCGAGATGGAAGGGACTCAATAGGATCACCCAATACAATTCATATGCCTAAATACGACACTCTCAACATTCACACCATGTGACTGAGAGCAGTGTCCAAATGCTTCTTGAACGCTGGCAGACGCAGTGCTGTGACTACTTCTCTGGAGACCTGTTTCAGTGCTCCACCACCCGCTGGGTGAAGAACCTCTTCCTAATATCCAGTCTCAGCCTCCCTGTCTCATCTTTCTGCCATTAGCTGTGGTCCTTTCACAGATTGCAAGAGAAAAGAGGTCAGCAGCTCTTTCACCTCCTTCCCTTGTGAGAAGGCAGTAAACAGCTATGAGATCCCTTCTTGATGTCCTCTTCTCCAGGCCAAACAGACCAAGTGACGTCAGCTTTTCCGCATATGACTTCCCCTCCAGACCCTTCTCCTGCCTTGTGGCCTCCTCTGGACACTCTCCAATAGTTTGATGTCCTTTTTGTCCTGTTGCCCTGAAAACTGCACCCAGTTCTCGAGGTGAGGCCTCTCCACTACATAGCAGAGCAGGACGATCACCTCCCTCATCTGGCTGGTGATGCCGTGTTTGATGCACCCCAGGACATGGTCACCCCTCTTGGCTGCCAGGGCTCACTGTTGGCTCATGTTCAACTTGCCGTCAACCAGATCCCCCAGGCTCTCCAGCCTCTCAGACCACAGTCTGTCCCAGTATCCAGGGTTGCCGTGCCCCAGGTGCAGAACTCAGCACTTGCTCTTGGTGAATTCCCTGCTGTTGGTGATTGTCCAGCTCCCCAATCTGTCAAGATCCCTCTGCAGGGCCTCTTTGGCACCAAGAGTGTTCGTGGGTCCCCCCAATTTTATGTCATTGGCAGACTTTGTCAATCAGCCTTCAAGTCTTTCATCCAGGTCATTTATGAAGAGCACTGGCCCCGGGATGGAGCCTTGTGGGACCCCACCAGTGACTGAGCGCCAGCATGATGTGACCCCACTCACTGTGACTCTTCGAGCCCAACCAATCAGCCAATTGTGCACCCAATGCATTGTGTGTTTATCCAGCTGTATTCTGGACATTTTATTAATGAGAATCCTGTGAGAGACAGGATCAAAGGCTTTGCTGAAATTCAGAAAAATGACACCGACCGGTTTTCCCTGATTGACCAAGTGGGTGACCCTGTCAGAGAAGGACCTTAATTTTGTAAGGCAGGACTTTTCCTTTGTAAACCCATTCCGGCTGTGACCAATGACTGCATTGTCTTTCAGACACTTCTTTCCTGTAATGTCATTTCTTGCCTCTGAAAAAGTGTTACATCCAAGAATCACCTTCTCATTGTCCCTTACACAGGACACCCAAACAGTGACAGGGAAGGATCTCATATACCACTTCTGATGGAAGGGATTCAGCCTCTCTTCCATATTTGTGGTCCTGGAGTGAGACTGGACTCAGCTGCTCCCTATGCGCAGCGCAAACCCACAGGTGCTGGGATTCATCTTGCCTCGGTTCAGGTGTGCACACAGCAGACACCTGCACGAGAGATCCTTCTCTCAGCTCCCACACTGATTGCTGGAGATGGAGGCCAGGACTGACATGGTCACACACAATGAGCTGGTGACATTGGAAGAGCCAGAGTTGGTGTAAGATACACAGTGCTTGCTGGAAGCTCCAGCAGTGCAATGCTGAGAGACAGAGCAGCATCTGGAGGAAGGTTTTTGAAGTCTGGTGAGAAATCTCTCTGGTCAATTGAAATGGCAGGAGATGACCACTTTTAAGATGATAGACCTTTCCTTTTTTTTATTTTCTGGGCAGTTTATGTCAGGAATTAACCCAATGAAATAATGACAGGTGGCACAGGGAAAGCTCAGTTCCTCTCTTTCTTTCCATTGGCTGAAATGACCAGATCTCCATTGAGTACAGTGATGGTGGTGCCATGAACATTCTCACATTGCCAAACCAAATTGGCAGCAGTTACTACATTTAATTCCCAAAACAGGCCTTAGAGTTCCATGAGATGTCAAGGCTCTCACACACAACTCCATGCAAGTGGCAGGGCCAGCAATGGTTCTGTACAGGACAGCCACTCCCTTTCAGAGCGAGTGTGTTACAGACACATCAGACAGAAGTGCAGACAGATTCAGTGCCTCTGTGCAAGAAACTGATGGCCACCATTGAAATGTGTCCAGATCTGCCCCTTCTCTGTCCAGCAGATGTAGAGCAGTCCAGGAATAGGGCGCAGGTCACACTGGGTTCTCAACGTGTGTGCCTCCCCTTTCAAACTTCATGTTTTTCTCTCTGCCAACATTTGTTCACCCCATGGATCACACAGTCAAGGAACAGGTAAACCATCTTCACAGTGAGCCTGTCAACAACATCTTCTTATTCATAGAATTATAGAATCGGAGAAATCACGTATGGAAAAGACCTGTAAGGCCATTCAGTCCAGTTGCCATCCCTGTACCACTGGGACTACTAAACCATGTTCTGAACTGCCAAGTCTACACACTTTTTGAACACTTCCAAGGAAGAAGACTGCAGCATTGCCCTGAGCTGGCTCTTACAAAGCTTCACCGCTGTTTTAGTTAAGACTTCTTTTCCTAATATCCTATCTAAACCTCCCCTGACACAACTGGAGGTCGTTTCCTCTCATCCTATCATTTGTTACTTGGGAGCAGAGACCAACACTTTCCTCATCACAACCTCCTTTCAGGTAGTTGTAGAGAGCAATGAGGTCTCTCATCAGTGTCTTCTTCTTCAGACCCTTAATCAGGTCCATTGCCCTTCTCTGGATGTGCTCCAGAAAGTCCAAAGTTTTCTTGTAGTGAGGGGCCAAAAACTGAACCCAGAACTCACATTACGGCCTCAGCAGTGCCAATTACAGGAGGATGATCCCTTCCCTACTCCTGCTGGACACAGCATTTCTGATACAAGCCAGGATGCTTTTGGCCTTTTTCACCACCTGTCTAACGTCCAGCAACTGTCAACCAGCACCTCCAGCTCCTTTTCCACTGGGCAGGTTTCTAGCCACTCTTCCCCAAGACTGGACTGCTGCAGGGGGTGGTTGTGACTGAAATGGAAAACCTGGCACTTGGAGTTTTTGAACGTATTGGCCTTGACCCATCGATCTTGCCCATCCAGCTCCCTCTGCTCCACTTACTCTTGAGCAGGTCGACGCTCCTGCCCAATCCTTTTAGGACACAGAAGAGCTGGGTCATAGAAGGGATGGGCCCCAGAAGAATCAGGTCACAGGATTCAAGTCTTAGAAGAGTCAAGTCATAGAAGGGTTGATTTATAGAGGAGTTGGATCCTAGAACAGTCAGGTTATAGAAGGGTTAGAAGGGTCTGGTCAGGGATTGTCTCTGCTGGACCTTAATGTGTCTTGCAGGAGGCCTGGCTGTGTGAGGACACTGCAGCACATCCCAACCCTGCACACTCACACTGCTTTTATCTGTTCATTGGTGTTTTCATCTGTCAGCCTTTCTTGGCAGAGGCCATGAATGAGACCATAGAAGAAGACCTAAACCTCCAGGCACTGCCCTGAGGAGATCCCCTTTCTTTATGGAAAGGCTGTTGTGGAGGCCAGCTCTGTCACACAAGTGCCCGCTGCCGGTCCCTGCCTGCAGTCACAGCATGACCACGCAGCACGGCTGTTACCAAGCTGCCAGAGCACGCAGGCCTTAGAACAAGGCAAAGGATCATGAGGAATGTGTGGAAGTGAAAGAGAATGGCTCTGGGAGATCAACTGCTGGTGCTACCTGGCAGTGCTGCTGAACTGGGACTCTTTTACTTTCTGCCCATACACACGAGAACAATCCTTGTTGCTCTGAAAGGCCTTGGACAAGAGAATTCAGGACAAAAGAAGTCATTGAAAGGCATTTTTTTTTAACATAACAGCTCAGCTCCTCATTTACACAGCAAAGAAAACTAGACACTGAATGAGAAAGAGACTGAGTACCAGAATAAGAAAAGCAGCAACAAAACCAAAATTAAAATAGTTTGTGCTTTAATGGATATGTTATAACTGATTTTCAGAAGAAGATTAGCCATTTATTGCTTCAGAAAAACACCCAGTTATCGATTTCCAAATGGCATCTCTTATTTCTTGGTTTCTCAAGCTGTAGATGAGGAGATTCACTGCTGGAGGCACCACCGAGTACAGAACTGCCACCACCACGTCCAGGGATGAGGAGGAGATGGAGGGAGGCTTGAGGTATGCAAACATGCCAGTGCTGACAAACAGAGAGACCACCGCCAGGTGAGGGAGGCACACGGAAAAGGCTTTGTGCCGCCCCTGCTCAGAGGGGTTCCTCAGCACAGCCCTGAAGATCTGCACATAGGACATCACAATGAAAATCACAATGAAAACAAAACAGACAAAAGTTACTAAGAGACTGACCACAAGAAGCCCAGCTTCCCTAAAGTAAGAACCTGAGCAAGAGAGCTTGAGGATCTGGGGGATTTCACAGAAGAACTGTTCCACAGCATTGCCTTGGCAGAGGGGCACTGAAAATGTATTGGCTGTGTGCACCAGAGCATTGAGAAAGCCAGAGCCCCAGGCAGAAGCTGCCATGTGGACACAAGCTCTGCTGCCCAGGAGGGTCCCGTAGTGCAGGGGTTTGCAGATGGCAATGTAGCGGTCATAGGACATGACAGTGAGGAGAGAATGCTCTGCTGTCATCAAGAAGAGGAAAAAAAAGACCTGTGCAGCACATCCTGCATAGGAGATGTCCCTGGTGTCCCAGAGGGAATTCACAGTGGATTTCGGCAAAGTAGTAGAGATGGTGCTCATATCAAGAAGGGAGAGGTTGAGGACGAAGAAGTACATGGGCGTGTGGAGGTGGTGGTCCCAGGCTATGGTGATGATGATGAGGCCGTTTCCCAGGAGGACAGCCAGGTAGATGCCCAGGAAGAGCCAGAAGTGCAAGAGCTGCAGCTCCCGTGTGTCTGTGAATGCCAGGAGGAGGAATTGGCTGATGGAGCTGCTGTTGGACATCTGCTGTTTCTTTGCAGGGAGGCACTATTCAGAAAACCAATGGACAATGAAAAGTTAGGACAGGCTTTTCAAGTAAGGAAAAAAAAATCTTCTCTGTTTTATTTTTTTTTTTTCCAAGATGCTCCTGCCCTGCCTGGGGAATCTGCTTCAGAAGCAGAAATCCCCTACATATCTCTTGGAAGTTCTGTGTCTCAAAAGCTTTCACTTTCACTTCGTGTTGTGTGAAGCAAGCTGGTCTCTCTATGAGCCTTGTTCCCAACTGCCCTGTGCTTGTATGTGCTTCAGTTGAAGGATGGTCACACTTGTATGTTCCCCTTAAAGGGACCAGACCCTGATGAGAGTCCAGGAGTTTGGATTCAAAGCTCATATCCCCAGATTTCTCCCTCTTCCACAGAGTGTCTGAGGGCAAACAACATACTCTTCCAGACAAGGACACTCATGACATGTTTCAGCTGCCCACTTACAGCTGTTCCACACCGTCGTTCCATGGTCTGAACACCTCTGGGGCTGCTTTATGGGTAGCTCAGAGATGACAAAGATGCTGTGAGACAGGGCAGTCTGGTGTCAAGCTCTCAGCCTGGCAGGACAATCATGGGGAATGCTCAAGTCCTCTACAGAGAGGATCTCCTTTGGGGAGAGATATTCATTTCTCAAACCCACTGCCCACATTTCCTGGAGTCCCACAGGTTGTAAGGGGACTGGGGCACCTCAATCCAACACAGACACCAGCCTAGCAAGGCTTAAGGGATCAGTGTCTGGAGCTCTACCAAACCCACAGAGCCCACAAGCAGGAACAAGGGCAGTATAGGAATGTGGGAAAAACAGGAGCAGCACCAGGATCCTTCTGCCAAAGGAGACAAGAAGAGAGACAGAGGCACTTGAGAAAATTATCACCTTAAACAGCCATACAGGCAGCCTCCCAGAGAGCAGAACTGTCACACTCAGGCCCTGTGCTCTGCAGAGGGCAATGGGCACCGGGACACAAAGAGGCAGCTCTGCTCTGCTGGAGCTCTGGCTGCAGAGTAGGGCAGCTGATGACTTGTGCATCCCAACCCTGAGGGCAGAGAATTTTATGGCTGAGAGAGCAGGCAAAGAGGCTTGCTGAGAGGAAAAGTCTACCCTGGAGGGGTTGTGAGGCAGTTTTCCCAGTTCTCCTTCTCCTGACATTAAAATTCCTAATTTTGACTTCTTCCCTTCCAACCCCTTTTCTTCCTGGACATTTTACAACTGCTTCCTAGACCTTTTACAACTGCTTCCCTGTCCAGACATGGTTTTCCTTACACCGGTTTCTGAAAGACCCTGTCTGAATGTCTGTGCTCAGTACTGCCCTACAGAAAACTCCTGATGGGAGGACTCTGCCCAGGGACATCTCCCTGCTTGCAGGTGTCAAAAAGCAGGTGAGACAACCAGTGAAGTTTCCAGGAAAGGTGATGCTGGTGCTCATGTAGCCTGAGGAGTCAGTGCAGAAAGATTATGAGGTTCCCAGCAGACCTAGAGATCACAAAGTGTAAAGGTTCAAGATTGTCAGTCACTTCTCAGAAGTCTGCAGCTCTTTTCCCTTTAACATTCCCACAGCATGAAACTGAAGACTAAGAGCTGTACCTTCCTTTCCAGGTAGCGCTGTCCTGACTCTCCTTTTGAAAGATCCTTGGAAGTGCCCTGTGTGTGACCTGGAACTGTGAGCAGTGCCAATCCACACAGCACCCACTTGACAGAAGGAGGACCGTGTCCTGCCGGGCATCACTCCTTCCATCCACAGCCTCTCCCCGCAGTGCCATGCATGGCTCCCAGGGCAGGCTGAGCACTGACCCAGACAGGGAAAAGAGTCCCTGCCACAGCACACAGACCCTGGTCTGCAGGGACCCTGCTATCAAGGACAGCCCGGGGCACCCCTGAGGGCACAGCCCTGCACTCATCCCCAGCAGAAGGCAACCCTTATGCCCTGTCCCTCTGACAGTGCAACAAGGAAGCCCTTACCAGCACCAGCTTCTTCTCCTCTACAGTAGAGACACTGGGAGAGACATCCTGAGACATCCTGGATAGTGCGGGATGTGGCAGTTTTAGGAGATCCTTCCAGGAACCCCACCTGCATTGTCCTACAGTCAGAGACTTACCGTGTGAAGGGCTGTGAGGATTTCTCCCTCAGTGAGCTCTCAGCATCCTCCCACCCCAAACTGCCTTTCACCTCTCTCTGCCTCCCTCCTCTCCCCTCTCTGCCTACAGGCAGTGCCCTCAGCACTGCTGCACTCTGCAGAGGAGCTGCTCCTGGCCAGAGCTGGCTCTTTGTAGTGCTGCCCACTTGCCAGGAGCTCCCTCTGCCCCAGGAGCCCAGCCCAGCTCAGCAGCAGAGGAGCAGCCCAAGGCATTTTAATGACCCCTCCGGAGGGTTTTTCTCCATCAACATCAGACACTGAGAATTTCAAGAAGCCTCTCAAGAATTCAAAGTCAGACTCAAACTCCAAAGTTTCCTTAAGCATTTATGGACTCCACGGAGGGACATCACTGATAAAGCCTCCACAAGGGATGTCAGAACAGGAAGTTGGAAAAGGAGATCCTGTCTTTCACACGTTGTTCAGAACTCTTGCTGGGGCAGTGGCATTTGAGAATCATAGAATGACCTGGGTTCAAATTGACCCACAAGGATCATCCAGTCCAAGTGTTGTCCCTGCATATGACAACACCATATTTCACAATATGTTTGAATTTGGCATTGACCAAATGCTTCTTAAAGTCCATTGCAAAGGGCAGAGATAGAGTATGAAGTCTCTCAGTATTCTAGGTGAAGTGAGGAGGTAATGAGGACCTCAGTGCTGTTTCTCCTCCCAGATATCGGTGGCACAGATGAGAGCCATGGCCAAGAGGAGAAAGACCCTGTCTTTGTTGTGACCTTTCAGCCTTGCCACAGTCCTCTACCGTCTCCACCATAGGCTGTCCTGTGGTATCCCAC
The DNA here is from genome assembly GCA_033558185.1 of Dromococcyx pavoninus. Classification (NCBI taxonomy): domain Eukaryota; kingdom Metazoa; phylum Chordata; class Aves; order Cuculiformes; family Neomorphidae; genus Dromococcyx; species Dromococcyx pavoninus. Next base: position 1,859,469 of record JAUMJL010000379.1, on the reverse strand, counting down.
TCCTGCACCTCTTCCCCTGCAAGCTGTGGACATTCAGCCTGCTGCTGCACTTTGCTCTGGCCTGATCATTGTCCTGTCTTTTCTGATTTCTCTCCATCCTTTCTGACTTTTTCATCTAACACAAGGTCTAGGATGACCCAACCTCACTCTGGGGAATGTGTTGTACCGCAGAACTGCCATTCAAGTGATTTTTCTTTGTGCTCTACTCAATCTCTCAAGCTGCTCTCTGTGGCCTCAGGTCTTTCCCATGCTGATTACCACCATGAATAAATGTTCCACGATCTCTGAAACCACTGTTCAAGCAGTTTCAGGCAACATGGCGAGGCATAAGCCTTTCAGGAGTATTTTGGAGCTGATTGATGACATCTTCCATTTAGAGAGAAGGATCTTGTGGGGTTCTATACCAAAGGCCTGGTAAAAGTCCAGAGAGACAACATCAGTAGCTCTTCCGCAGTCCAGTAATGCAGTCAAGCTGGCATAGAAAGCCAAGAGGTTGGTCAGACAGGACTTGCCCTTGGTGAAGTCCTGTTAGCTGTCTCAAATAATTCCTTGTCCTCCATGTGCCTTAGCATAGCTTCCAGGAGGTTCTTCCAGGCGAAGCTGGCACGCCGATTGTTCCCAGGGTCATCTTTTCTACCCTTTCCAAAGATGGGTCCAATGTTTCCCCTTTTCCATTCACCAGGGACTTCCTCAGACTTCCACGAATTTCCATACTATAGAGTGGCTTGGAAACCACATCAGCCAATTCCCTCAGGACTCTGGGATGCATCTTATCAGGTCCCATAAACTTACACATGTTCAGGTTCTTCAGGTGGTCACCAATCTGATCTTCCCCTCCAGTGGGAGGGGCTATTCCCCCGGTCCCCATTTGTTGTCCATTGACCCTGGAGGGGTGAGGAAAGCAGTTGCCAGTGAAGACTGAGGCAGAAAGTTGTTGAGAACCTCATCCTTCCCCTCGTCTGTCGATATGAGGTCACTATTTTTGTTAAGGTGGGGGGTACAGCTCTCTTTAACCTTCCTTTTCTGATTGATGCAAATGTAGAAGACTTTCTTGTTATTCTTTGCAACCCTTGCCAAGTTCAACTCTAGCTGTGCCGTGGCCTTCCTGACCCCATTCCTACACAACCAGGTTGTGTCCCCACAGTCATCCCAGGACACCTGTCTCTGCTTCCACTGTCTGTGCCGTTCCTTCTTGCCCTTCAGTTTGACCAGCAGGCCTTGGCTCATCCATGCATCTTGCTCAAGACTCCGTCCGTTGGGGCTTGAAAGGATTCAAAAATAAGTCCTGATGTCTCTAAGCAACATCTGCCAGTGCTTTGATGTCCTCATGGAAGAAATTATATTTCTTATCTCCAGCATGAACCTTTCTTATTTCAACATTCGACAATCATCTATTGTCCTCCTGCCAGGTACCACAGTGAGAAGATGGTCTCCAGCTTCTCCAAAACCTCCCATTAGCAACTGAAGGTTGTTATGAAGCTCCTGAGTCTTCCTTTTCTCCCATCTGACTAAGGCTCTTTCCATCAATTTTGCCACTGTAGAAAATGCTCCAGCCACAGAGCATCTTGAAGAGGTGTGACCAGCAGGGCAAGAGAGAGGACTCTGCCAATCTGCTCTGCTCTCACGAGAACTAACCTGAGCCCTGTGTTCAGTTCTGGAGTCCTTAGCACAGGAAGGACATGGATCTGTTGAAGCAAGTCCAGAGGAGACCACAGAGATGATTTGAGAGCTGCAGCAGGACAGGGTGAGTAGTAGGGGCTGTTCAGCCTGGAGAAGAAAAAGCTGCAGGAAGGCCTTAGAGCAACCTCGCAGTACTGAAAGGGGCTCCAGGAAAGCTAGGAGGGGCTTTTGATTAGGGAGTGCAGGGACAGGATGACAGGGAACAGTTTTCAGCTGAAGGAGGAGAGACTGAAATGAGATTTTAGGAAGAAACATTTCCCTGTGAGGGTGGTGAGGCCCCAGCACAGGTTTTCCAGAGAAGCAGTTGCTGCCCCATCCCTGGAGGTATTCAAGGACAGGTTGGATGGGGCTTTGAGCAACTTGATTGAGTGGAACGTATCTCTGCCCATGGCAGAGAGTGGAACTAGTTGGGCTTTGAGGTCCCTTTCAACTCAAACCATTCCATGTTTCCATGATAAGGAACAGGGACCTGAGATGTCTCTGGTACCCATCACAACTGGTAGACTAGGAGTGTGCCCCTTGGTTCCAGAGGGGCTTGTGAGGTCCCTGGTGCTTGATTACATCACAGGGCAGGAGCACTGCCCTGGATTTTGATAGCACTTGTGAGATCAGATGTAGCTGAGTGTGTGAAGGGGCAGGAACAGACACCCTGCCTGTGTGAGCACTTTTTAGGTAACTAGTGGCTGAGAAGCTGTTTGAGTCTGAATGGACACCAGGCTGATGCTTCTACTCCTCATGTCACTTTGGCCTGAGCAGATGAATGGGTGAGACAAGTGACTTGGCCTGTGCAGGAGCCTGTGAGGTTGTGAGTGGCCGAGTAACTGATAGGACTGAGGAGCGGGGCCTGGCTCTTAGAGCTTCTTGTGATGTCCCTCATGGCTGAGTGAGTGACAGGGCTGGATAATTTCCTGGTTTGGGATGATGCTTGTGGTGTCTCTGGTGTCCATGTGGCTCATTGAGTATGAGAAGTCACCTGTCCTATTGTGCTGGCTTGGGTTGGGGTAAAGTTGAAACCTTCCTGCCTATGTAATGAATGGATTCCTTGTTTTGCTTTGATCCCATGCACAGCTTTTGCTTTACCTATTCAACTGTCTTTATCTCAACCCATGAGTTTCCTCACTTTCACCCTTCCAATTCTTTCCTCCATCCTACCGGGGAAGAATGGGTCAGTGGCTGAGTGGTGCTCAACTGTCTAGGGGTGTTAAACTATGACAGTCCTTTGTGGCATCCAAAAGGGGTTCAAAGGGTTCGATGTGAACCACCCCCACCCCAACAAATAAAGAGAGACAAGGCCCGTAACGAGTTACATGACAACTGCTCTGCTTGAGATCATCAGTTTGTTGCTTCAAGAGAACATCCAGTTATCGGTTTCCACACTGCATCCTTGAGCTCCTGGTTCCTCAAGCTCCATACGAGGGTGTTCACAGCTGGAGGCACCATTGAGTACAGAACTGACACTACCAGATCAAACAATTGGGAGGAGATGGAAGGGGGTTTCCTCTAGGCAATCATGACAGTGCTGACAAACAGGGAGACCATAGCCAGGTGAAGGAAGCACATGGAGAAGGCTTGGTGCTGTCCCTGGTCAGAGGGGTCCTCAGCACAGCCCTGAAGATCTGAACATAGGACACCACAATAACCCTGTGGTGCCTTGTTTTCCATTGGTGCCCAAAGCAGGGTTGGTGACAAAACAGAGGTTTGACTGTTGCTGAGCAGGGCTGGCCCAGCCTCAGGACTTTCCATGTTCATTGCTCTGCTCTGTACCAGTGGGTGAAACCCCTTTACACCACCCTCCATGCTCCATCAAGTGGTGGATGTGGCAGACAAATTGGGAGCAATGGAATAATTTGAGACTGGAAGGAAGTTTGACAGGAATGGGCTTTAATATTTTGTTATTATTTCTCACAATCCAAACATTTTGTAACTGGCATAAAATAAAATAAAATAAAATAAAATAAAATAAAATAAAATAAAATAAAATAAAATAAAATAAAATAAAATAAAATAAAATAAAATAAAATAAAATAAAATAAAATAAAATAAAATAAAATAAAATAAAATAAAATAAAATAAAATAAAATAAAATAAATTGGTATTTGGCCAATCAACACGTTTGCCAGTGATGATAATTGGTCACTGACCTCCTTTGCTTTCTCTTGGCCCATCAACTTTTCTGATTTATTGTCTCCCTTTGTCTTCTTGAGTAGGGAGGGAGGAGCTGGGGGGGTTGTCTGGCTGTTGGCCAAGGTTAACCCACACAGGACACATCAAGACCTGGAGCACACTAGGGGCAAGGAGAGGCTGGGAGAACTGGGGTTATGAGAAATCTTTCAGGGTAAAACTCTGAGCAAGGAATCAGGACAGCTGGGGAATCCCAGTCAATGGACTTCCTCAGTATTTGTTAAGACACGATCAAGAACTGATTGGAGCCGTTATGGGACTGGTGTGCAATAAATGCCAGTAAGAAATGGGTTCTGTTTTTATCAACAGTTGTGATGTATTTGGGTATCACCTAGTAAAGGAGGAGGACAGAAGTAATTGCATAGTAAGAGTCCCTCCTCAGGCCTGAGGTGAACAGCCAGACATGGAAATGGCCAGTTTGTGTGACTCATCTGAAATGATTTCCTGAGGCAGCTTCCCCAGGGTGTCCAGGTGACAATTGCTGGTAGTGCGTGAACCAAAATTGGTCTGAATGCTGTGATATCATTACATGTACATAATTTTTAGCATTAGCCACTGCATTAGCGCAGAGGAGTCCAAGATCAGGCTGCACGAGGCTTTTAGCTCCCTGATTAAGTGGGAGGTGGCCTTGCCCATTACAGGGGTTTGTAACTGGATGATCTCTAAGGTGCTTTCCAACCCAAAGAGTTCAATGATTCTTGTGTTATGATTCTATTACCACTACCTCTAGCACTAATATCAGCATGACCATTAGTAGAAGTATTATTAATAGAAATAGTATGAGCTTTTAATGGTTTGTTTTTTTTTTAATTTCAATCTTCAGACCATTTTTTCCTTTCCCAATTCCCTTTCTCAATTAAGGGTCGGGAGGAGCCGCTTCCTATTGTTGTGCTGAGAGCCGGTGGGGGTTGAACTGGGACACCTTGTGCCCTTGCATCTTAAACAGAGGGGAGTTCAGAGAGAGGATTCCTTCCCTTGCACAGCAGCAGTCACAGTGTCTCTGGCCTTCCTCCTGCTTCCACTCCCAGAGCTGTGGTGTCACCCTGCTCTGCACTCATCTGAGATGTCCCACACCATGAGGAATGGATATGAGGATCTCGTTCCAAGGAAGCAAATGCTTGTGTTGCATCCCGGCAGGGAATAACTACTCTCAAAGCAAGATGACTTTAACAGACTCTCCCTCTGGCATTCACAGTACACTCTAGACTTCAACCCTTTCACAGAGCTACCCATTGCTTGTCCCTCCTTGTGATCACAGGAGGGCCACACCACAGAAGTGTGACCAAGATCAGAGGGTTCAGATCTTCTGCCAACACAAGACATCAGAAGGAAATCATAGATGTGCAAAAAGAACAGCTCTACAAAGGCCAAGCACCAGTTCTTCCTGGGAGTGTTTCTGTGTCAAGACTTTTTACTCATCCACCTCTGCAAGCTCCAGAGAAATTCTTGGAAGAAAGAAAATGGACAAAGGGGTGGCTGCAGGGGCCTTTTTTTTTTTTTAAACAGACAGAGACCAAGGTTCCTCATTTACACACTCTCTGGATCACACAAGACCTGGAGATATTAATATAGGAGTTTGAGGAATAATGGAATTTCTTTGCAAGCTTTATCAGAGCCTTGAAACACTCAAACCCACCAAACCAACAGCCAAAGAAAAGCTAGTTATGCAGTGCAACAAATTGTGACTTATAGGTAGAAGAAGATGAAAAACTTATTGTTGCTTAAAAAATCTAGTCATAAATTTCCACACTGCATCCTTCAGCTCCTGGTTCCTCATGCTGTAGATGAGGGAATTCAGTGCTGGAGGAAACTGCGTACAGAATTAACATTACCACGTCCAAGGATGGGGGGGAGACGGAGGAAGGCTTTAGGTAGGCAACCATGGCAGTGCTGATAAACAGGGAGACCACAGCCAGGTGAGAGAAGCACGTGCAAGATATTTTGTGCTGTTCCTGGTCAGAGGGATCCTCAGCATAGCCCTGAAGGTCTGAATATAGAACACTACAATGAAAACAAAAGACCCCAGAAACACAAAAGCACAAACTAGAAGGAGAATAAATTCCCTGAAGTTGGCATCTGAGCAAGGCATCTTCAGAATTTGCTGGATTTCACAGAAGAACTGGTTCACAGTATTGCCTTGGCAGAGGTGCAGTGAAAATGTATTGGTCATGTGCAGCAGAGCATAGAAGGATCCAGTGCCTCAGGAAGCTGCTGCCATGTGGACACAAGTTCTGCTGCCCAGGAGGTCCCATAGTGCAGGGGTTTGCAGATGGCAAAGTAGCGGTCATAGGGCATAATGGTGATGAAAAAATACTCAGTGGAGATGAAGAAGAGAAAGGAAAAAAAACTTTTCACCACCACTTTCATAGGAGATTATTCTTGTGCCGCAGAGGGAATTGGCCATGGATTTGGGTACAGTGGTGGAGATGGAACCCTGGTCAAGAACAGAGAGGTTGAGGAGGAAGAAGTACATGGAGGTGTGGAGGTGGTGGTCATAGGCTATGGTGGTGATGAAGAGGCCATTTCCTCAGAGGGCGGCCAGGTAGATGCCCAAGAAGAACCAGAAGTGCCAGAGCTGCAGCTCCCTTGTGTCTGTGAATGCCAGGAGGAGGAACTGGGTGATGGAGCTGCTGTTGGACATTTTCTTCCTCTAGTCATGGGGCACTGTCACAGGAGAAAAATAAAGTGACAAATTAGGGGAGACTTCCTCTTGAAATATTGCCTTGGAATAATCCAGGAGTGACCTGGAGCTGTGAGCAGCCCTGACGCACACAGCACCCTCTTGACAGTAGAAGGACCCTCCCCTGCCCTGCCAGAGTCACCTGTTCCACCCACATCTTCTCTCCACAGTGCCACAGGGAGCTCCTTTGGTAGGCTGAGCGCTGACCCTGGCAGGTGACAGAGCCCCTGCCCTGGCACACAGACCCTCAGGTGCAGGGACCCTGCTCTCAAGGACAGCCCAGGGCACCCCTGGCTGCTCACCCATCTCCACGCCCTCCAGCCGTGCCTTGGACGAGAAGATGTTGTGTCCTGTCCTTTTGATAGTACCGCAGGTATTCCCTGCTTTGCAGCAAATCCTCGTTTCTATACTAGAGAAGTTGTGAGTTTCCCCTGGCAGATGCCGTGGACTGTGGGATGTTCCAGCTTTAGCAGATCCCTCCAGGAGCTTCACACACATTGCCTTTTTGCAGAGACTCACCATGCCGAAGGCTGAGACTCTTTATCCCCCAATGAGCTCTCAGCCACCTCCCAACCCAAACTGCCTTTAAGCATTCTCTACCTGTGCAGAGCTGTCTCCCTAAAGCGCTGCTCTGTTGCCAGGAGCTCTGTCTGTCCCAATATCCCAGATCAGCTCAGAAGCAAAGAAGGAGCCCAAGGCAAAACTTTCTCTGCGTGTTCCGGGCTCCCTTAAGGTGTTCTTGGGCCTCCAGGTGAACCTGCTGTGAAACAGGATGAAGAAATCACTAATGTTCCCTCCCTCTGCTGGGGAGAGAGTCTTTCTTCAGCAGCTGTGTTTCTTCTCTCAGAGACAGAGTTTGGACATGTCCTTGTCCCACCATTAACCTGGACAACCCAACTGTGACCAGGAGGGATCTCTTTTACCCCTGATGAGGGAAAGGATGTATAGGGTCAATAGACCCATCTCTTTATGTGTTTGTATTCCTGGGGCTTGAAGGGGACAGATCTCCCGCCCATGCCTGCCACAAACCCACAGCAGGTGGGATTCTTCTTACATTAGGTGTTCAGGTGGGCACACAGTAGGCACCTGCATGTGAGCTCCTTGTCCCAGCTCCCAGGTCAATTCATGGTGATTGAGGGCACAACTGGCCTTTTCAGACACAACACCTGGTGACATATCAGGTGTCAGGTCTGGTTAAAGATATGTGCAGGTACCTTCATAATTAAATGTAGCTGTTCATAGAGAGAGGGCAACATCTGGAGGCATCCTCCTGCAGGGAATCTCTTTGGTGAACTGAAATTGACCCAATGCCCCAGAATATGGACAATTCATGCTGTCCGTACACATTATGTTCAGGGCAGTCTATGGAGGTACTCATTGGAACGATTCAAGTCCTGTCATAGGCAGAGCTCAGTCCCTCCCTTCTCCTTCTGCTCTCCTTCTGCTTCTACTAGACCACTCCTGACTACACTGGCAATTGCCTGATGTTCAGCCCCATAGAATTCAGGGTACTTTCTCAATTTCATGATCAAATCCAGGCCCAGAGACCTCCAGAAGATGCCAGTGCTGGCAGGGACAGCAGATGACTTACAGCAATGCAATCCTCGTGCAAGGGAGGTATGCGACAGACACTCCAAACAGCATCACAGGGATCTTGATTTACTGCTGTTGTGCCATTGATCATTTCCATCTTTCAGAAGCATCAACCATGAGATGCCATCAGAGAAGCAGGAACTGTTCCTCCTCTACACAACAGCTGCAGGCATTGTGTGAAAATGAACCACATCACACTGGGGTCTTTACTCGCATCCATGATGACAGACTCATAGAAACAGAGAACGATCTGAGTTGGAGGGGACCCACAAGGATCACTGAGTCCAGCTCCTGTCCCTACACAGGACAACCCCAACATTCACACCGTTTGCCTGAGAGCATTTTACAAATGTTTCTGGAAGACTGTCAGGCTTGGTGCTGTGACTGCTTCCCTGGGGAGCCGTTCCAGTACCCCAAAACTCTCTGAGTGAAGAATCTTTTCCTAATATTCCACCTAAAACTCCCCTGACACCTCTTCCTGTCAACCCTCAAATCCTATCATTGGTCACCACAGAGAAGATCTCAACGTTTGCTCCTTCCTCTTTCTTGTAAGGAAGGTGTAGGCCATGATGAGGTCTTCCCTCACTTTCCTCATCTCAAGCCAGAACAGACCAAGTGACATCAGCCACTTCTCACATGTTCTCTCCTCTAAACCTTGAACCAACTTCCTGCCCTTCTCTGATGCTCTCCAGCAGCTTTAGACACTCTTTATACTACGGCACCCCAAAACTGCCCCCAGTGCTCAAGATAGGGTCTCACCAGTTCAGAGCAGACAGGAACAATCCCCTCCTCGACCGGCTGGCGATGCCGTGTTTGATACACCCAAGGACATGTTTGACCCTCTTGGCTTCCAGAGCACTGTTGATTCATGTTCAACTTGCCATCAACCAGAAACTGGGGGTCCCTCTCCACAGAGCTGCCCTCCAGCCTCTTTCTCCCCAGGCTGTATGGATCTCCAGGGTTGCCGAGTCCCAGGTGAAAAAACCTGACACCTGCCCTTGTTAAACTTCATGCAACTGGTGATTGTCCAGCTCTCCAATCTCTCAAGATCCCTCTGCAGGACCTCCATGCCCTCGAGAGTGTCAACTTCTCCCCCCCAGTTTCTTGTCATTGGCAAACTTAGTTAGTAAGTGCTCGAGTCCTGCATCCAGGTCATTTATGAAGATATTGAAGGACTTTGTCACCAGGATGGATCCCTGTGGAACCCCGCTAGGGACTGGTCACCAGCCTGATGTAACTCCATTCACTCTGACCCTTTGAACCTGACCCATCAACCAATTCTGTACCCCTCTCACTGTGTGTTTATCCATATGGATGCTGGACATGTTTCTTGGGAGGATCCTGTGAGAGACAGGATTGGAGACTTTACTGAAATCCAGTAATTTTACGTGAACTGGCTTCTCTTGGTCAACCAGTTGGGTGACCTTGTCATAAAAAGAAATTAAGTTTAACAAGCAGGAACTTCCCTTTATAAACCCGTGCTGCCTGGGACCAATGACTGTGTTTTTCCATTACTCCCAGAATAATCTTCTCCATAACCTTCCCAGGCACTGCAGTGAGGCCAACAGGCCTGTAGTTACTGAGGTCATCCTTGTTGCCCTTCTTGAAGACTGGGACAACATTTTTGAGCTTCCAGTCAACTGAAAGCTCTCCACATTCCGAAGAGTACTGAAAAATCATTGAGAGAGTTCTCACTGTGACACCAGCCAGCTCTTTAAGTACCCTTGGATGAGTCCCATCCAGCCCCACCGACTTGTAGGGGTCCAGTTGGAGCAGCAGATTCAGGGTTTATTGATAGATGATCATTTGCGCAGCCTTACTCCTCTGGTCTTGGGCTCTGGGAGGAGGGCGTTGAGTCCATCATCAGTAATTAAGACAGAGGTGAAAAAAGCATTAAATATCTCTGCCTTGTCTATGTCTTGGCATATGAGGTGCTCATGCTCATGCTCCATGAACTCACTCTCCTGTCATCCGTCTGTTGTATGACCCAACTCTTGTATGACTTGAGCCTTCTATGACCCAACACTTCTATGGCTATCACTCATCTATTATGACTCTTCTATCACCCAAAATTTCTATGACTTTCTGTGACCTGACTGTTCTCTGACTCTTCTATGACCCAAACATTCTATGATTCTTCTGTGAACAGACTCTTAATAAGCTGCTTCATTTATGACCCTGCACTTCTATGACACAACTGCTTTATGACCTGTAGCTTATATGACCTCTCTATGACACGAATCTTCTATGTCCAAACTCTTCTGACCCTTACGTGATCCGAATCTTCTATGTAACTTTTATGATCAGACTCTACTCTAGTCTTTTCTGCGTCGCTTCTAATGATACAACTTTTCTATTGTCCAACTCTCCTATAAACCTTCTATGATCCAACTCTTCTATCACACCACTCTTCTATCACTCCTCTGTGACCCAATGCTTCTGAAACACCAGCCTTCTATGGACCAAACCTTCTGTGGCCCAACTATTCTCAGACCCCTCTATGGATTTCTTTTACCTGACATCTATATTACTTTTTTGAGACTAAAACCCTCCACGAGCCAGCGCTTATATAACCTGACATGTTTATGCCTTGTTTCTTCCATAACTCTTCTATGACTGGGCTCTTCTATGACTTTTCCGCGACCAAACTCCTCCATGACTCAAATATTCTGTGACCTAAACCTTATATTACTCAACCTGTCTATGGCCTGAAAATTCTATGACTCTTTAATGGATTGATTCTTCTATGACCCTTCTGTGACTCAGTTCTTCTATGATTCTTCCATGATCTACCACTACTATCACCTTCTACAACCAGACCCTTCTCTGAAATGACTTTTCTATGACCAAATGCTACTAAAGCCCTAAGAATCTCTCATGATTCTATGACTCGACTCTTCCATGACCTGTCAATTCTAGGACTTTTCTATGACCTGTCTTCTATGACATGAGATCTCTATGACCTGACTCTGAATTGAGACTTCTATGACCCAGCACTTCTATGAAGCTTCAAAAACTGAAATTCTCTGTTGCTCCTCTATTGCTCGACTCTTCTATGGCCTGGCTCTACTCCATCCAAGTTTACTGTTATTCTTCCATGAACCAACACCTTCATGACCCTTCCCTTCTAAGACCCAATTCTTCTGCACCTGCATGGAGCTGTGAGTGAGAGCCTTGGCATCTCACGTAACTCTACAGGCCTGTATTTGGAATAACATGAAAGAACTGCTCCCAATTTGATTCAGTAATGTGAGAATGTTCATGTTCAGGGTTATTGTAGTCACAGCCAGATCTACCTTCCCAGGGCCTGGGGGTCAGGGCTTGGCCTTTCGGCTTCACCAAGCAAAGCCAGCCTTTTCTCAGACTCAGAGTTGCCTACAGAGTGCCTTTGCCTCCTGGCAATCATTGCCTCCAATTATCTGCCCTAATGAATCCCTGGGGAGGATTTGTCTGTAACAATCCTCACTGAGACCAATTAATACTTCAAGATTCTCTGAGTTCTGCTATTTGCTTCTTGAGAGGTTTGCTGAATCACTTTGAAGCACCTGGGGTTCAAGGACTCAACAGCAAGTACACCCTGGGCCTTATTAAAATACAGAAAGTTTTAATGAGGTCCTTACCTGCCTGTAATTTTCCTCAGGTCGACAAGGCTTCTACAGCTCATTGGAGAGATTTCCCAGTGTAGATAAAGACAAAGATTTGAAAGTGCCCTGAATAAGTAATATTTTTGAGGTAAACACTAACTTTCATTCCTTTTCAGCTCAGAGAAGAGGTGACAGAACCATTCTCCATTTGGCAATGAAACCCAATCCCTCTTCAGGAGGTCTGGGCAGCATGGAGAAACAGTCCCTTGAGTTCTTAACACTGCATGGACAGCCTTACTCCTCACCTCACCAACCTCACCATTTCCCTCATTGCCCCCATAGGACTGGCATCCTTATTTCTTCCTGTGAAAGGAAGGGTAGTGTGGCCACGGCAAGAAAGAAGTGTCTCTCTCCAGCTGAGGGAGGGAACATCAGGGATTGCTTCAGCCCCTGGAGCCCCAGGGACACCTCGAGGGAGTCCAGAGGGGGCACAGAAAGTGCTACCTTGTGCTGCTCCTCTCCTGCTGAGCTGGGCTGGGCTCCTGGGATGGAGGGAGCTCCTGTGAAGTGGGCAGTGCTACAAAGAGACAGCTCTGCCCAGGAGCATCTCCTCTGCAAAGCACATCAGGGCTGAGGGCACTGCCTGCAGGGGAGAGGGGAGAGGAACGAAGAAGAGATACAGAACTGGAGTGGGAGTGCAGCTGACTGCTCACAAGAGGAGAAATCTTCTCACCCCTAAGTATAATAAGTAGCTGGCTGTAGTGCAGTGAGGATATAGTTCCTGGGAAGATCTAAAGCTGACACGTGCCACAGCTTTCAGAATCTGTCAGGAGGACTCTTAGAGTTTCTCTTCAGCAGAGAAAATGTCGAGCTCCAGAACAGGGATTTTCTGCTACAACATCAAGGCAATGTCTGTGCTGGCTGCCTTCTCCAAGGCACGGCTAGAGGAGTAGGAAGCCTGGTGTGTACTCAGGAGTGGCCCAGGCTGTCCTTGGCAGGAGGGTCCCTGCATCCCAGGGTCTGTGTGCCAGGGCACGGACCTTGCCCCGTGCCAGGGTCAGGGCTCAACCTGCCTGGGGATCTCCCCATGGCACTGTGGGGAGAAACTGTGGATGGAGGGAGTGACCCCTGGCAGGACAGGGTCACCTCTCTCTTGCTTCAAGGAGTGCCATGTATTTGACAGCTGCTCACAGTTCCAGGTCACCTCCACAGCAATTACAGAGAATCATTTTGAAGAATGACATCGATGCAGTATTTACCTGGAAGGCATGCTTCCTGTTTTCTCCTCCTGCTTGACTGGGTGGGCCGTGGGAGATGGGAATTTATTTCTCTATTCTTGAATGAAAATGATACCCTAGATCCCGTTAGGGATTCTCTGAGCTGCTCCTTGGCCCCTACACACACAGAGATGGACCCCACTGCCAGGAGGGGTCTGTAGGGCAGAGCTGAACACACAGTGGGTGGGATGTGCTCTGTCAGCACTGACAGGGAGGAGATTCAGGGACAGAGAAGCATCTCCCAACAGGCACAAGTTCCAGGAAGCAGAGACAGGGATGGAGAAGGATGTGTTCCAATTAAAATCATGAGAAGGGAGATTCAGGTACCTCCCTGCCTACTCCTGCAGTGCAGATGCCTACCAGGCAGCAAACTCACGGTTTCCCCTCTCATCTCTTCTCTTAAGGCCGTGGGTGGTCAGTCACCTTCTCAGAAGCCTGAACCCTTTGTAGGAGAAACTACCAAACGCCTGACTCTCTGTGTCTGTTGGTTCCATCTGCCACAACACCATGCATTGCTCCCTGTTTCCTCTCCTGTTGTTGCTCACGTTTTTCTTATCAGTGGAGCTTCTGGGATGGGGTTTGGGTTAAGCTGCAGTTCTGACACCGTGCAGATGTAGCCATGGGAGTAAAGAGTCGAATCCCTCTCCTAATTGGCAGGTTGAGGGCAATGCAAACAAGCGGATTCTCCTTTCAGAACGCCCCGGATTTAGGATATTTGACTCTTTCCCTGGTGTGTCTTGGTAGGCTGCAGGCTGCCCTCCAGCAGGGCACTGCTGTCCCATGACAGATCGGTTTTCTGGCATTCCCATGGAGAAGACACCTCAGAGTTAAGACCATAGAAATGCTTCTCGTTGTCTGTATGTGGGCAGCTCCAATGAGCCCTCTGTGTCCCTGACTGGGAAGGGAGAGCTGAGATCCTCCTCAGGTACAATTGGATGAGGGCATTTGGAGATCTGCACTGGCAAACTGGATTCCTCTGCTCCCAGCACTGTCCAGTTATTTTTTTGGGGGGGAACATGTGAGTGCCAAGGTCCTCTGGCCAAAAAGAATGCCGGGATGGGGCAGCTGAGACCAGGGGTGATGGACAGACTGGCTGTACTCTCTGTGCACAAAGGAGTGGTTCCTTTACCTGTCAGGACCCTCAAGATTTCACTCAAAATGCAGCAGAAATGCCAGAGATTTCTGCATCAAAACCACTCCTCAGCTGTTGTGGGGCCACCAGAGCAGAAGACACAAAATGAACTCCCCTCAGCTCTGCTCTGCAGTCGGGTGAATTGGGGGTGACAATGTTGGAAAGATCTTTGATATCAGGAGTGGGTTTAATCTTGTTGGTATTTACCTACTGCTGTGGGGCAGGACTGAGTGCCACAGAGCTCACATCACAGTCTCCTGCTCCCTGGGGCACCTTCAGTGAGCCTTACCCAGAGCATGTGAAAGGGACCTGCCAAAGGCCTTCATTGTTGGAGAGAGGCAGATGGGGACATGGTTCTGTGAGAAACGGCTTTGATTTTGCTTGGAGAAGTCTCTTCTAACTTGTTACTGCCTTTTCCCTCTTGAATAGCGCCCTGTGCCACAGTCAGCAGATGTCCAACAGCAGCTCCATCACAGAATTTCTCCTCCTGGCATTTGCAGACGCTCAGGAGCTGCAGCTCTTGCATTTCTGGCTCTTCCTGGGCATCTACCTGGCTGCCCTCTTGGGCAATGGACTCATCATCACCACCATAACCTTTGACCACCACCTCCACACCCCAATGTACTTCTTCCTCCTCAGCCTCTCTGTCCTGCATCTCCACCACTGTCCCTAAATCCATGGAAAATTCCCTCTGGGACACCAGGGCCATCTCCTACACAGGATGTGTTGCCCAAGTCTTTCTTTTTCTTTTCTTGATATCATCAGAATATTTTCTGCTCACAGTCATGTCCTACGACCGCTACATTGTCATCTGCAAACCCCTGCACTATGGGACCCTCCTGGGCAGCAGAGCTTGTGTCCACATGGCAGCAGCTGCCTGGGGCTCTGGCTTTCTCAATGCTCTGGTGCACACAGCCAATACATTTTCGCTGCCCCTCTGCCAAGGCAATGCTGTGGACCAGTTCTTCTGTGAAGTTCCCCAGATCCTTAGGCTCTCCTGCTCAGATGCCAATTTCAGTGAGTTTGGGCTTGTTGCATTCAGTGTCCTTGTAGCATTTGACTGTTTTGTTTTCATTGTGGTGTCCTATGTGCAGATCTTCAGGGCTGTGTTGAGGAACCCTTCTGTGCAGGGCCGGCACAAAGCCTTTTCCACCTGCCTCCCTCACCTGGCTGTAGTGTCACTCTTTTTGATCACTGTCATGTTTGCCTACCTTAAGCCCGCTTCCATCTCCTCCCCATCCCTGGATCTGTTGGTGTCATTTCTGTACTCAGTGGTGCCTTCAGCAGTGAATCCCCTCATCTACAGCTTGAGGAACCAGCAGCTGAAGGATGCAGTGTGGAAACTGATAGCTGAATGTTCTTCACAAGCAATACATTGCCCATTTTCTTGTGCATAGCATTTAAATTGTAACTCTTTGCTGCCCTGTCTTCTGTATCTCTTGGTGTTGTGGTGGTAGTGGTTCATGTTGAACTCTTAGACCCCATGTTGGGCATCAGAAAGTACTATGGTATTTTAAACCCAGTAGGCAACTCAGCACCACAGAGCCACTCACTTGCTTCCCCCTCATGGGATGGAGGAGGGAAGCAGAAGGATTAAAGTGAGAAAACCCGCGGGCTTGGACAACAACAGTTTAACTGGTAGATCAATAGCTGTGTGTGCAAGAAAAGCAGACCAAGTAATCCAATCACTCTTTCCCATCAGCAGGAAGGGGCTCAACCATCTCCAGAAAAACAGGGCTCCATCACACGTCATGGTTACTTGGGAAGACAAATGCCATCACTCTGAATATCCCCACTTCCTTCTTACCCCCCAGCTTTTATCGCAGAGCGTGGCATGCTATGTTACAGAACATCTAATATCTAAGTCTCGCGATTGCTGGCCCTCATCCTTGTGGGTGACTTCAACCTTCCAGATGTCTGCTGGAAGAATAACACAGCAGAAAGGAAACAGTCTAAGAGGTTCATTGAGTGTAAGGAAGCTAACTTCCTAACACAACTGGTGAGTTAACCAACTAGGGAAGGTGCCCCTCTGGATCTGCTGTTTGTGAATAGAGAGAACCTTGTGGGGGAGGTGATTGTTGGAGGACACCTAGGGCTCAGTGATCATGAGATGATAGAATTCTCAGTTCTTGGAGGAGTAAGGAGGAAGGTCAGCAGAACTGCCACCTTGGAGTTCCAGAGGGCAGACTTCAAACTGTTTAGAAGGCTGCTTGATAAAGTCCAGTGGGAGACGGTTCTGAATGACAAAGGAGCCCATGAGGGTTGGATGCTCCTCAAGAAGGAAGTTCTGGCGGCGCAAGAGCAGAGCATCCCCGTGTGCCGTAAAATGAGTCAGCAGGGAAGAAGGCCAGCTTGGCTTAACAGAGAGCTCTCTCTTAGTCTCAGGAAAAAGAGGAAAATATATGAGCTTTGGAAGAGGGGGCAGGCATCCCAGGACGACTACAAGGAGTAGGTGAGATCATGTAGGCATAAAATTAGAAGGGCTAAAGCTGAGCTGGAACTTCAACTGGCCATTTCAGTGAAAGACAATAAGAAACACTTCTTCAAATATATTAACAACAAGAGAAAGACCAAGGAGAATCTCCCTCCTTTACTGGACACAAGGGGAATGGTAGCAACCAAGGACAAGGCAGAGGTACTTAATGCCTTCTTTGCCTCAGTCTTTAATGGGAAGGTAAGATGTTCTCTGGGCTCCAAACCTCCTGAACCAGAAGACTGTGAAAACGAACCCTCAATGTTCCAAGAATACTTGGTTAAAGACCTCCTTGGGCAATTAAATGTTCACAAGTCTATGGGGCCGGATGGGATCCACCCAAGGCTACTAAGGGAACTGGCAGAGGTCCTTGCCAAACCCCTTTCTCTCATCTATCAACAGTCCTGGCTGACTGGGGAAGTGCTGCTTGACTGGAGACCGGCAAACGTAACTCCCATTTACAAGAAGGGTTGGAAGGATGATCCGGGGAATTACAGGCCTGTCAGCTTGACCTTCGTACCAGGTAAGGTCATGGAGCAGATCATATTGAGTGCTATCATACAGCACATGCAGGACAGCCGGGTGATCAGACCCAGTCAACATGGGTTTATGAAGGGCAGGTCCTGCCAGACCAATCTGATCTCCTTGTATGACAACGTTACCTGGTTAATGGACGAGGGAAAGGCTGTGGATGTGGTGTACCTGGATTTTTGTAAAGCCTTTGACACCATTTCTCACAGTACTCTGATTGAGAAACTGGCTGCCATTGGCCTGGACAGGCACACTCTCTGCTGGGTGAAAAACTGCCTGAATGGCCAGGCCCAGAGGGTGGTGGTAAATTGAATTGAATCCAGTTGGCAGCTGGTCACAAGTGGTGTTCCCTAGGGTTCAGTGCTGGGTCCTGTCCTGTTCAATATTTTTATTAATGATCTGGATGAAGGGATTGAGTGCAGCCTTAGCAAGTTTGCAGATGACACGAAGCTGGGTGGCAGTGTTGATCTGCTTGAAAGAAGGGAGGCACTGCAAAGAGATCTGGACAGGCTGCATCGATGGGCTGAGACCAATGGGATGAGGTTTAATAAGACCAAATGCCGAGTCCTGCGCTTGGGGCACAACAACCTCATGCAGCGTTACAGGCTTGGAGAAGAATGGCTGGAGAGCTGCCTGGACGAGAGGGACCTAGGGGTGTTGACCAACAGCTGGCTGAATATGAGCCATCAGTGTGCCCAGGTGGCCAAGAAGGCCAATGGCATCTTCGCCTGTATCAAAAAGAGTGTGACCAGCAGGACAAAGGAGGTGATTGTGCCCCTGTACTCGGCACTGGTGAGGCCACAACTCGAGTACTGTGTTCAGTTCTGGGCCCCTCAGTACAAAAAGGATATTGAGGTGTTGGAGCACGTCCAGAGAAGGGTGACGAGGCCGGTGAAGAGGCTGGAAAACAAGTCCTACAGGGAACGGCTGAGGGAACTGGGGTTGTTTAGCTTGGAGAAGAGGAGGTTGAGGGGAGACCTCATTGCTGTCTATGTCTGCCTGAAAGGAGGCTGTGGCAGAATGAGTGTTGATCTCTTCTCTCAAGTGACAGGTGATAGGACAAGGGGAAATGGCCATAAGTTTCTCCAGGGGAAGTTCAGACTAGATATTAGGAAGAATTTCTTTACTGAAAGGGTGATCAGGCACTGGAACAAGCTGCCCAGGGAGGTGGTTGAATCACCATCCCTGGAGGTTTTTAAAAAAAGGATAGATGAGTTTTTGAGGGACATGGTTTAGCAGATAATGGATGTGGTTGGACTTGATGATCTTAGAGGTCTTTTCCAAACAAAAGATACTACGATTCTATGATTCTATCTCTTTTGTCAGCTTGAGTCAGCTCTCCCAGTTGTGTCCCATTCTAGCTTTTTGTGCAGCTGAGCCTGCTTGCTAGTAGGGCAACATGAAGAGCAGAAAAATCCCTGATGTTGTGTAAGCCCTGCTCAGCAATAACGGAAAAAATCCTTGTGTTAGCAACACTGATTTCAGCACAGATCCAAACCACAATCCCATTCCAGCTACTGTGGAGAATTTTAACTCTACCCCAACTCAAATCAGTGGAATAAGCCAAGTGACTTCTCACCTCTGATCAGCCACACGGACAGCAGTGAGATACAAGGCACCTATGGAATCCAGGGGCATGCTCCTAGCCTAGAGTGTATGATGGTACCAGAGACATCACCTGTCCCTGTGCAAGTCAGGGCCCTGCTCCTGGGCTGAGACCACCTCAGCCACCAGTGATATTTCAATCACTGAAATCAAGGCAGTAGATGGAGGCCCCACAAGAAGCATAGAATCCCTTATCTTCTTGCCAAGGAGCAGAAAGAAGGAGTGTAAGACACAGGTGGGACTAGAAACAGGTCCCTGCTCAAGACAGGGGTGAATAACCTCTCGGTCTCCCTCACCTTCCCAGCTACATAACAGGCATGAGCCTCTGGAACCTGAGGGCCAGGTGAATCAGGTCAGTGAAAGTCTATCCAGGATTTTCCTAGGTTGAGTCAGTCAGCCCCATACATCACGGCTGCTTCTGTTAAGGAAACCAGCAGCGTAGTTGTCTTCAGGATTCCCTTCTGAGGGGAACGGAGGGCCTGAAGTGCTGACCAGACTCATCCCACAAGTCAGTCTTGTGCCCCCCTGGGGACTGGGTTAAAGACATCACTGGGAAACTCCCTAGTCTGTTGCAGCCTTCTAATTATTACCTGTTCTGGTTCTACTGGCAGGTGGTGATGTGGTTGCAAAGAGAAGTCCAAAAGCCATCAAAAGGGACTTCAGGAGACTGGGTTGAAGAATCAGGAGCACAGACAGTGTTCTCCTGAATCTCATTCTTCCCCAGTATGAGGGAAGAAAACTGAAAAACTGAACTGGAAAACTCACCTGATTAACATGTGGTTCAGGGGCTGGTGCCATCGGTGGAATCATGGGGAGGTTTACTCAACATTGGGGCTACTGGCAGCAGACAGAGTTCAGCTGTCTCAAAGAGGGAAATGGATTCTTGTTGGTGGGGCTCATCGAGAGGGCTTTAAACCATGACTGGAGGGGGAAGGGGTTATAACAAGGCTCACTATGGATGAGTCCAAGGTTATTGGCAGTGAAACCCATAGCCCAGCTCAAGTGCATCTACACCAACACAACAAGGGCCACAAAAGGAGGAGCTGGAAGCCCTTGTGTAGGAAGGCTATGACTTACTCACCATCACAGAAGCATGGTGGGATGGCTCATGACTGGCATGCTACAATGGATGGCCATAGGCTCTTCAGAACGGATCAGCAAGGAAGGGCAGATGGTGTGGAGGTTCTCTGTGCTGGAGAGGTGTTTGATTTCATAGAGCTCAATGATTGTAATGACAAGGTCGAGTGCTTGTAGGTAAGGATGAGGGGGAAGGCCAACAAGCAGAAATCCTGCTGGGAGTCTGTTACAGACCACACAATCAGCATGAAGAGGTTGATGAAGTATTCTGCAAGCAGCTGGCAAGTCGCACAATCCCTACCCCTTGTTCTGGTGGGAGACTTCAACTTGCCCGATGTCTGCTGGAAATACAACACAGCAGAAAGGAAACAGCTTACAAGATTTCTCGAGTGTATAGGAGATAACTGGTGAATTCACCCTCAGAAAGTTAAGGTCGAGACAGAAACCCAAACCATGCCACCTGAAAACAATGATGTCCCTATTAGGTCCAAAGAGATTGGGGTTCAAACACAACTTGAAGTCAAAGCTGTCTCTACTAAGTCTACTAGAACTGGAACTCAAGTTAAAAACAGGAAAGTCCTTGTTGCTCCCATAAAGGAAAAGAAGACGTTGGTAAGGGAACCCGTAAAACTTACAGACCCATCTCCACAACTGGAATGTATGGAAGAAGGAGAAGAAAGAGAAGAAGAAGAAGACAACAAAGGAGCAGAAGGACCAATCCCATCCACACAGGCAGTAGCGGGTGAAGGAGAGACTGCAGGAGAGGAAGGAGCAACTGCCAGAGAGGAAAAAATTGTTGCAAGAGAAGGGGTGCACCCAATAGAACTAGGGACGCATCTAAAAGAATGTAGAGCGATATCAAAAGAAAAGAAGCAAATACAAACGACCCGTGGTATACTGTCATTAGATGATTTATATCCTGACTACACATTCAGTATTTCAGAAGATGGAAAAAAAAGGGGGAAAAGTGTTCCACTGCACCTGAGAGAAAATTATTTTTAACTGTTGATTAGTTGAGGTCTTTCTCTCAGCACCCAAAAGACTACTCGCTACCTCTACCTGCTGGGTATGGTGAACAACTTAGAAGTCCATCTCCATGGCTTGAACGACGTTGAAGTTCATCTCCACAGCATGCTTGGTCTCCACCTCCTCATGAGAGATACAGAGATGAGGTGGGAGTGGTTCCGTGGAAGAGTAGAAGGGTAGTGGAAAAGATTCCACATGGGAGAGATGGACAAGAAATAATGCAAGAAAGTGAAATTACACAATCACCGACCTCAAGAGATCTTTGAGATCTATGAAAAGATTACAGTCACTTGCCTGGTGAACAAATCCTCACCTGGCTGGTGCGGATGCAGTAACAATGGAGTTACTAGTCCCGTGATTGAAGGCCAGGAAGCACAACAATTGGGATCTCTTCCCGAGATCCTGTAATAGAACAAGAAATGGCAAGGGAGAGAATGGCATCCAGTCTTTGGATCTGAATTCTCCACACTGTGAGGGCGAGATACCCATTTAAGGAATATCTGTTGAGCTCTCCAAGAAAGTAGAATACTGCAGAAGAAGGCATCCAATACCTATGGGATTTAGCCAATTTAGACATCATCTAGTCTGATCCGGAACACTAGCTCCAGAGGTGTCCCCTGCATGCAGCCCATGTGGATAAAGGTAATTAAAGGTACCCCTCAACCATATACCTACTGCTTGATAACCGGCTATGATCCAAGGACAGGTGAACCAAGCTTGGAAGACATGTGTTGTTGAATAAGGCACATAGCGGAAAGTCTGGAAGACTTCTCTGATTCCTGTAGGGTTTTAGATGATCAAGGACATGTTCTGGGCAATCCAGAGCAGCAGGACCTTAGTCTGGCTAAGGGATAGAGATATCAGCAGGCCGTACAGGAATGCTCTTGCTAGGACACCTGCAAGAGGAATTTAGCAAGATGAACAGCCTAGCAAGTGAAAAACAAGAAAAGGGCGGATGCACACGTGATTGAAACTAAGACCTTGAACAGGATCTGAAACTTACAGATAGTCAGTAGAGACTGACCTATTGTAAAGAAGCGTTATTTGAGTGAACAGCACATGTTAACCAATCGTTCTTATTGTTGTGCATGAAATTAGATAAGATTGAGTATATAACCATTAGCAGTAAAGCAATAAACTTGGCTTCTGTCTGATCACGTTGATCATGTGACGAGTCTGTGACTTCCGCGTCAACAAGTGGGGCCCGAACAGGGACCCTCAGATCGGCATTGGATGGATCAGTCAGACCAGTGATTACCGGTGAGGAGGGGGTGGAAGCCGGACGAAGGTGAGTGCTGCCCCGGCACTCGGGAAGACGTTAACGCACGTATAAATAGAAGGGAAATCCTGCCTTGATCAAGCAGGCGGCCGGGGAGGAGATGGGGTCCACACTCTAAAAAAAAAGAAAAGGCAGTGGTTAAGCTCCTCCAAACTATTCTCTCTAAGAGAGAAATTTCATATGACTCGAGATCCTTGAAGGTTTTGCTACTGTGGGTACAAAGCAGGAACTTGATCCCCACTGTAAATGCCGCTTTTGAAATCCCAACATGGGAACGAATAGGCGAGCAATTGTGGGATGAAATTAGTAAAGGATCCAAGGAGGTGAGCAAATTTCCCACTGTGTGGAGATTGATACACGAGACTTTAAAAAATATGAAGGTAGAATGTTCAGTGACAGCCTCAGCATTTGCTGCTTTGTCGCCTGTTGAAGAGGCGCAGTCGACTACCGCTCAGGTGTTTTTAGGACCCACCATCCCTTTGGCCAGGAGGGGAGCTGGTTCTACTCAACACTCCTCTGAAAAACAGACATTGTACACAGTCCCTATTTCTTCTCCCAACAATTCATTTGTCACCACACGGAAACAAGAGAAGCCTCTATCAGATTTGCCCAAATCGCCGCCCTCTGACTCTGATCATGAATGTGATAATGTAGCTAATGAGGATATACTGAAAGAAGCAAAGAGGTTGCACCCTCTGCCTCCCCCAGCTACACCGCCCTCTCCTGCAAGTGTGTGTGTCTTTCAGGTGTTTTTCCATTACTCCCAGAATAATCTTCTCCATAACCTTCCCAGGCACTGCAGTGAGGCCAACAGGCCTGTTGTTACTGGGACCATCCCTGCTGCCCTTCTTGAAGACTGTGACATTTTCCAGCTTCCAGTCAACTGAAAGCTCTCCAGATTCCCAAGAGTACTGAAAAATCATTGAGAGAGTTCTCACTATGACACCAGCCAGCTCTTTAAGTACCCTTGGATGAGCCCCATCCGACACCATCGACTTGTAGGGGTCCAGCTGGAGCAGCAGATTCAGGGTTTATGGACAGATTTGTGCAGCCTTGTTCCTCTGGTCTTGGGCTCTGGGAGGAGGGCGCCGAGTTCATCATCAGTAATTAAGACAGAGGTGAAAAAAGCATTAAATATCTCTGCCTTGTCTATGTCTTGGCATATGAGGTGCTCATGCTCATCAAGTAATGTTCCAATGTTATTTCTGGCCTGCCTTTTGATATTAATATATTTGAAAAAGACCTTTCTATTATCCTTTACAGTGTTGACCACCGTAAACTCTACTGGAGCCTTGGCCACAGGAATCTTCTGTGACCTGATACTTCTGTGACCCAAGAATTCTATGAACCTTCTATGACTGAACTCTTCTACAACTCTTCCATGAACGGACTCGTCTATAATCCAACTCATCTGTCATCCATCTGTTTTATCACCCGACTCTTCTACGACTTGAGCCTTCTATGACTCAACACTTCTATGACTATCACTCATCTAGTATGACTCTTCTATCACCCAAAATTTCTATGACTTTCTATGACCTGACTGTTCTCTGACTCTTCTATGACCCAACTCTTCTATGACTCTTCTATGAACAGACTCTTAATAAGCTGCTTCATTTATGACCCTGCACTTCTACGACACGACTGCTCTATGACCTGACGCTTATATGACCCTTACATGACTCGAATCTTCTATGTAACTTTTATGACCAGACTCTTCTCTAAACTTTTCTATGGCCCAACTCTTCTATGAACCTTTTATGACCTGACTCTTCTATCACATCATTCTTCTATCTCACCACTCTTCTATCACTCCTCTATGACCCAACTCTTCTAAAACACCAGCCTTCTATGGACCAAGCCTTCTGTGGCCCAACTCTTCTCAGACCCTTCTATGGATATCTTTTACCTGACTTCTACTTTACTTTTCTAAGACTAAAACTGTCTGTGACCCAAAGCTTATATAACCTGACTTGTTTATGACCTTACTCTTCCATAACTCTTCTGTGACTGGTCTCTTCTATGAACCTTCCACGACCAAACTCCTCCATGACTCAAAAATTCTGTGATCCAAACCTTATATGACCCAGCACATCTACGGCCTGAATATTCTATGACTCTTTAATGGACTGACTCTTCTCTGATCCTTCTGTGACCCGACTCTTCTGTGACTCTTCCATGACCCAACACCACTATGACCAGACCCTTCTCTGAAATGACCTTTCTATGACCAAATGCCACTAAAACTCTAAAAATCTCTCATGATTCTATGGCTCGACTCTTCCATGACTTGACAATTCTAGGACCGTTTTACGACCTGAGTCTTCTATGACACAAAACCTGTATGACCTGACTCTGATATGAGACTTCTGTGACCCAGCACTTCTACGAAGCTTCAAAAACTGAACTTCTCTGTTACTCCCCTATTGTATGACTCTTCTATGACCTGACTTTTCTCCACCCAGGTTTTCTGTCATTTTCCTATGATCCAATGCTGTTATGACCCTTCCTTTCTAAGACCCAACTCCTTGAAACCAGCACGGAACTGTGTGTGAGACCCTTGGCATTTCACATAACTCTATGGGCCTGTATTTGGAATTAGATGCAATAACTTCTCCAAATTTGATTCAGCAATGTGAGAACCTCCATGGCACTAGGGTCATAGTCGACACAGCCAGATCTGCCTTCCCAGCGCCTGGGTGTCAGGGCATGGTCTTTCTTCTTCACCAAGGAAACCCAGGCTTTTCTCAGCATTACAGCTGCCTGCGCAGTGCCTTTGCTCCTGTGTAATCGTGGCCTCCAATTATCAGCCCTAACCAGTCCCTGGGTAGGCTTTTGCAGTAACGATCCTCACTGAGACCAATTAACACTTCAAGATAATTTAAATTTTGCTTTTGAATTCTTGAGAGTTTTTCTGAATCTTCTCTCAGCAGCTGAGGTTCAAGGACTCATCAGCAAATACACCCTGGGCCTCATTAAAATACAGAAAGCCTTAATGAGCTCTTTCTCTGCCTCGAGTTTTCTTCAAGCCTTCCAGGCTCATGGAGCTCCTTGGTGTCATTTCACAGTTTGATTAAAGAGGAAGATTTTAAAGTGCACTGAATACATAAATTTTTTAAGTGAAGTTTATGTTTCATTAGTTTTCTGCTCAGAGAAGAGGTGGCAGAACCATTCTGCAATTGTCATTGATACAGGACGTCGCGTCAGGAGGTCTGGGCAGCATGAAGAAGCAGTCCCTTGAGGTCTGAGACTTCATGGACAGCCTTGCTCCTCACTTCCCCAGCCCCACCCTTTCTCTCATTGTCCTCCTGGGACTTGCATCCCTTTTTCTTCCACTGAAAGAAAGTGTAGTGTGGCCACTGCAGGAAATCAGTGTCTCTTCCCAGATTAGGGAGGGAACGTCAGGGATTCATTCAGGCCCTGGAGACCCAGGAACACAAAAAAGGAGCACAGAGGGGGCAGAGAAAGTGCTACCTTGTGCTTCTCTCCTGCTGGGCTGGGCTGGCATGGAGGGAGCTCCTGGCAAGTGGGCAGCTCTACAAAGAGACAGCTCTACCCAGGATCAGCTCCTCTGCAGAGTGCAGCAGGGCTGAGGGCACTGCCTGCAGGGGAGAGGGGAGAGGAATGAAGAAGAGCTACAGAACAGAAGCAGGAGCGCAGCTGAGTGCTCACAAGAGGAGAAATCTTCTCACCCCTAAATACAGTAAGTAGCTGGCTGTAGTATAGTGAGGATAAAGTTCCTGGGAAGATCTAAAGCTGACACGTGACACAGCTTTCGGAATCTGTCAGGAGGACTCTTAGAGATTCCCTTGAGCAGAGCAAAATCATGCTCCAGAGCAGGGACTTTCCGCTGCACCATCAAAGCACTGTCTGCGCTGGCTGCCTTCTCCAAGGCACGGCTGCAGGAGTAGGAAGTCTGGTGTGCAACCATGGGTGCCAGGGTCAGCGCTCAACCTACCCACGGATCTCCCCATGGCACTGTGGGGAGAAACTGTGGGTGGAGGGAGTGACCCCCAGCAGGGCAGGACAGGGACCTCCTGTTGCAGGAGGTGCTGTGCGTTTCAGGGCTGCTTACAACTCCAGGTAACCCCCCACAGTAATTGCAGAGAGCCATTTTGAAGAATGACATGGACGAAGAATTTAACTGGAAGGGATGGAGTCTGTGCTTTCATTTTTCCACTCCTGGTTGACAGGGTGGGCAGTGGGAGATGGGAATTTATTTCTCTCTTCTGGAATGACACTGATACCCCCAGTTCCCCTTAGGGTTTTTCTGAGTTGCTCCTTGGCCCCTGAACACACAGAGATGCCCCTGGGCAGGGCCCCACTGCCAGGAGGGGTCTGCATGGCAGAGCTGAGCACACAGTGGGTGGGATGGGCTCTGTCAGCTCAGACAGGGAGGAGATCCAGGGACAGAGAAATATCTCCCAGCAGGGCCAAGTTCCAGGAGTCAGAGGCAGGGATGGAGAAGGAACTGTTCCCATTAACACCATGAGAAGGGAGATTCAGGCACCTCCCTGCCTACCCCTGCAGTGCAGATGCCTACCATGGAGCAAACCCATGGTTTCCTCTCTCATCTCTTCTCTTAAGGCCATGGGTGCTCAGTCACCTTCTCAGCTGCCTCACTCCTTCATAGAAAACATTACCAAACACCCAACCCCCTGGCTCCACATGCAGCAGCACCGTGCATTGCTCCCTGTTTCCTCTCCTGTCTCTACTCACCTTCTTTTTCACTGGAGTTTCTGGGATGTGGTTTGGGTTAAGCTGCAGTTCTGACACCAGTCCTACAGGGCCTACCATGCAGATATAGCCCTGGGAGTAAAGGGTCCAATTCCGCTCTTAATCAGAAGGTTGAGGACAATGCAAACAAGCAGATTCTCCTTTCAGGATACCCCAGATTTATGGCATTTGACTCTTTCCCTGGTTTGTCTTGGTAGGCAGCAGGCTGCCCTCCAGCAGGGCACAGCTGTCCCATAACAACTCTGTCTTCTGGCAGTCCAATAGAGAAGACACCTCAGTTCTAAGGTCATGGAAACACTGCTCATCATCTGTATGTGGGCAGCTGCAATGAGCCCTCTGTGTCCCTGACTGGGAAGGGAGAGGCAGGATGGGATAAGGGTATTTGGAGATTTGCACTAGGAAACTGGATTCCTTTGCTCCAAGCACTGTCCAGTTTCTTTTGGAGGGAACACCCGAATGCAAAATCCTCTGGTGAAAAAAGGACTGTCAGGATGGGGCAGCTGAGACCAAGGGCAATGGACAGACTGGCTTTACCCACTGTGCACAAAGGAACAGTCCCTTTGCCTGTCAAGGCCCTCAAGATTTCATTCACAGTGCAGCAGAAATGCCAGGGATTTCTGCATCAAAACCACTCCTCAGCTGTGGTGGGACCACTAGAGCAGAAGACACAAAATAAAATCCCCTCAGCTCTGCTCTGCAGTTGGGAGAATTGTGAGGACAATGCTGGAAATCTCTTTGAAATCAGGAGTGGATTTATCCTGAGATGACCCTCTGTTGCTATTTACATACTGTTGTGGGGAAGGACTGGGTGCCACAGAGCCCACATCACAGCCTCCTGATCCCTGGGGAAGCCTCAGTGAGCCCTACCCACAGCTTGTGAAAGGGACCTGCCAAAGGCCTTCATTGATGGAGAGAGGCAGTTGGGGGGGCAGTTCTATGAGAAACGGCTTTGATTTTGTTTGGAGAATTCTCTCCTAACCCGTTACTGCCTTTTCCCTCTTGGACAGTGCCCCATGCCCAGAGGAAGCAGATGTCCAACAGCAGCTCCATCACACAGTTCCTCCTCCTGCAATTCACAGACACACAGAAGCTGCAGCTCTTGCACTTCTGGCTCTTCCTGGGCATCTACCTGGCTGCTCTATTGGGAAACGGCCTCATCATCACCACCATAGCCTGTGACCACCACCTCCACACCCCAATGTATTTCTTCCTCTTCAACCTCTCCCTCCTTGACATGGGTTGCATCTCCATCACTGTCCCTAAAGCCATGGAAAATTCCCTCTGGGACACCAGGGCCATCTCCTACACAGGATGTGTTGCCCAAGTCTTTCTTTTTCTTTTCTTGATATCATCAGAATATTTTCTGCTCACAGTCATGTCCTACGACCGCTATGTTGCCATCTGCAAACCCCTGCACTATGGGACCCTCCTGGACAGCAGAGCTTGTGTCCACATGGCAGCAGCTGCCTGGGGCTCTGGCTTTCTCCATGCTCTGCTGCACACGACCAATACATTTTCCCTACCCCTCTGCCAGGGCAATGCAGTGGACCAGTTTTTCTGTGAAGTCCCTGAGATTGTCAGGCTTTCCTGTTCATACTCCTTCCTTAGGGACCATGGGTTTCTTGTGATCAGTCTCTTAGTAGGACTGGGCTGTTTTGTTTTCATTGTGGTGTCCTATGTGCAGATCTTCAGGGCTGTGTTGAGGATTCCCTCCGAGCAGGGACGGTTCAAAGCCTTTTCCACGTGCCTTCCTCACCTGGCCGTGGTCTCTGTCTTTACCAGCACTGCCATGTTTGCCTCCCTGAAGCCCCTCTCCATCTCCTCCTCATGCCTGGACCTGGTGGTGGCTTTTCTCTATGCGGTGGTGCCTCCAGCATTGAACCCCCTCATCTACAGCCTGAGGAACCGGGATCTCAAGGATATAATGTGGAAGCTGGTAACTGGCTTTTTCTATGAAAAAATAAATCACTGATTTTCTCCTACTTGGCTCCTTTAATGTAACTCATGTCAGGTCCATTCTGCGTTTTTGATGTCGTAGTGGTTGTTGGTTCACGTCAAACTCTTTGAGCCCGATGCTGGGTACTAAAAACACTGTCCTGATATCTCCTCTTAGGCAGCTCTGCATCACTCAGCCGCTCCCTCATTCCCCCGTGGTGGGACAGGGGAGCGAATTGGGAGAGTAGAAGGGAGGAAAACTCTTGAGTTGAGATAAGGAGAGTTTGACAGGTCAAGAACAGCAGAGTACACAAGGAAATCAAAACTAGGAATTCTTTCATTTTTTTTCCCATCAGCAGGAAGGTTTTCAGCCTTCTCCAGGAAAACAGGGCTCCATCACACGTAATGGTTTTTGGAAGGACAAATACCATCACTCCACATGTCTCCCCTTCCTTCTTCTCTTACATTTTATTGCCAAGCGAGTTGTCACGTGTTACGGAAGTTTCATTTGGTCAGTTGGGGTCAGCTGTCTCAGGTTTGTCCCATACCAATCTCTTCTGTACACCCAGGCCACTCACATGTGGGGTGGGGTGAGAGGCTAAAAAGCTGTGTAAGTCCTGCTCAGCAATAATGTAAGCCTTCCTGTGTTACCATCACTGATGTCAGCACCAACTCAAATCACAGCCTCATTCTGGCTACTCTGGAGAATATTAACTCTACTCCAACCCAAACCAGCACAATAGGCCAGGTGAATTCTCATCCCCAGACAGTCACACAGGCACCAGTGACACCACAAATGTGTGTCACCACACCTGAAGGCCAGGTACCTTCTCCAGTCCTGTCACTCACTCAGCCATGAGGGACATCACAAGAAGCTCCAAGAGCCAGGCCCCGCTCTCCAGTCCTATCAGTTACTTGGATACTTTTGACCTCACAGGCACCTGCACAAACCAGGTCACTTCTCACACCCAGCCAGCTGCTGTCCTGCACGTGCTGTGTGATAGCGCTCAATATGATCTGTTCCACAACCTTTCCTGCTACTGAGGTCAGACTGACAGACCAATAATTCACCGGATCTGCCTTCCAACCCTTCTTTTAAATGGGTTGAACATTTGCCAGTCTCCAGTCGAGCGGCACTTCCCCACTCAGACAGGACAGCTGGAAGATGAGGGAAAGGGGCTTGGAGAGGACCTCTACCAGCTCCCTTAATACCCTTGGGTGGATCCTATCTGGCCCCATGGTCTTGTGTATGTCTGCTTGGCCAAGCAGGTCTCTAACCTGCTCCTCCTGCATTGTTGGACCTTCATTCTCACTGTCTTCTGGCTCAGGTGGCTGAGCATCCCAATGGCATTTCAATTTATTATTGAAGACCGAGGCAAAGAAGTCATGAAGTACCTCTGCCTTGTCCTCATCCCTCATCGCTCGTCTCCCTCCTACATCGAGTAAAAGAGAGAGATTCTCCATGGTCTTCCTGTTTTCAAAACAATAGTTTCTTATTATCTTTCACTGAACTGGTCAGTTGAAGTTCCAGTTAGGCTTTAGCTCTTCTAATTTTCTCTCTACATGATCTCACCTCACCCTTGTAGTCCTCCTGGGACTATTGTTCCCTCTTCTAAAACTCCTAGACCTTCCTCTTCTTCCTGAAATGCATACAAAGCTCTCTACTCAGCCAAGCCGGTTTTCTTCCTTGCTGACTCATTCTACGGCACACGGGGAAGTCCTGCTCTTGCGGCACCAGGGTTTCCTTCTTGAGAAGCATCCAGCCTCCTTGCACTCCTTTGTCATTTAGACCTGCCTCCCAGTGAAGTTTATCAAGCAGCCTTCTAAACAGTTTGAAGTCTGCCCTCCACAAGCCCAAGGTGGCAGTTTCGCTGACCCCCTTCCTTATACCTCCAAGAACTGAGAATTCTATTATCTTGTGATCACTGACCCCAGGCGTCCTCCAACAGTCACCTCCCCCACAAGGCCCTCTCTGTTTGCAAACAACAGATCCAATGAGGAGCCTTCTCTATTTGGTTCATTACCAGTTGTGTTAGGAAGTTATCTCCCATGCACTCAATGAACCTCCTAGACTGTTTCCTTTCTGCTGTGTTATACTTCCAGCAGACATCTGGAAGGTTGAAATCCCTCACAAGAGCAAGGGCCAGGGATCGCAAGACTTCTCCCAGTTGCTCGTAGAAGAGCTCTTTGGTTTCTTCATCTTGGTTGTGCGCCCAATAACAGACTCCCACCAATATGTCTGACTTCCTGCATGTTCCACTGATTTTAACCCACAAGCACTCAACCCTATCATTACTGAGTTCTATACAATCAAAATATTCTCTAGCATAGAGCAACCCTGCCACATCTCTTTCCCTGCCTCTCCTGCCTGGAAGGTTTGTAGCCACCCAACACTTCTATGAACCTTCTAAAACTGAACTCTTCCATTACTCCACTGTGATGTGACTCTTCAATTATCTGACTCTCCTCACACCCAAATTTTCTCTGACTCTTCTATGACCGAACCCTTTTATGACCCTTCCCTTCTATGACCCAACTCTTCTGCATCTGCATGGAGCTGTGTGTGACAGCCTTGGCATCTCACATAACTCTACAGGCCTGTATTTGGAATTCAATGGAATAACTGTTCCGAATTTGGTTTGGCAGTGTGAGAACGTCCATGACACCAGGCTCATTGTAGTCACAGCCAGATCTGCCTTTCCAGGGACTGGAGGTCAGGACATGGCCTTTCTGCTTCATCAAGCCAACTCAGGCTTTTCTCACCATTACAGCTGCCTTGAGAGTGCCTTTGCATCCCTGCAATCATGGCCTCCAATTATCTGCTCTAACGAGTCCCTGGGGAGGCTTTGTCAGTAACGATCCTCACTGAGACCAATTAATACTTCAAGATTCTCTGAGTTTTACTTTTGACTTCTTGAGAAGTTTGCTCAATCTTGTCTCATTAGCTGAAGTTCAAGGACTCATCAGCAAATACACTTTGGGTCGCATTAAAATATACAAAGCTTTGACGATCTGTTTGTCTTCCTATAATTTTCTTCAGGTCTTCAAGCCTTGTACAGGTCACTGGAGTCATTTTCCACTGTGGTTAAAGAGGAAGATTTCAGAGTGTGCTAAATAAAAATTTATTTTAATGTAAAGATTGCATTTCATTGCATTTCATTTCAGAGAAGAGGTGAGAGGAGCATTCTCCTTTTGGCATTGATGCAGAGCGTATCCTCAGGAGCACAGGGCAGCATGGAGAAGTAGCCCCTTGAGGTCTGACACTGCATAGACACCATTGCTCCTCACCTCCCCAGCCCCACCATTTCTCTCATTGGCCCCTTATACTTGCATCCCTTTTATTTACACTGAGGGGAAGGGTCGTATGGTCACTGCAGGAAAGAAGTTTCTCTGCCTAGCTGAGGGAGGAAACATCAGGGATTGTTTCAGCCTGTTTCACAACAGGTTCCCATGGAAGCTCAGGGACACCTCGAGGGAAAACAGAGGTGTCCTGCAGGGGAGAGGGGAGAGGAGAGAGGCAGAGAGAGGTTAAAGGCAGTGTGGAATGGGAGGATGCTGAGAGATAATTGCTGAAGGAACTCTCACAGCCCTTCACACGGTAAGTCTCTGGCTGCAGGACAATGCAGCGGAAGTTTCTGGAGGGATCTCCTAAAGCTGGTACATCCCACAGTTCTCAGTGTCTGTCAGGATGTCTCTCCCAGTGTCTCTGCTGTAGAGGAGAAGAACCTGGTGCTGAGCAGGGCTTCCCTGCTGCACTGTCAGAGGAACAGGGCATGAGGGTTGCCTTGTGCTGGGGACGAGTGCAGAGCTGTGCCCTAAAGGGGTGCCTGGGCTGTCCTCGAGAGTAGGGTCCCTGCAGCCCAGGGTCTGTGTGCCGGGAGAGGGACTCTGCTGCCTGCCTACCTGGGGAGCTCCCCATGGCACTGTGGGGAGATGCTGTGGGTGGAAGGAGCAGCTCACATTAAGAGAGGGTCCTTCTGCTGTCGAGAGGGTGCTGTGCTGGTCAGGACTCCTCACTGCTTGAGATACCTCAGGACATTTCTGAGAGGACATTTCAAAAGGAAGATGAAGGCCGTGATTACATGGATGACAAGGAGCTTTCCTGAGTCCATTCAGTTTTCTACTGTTGGAGAATTTTGGGAGAAGAAATGGAAAAGTGACTCTTGTGCTTAAGCAAGTCAGTCAGACTCCTGACGTGTGATTTTAAATGACCAATAAGTCTGATAGAAGCCTCCCAAGTTGTCTCCAGTCACTGCTGTGCCTATGGACAGCACCAACATCACCTTTGCTGGACCCATCAGACTTAGCCTGACCTTCCCTTTTCCACTTCTAAACAGGAACTTGTGCTCATGTAGTGCCCTGCAAACAGGCAGGATCTGTAGATGATTGCACAGGGATTGGAATGTGGTAAGGGAGCAGGGAGAACACATGGGGAAGGGAAACACCTGCACGGACAAAAATCTCCAAGCAGAAGCAAGAGTCAGAAAATGGGAGGAAACTAAAAGCAGAAAAGTTGGGGAATGGAAAATTCAAAAAGCTGTGTTTGATCCCCTCCCGTGCAGATGTTTCCTCTCAGCAAAATCCCTGGCCTCCCCTCCCACACAGCAAAGCCTCTGCCCTCAGGGCTCTGGGATCCAAGGCTGAACCACCTCCTCTGCAGCCACAGCTCCAGTGCCCTCTCCAGAGCACAGGGGCTGAGCGCAACTGTTCGGCACTGTTGGTGTCTGGGAGGGGCCGTGCACAGCTGGGGAAGAGGAACACTGTCTGCATGCCCGGCTGCCCTGGCCTCTCTCAGCCAGACCCTCACTCTCTTTCTCCCTCTTTCTCCCCTTGTCTCTGTTCTTGCTGTTCTCTTGTTCTTGCTGCCAGGCTCTCTGGGGATGGGAGCTGTAGCTGCAGAGTCACACCCTGCAGTTGTCTTCATGGGAACCTGTGTCCCAGGTTTGCTCTGAGCTGTGAGGCTGTGGGCAGTTCAGTCAGTGGGGCTGGGGAAGGAGCTGAATCTCCCTTCATCAAATGCCATCATGAGGACCCTTGGCTGTCTCCTGTGAGCTTCCCTCCAGAATGCAAACCTGTTCTGTCACATCTTTGTGTTGCCAGAAAGCTCCATGGGGAAGCACAGAGATTCTACGAGGGGGAAAATGCTCTTTGGGTTGTGAAATGAGCCGTGTGTGTCTTGGGCTGAAAGTGGGTGCTAAAACTTTAAGAAAGAGTGAGACCTTGAGAGGTGTGAGATGGCTTCCTCTGCTCTCAATAGTGACTGGTGGCTTTTGAGGATAATCTGGGAATGTGATGCCCTCCCTCTTCAGAAAGGTACAAGTTCAGGGCAGCTGGTGACAAGACTGAGGGACAGAGCAGCTCCCCTCACTCTGCACTCTGCCACAGGCAATGCGCTTGCCTTGCAGGACTCCCTCTGCTCTTCCTGAGTGCAGCAGAACTGCTGAGGGTTTCTGACCTCCAAGGACACTGCCCAAAGGACACAGTGAACATTCTGTACAAATATTCAAGAAATCTTAGGATTCCTCTACATTTCGTGTTTCTTTGGAAAAGGGAGTGCAGATGTTGACAAGCCCTTCTGAGTTAGCAGTGGTTTCATGAGACAAATTGGAACACCAGAACCTGTCCTTGGCCATTCCCACTGCTAAAGAGCAGGACTGACTTAAAAGAGCCCATTTACAGTGGCCCTCCTTTTAATCACACAATTGGTCGGCAACAACCTGTGCTTCAGCCAGGAAGCTGGAACAAGGTCTCCCAGAAATTTAGAAGGGTGACTGTGTGACAGGGGGACTGTCTGTTTTAAATGGCTTTGATTTTCCTCACAAGTATCTCCCCTAACTTGTCATTGTATTTCCTCCTATGACAGTACCCCACAGCCAGAGGCAGCAGATGTCCAATAGCAGCTCCATCACCCAGTTCCTCCTCATGGCACTCGCAGACACACGGGAGCTGCAGCTCTTGCACTTCTGGCTCTTCCTGGGCATCTACCTGGTTGCCCTCCTGGGAAACGGCCTCATCATCACCACCATAGCCTGTGACCACCACCTCCACACTCCCATATACTTCTTCCTACTCAACCTCTCCCTCATTGACCTGGGCACCATCTCCACCACAGTCCCCAAATCCATGGCTGGGATAACAGAGCCATCTCCTATGCAGAATGTGCTGCACAGGTCTTTATTTTTCTCTTCTTGATGACAGCAGAATTGTCTCTTCTGACTGTAATGTCCTACGATCGCTACGTTGCCATCTGCAAACCCCTGTACTACGGGACCCTCCTGGGCAGCAGAGCTTGTGTCCACATGGCAGCAGCTGCCTGGGGCTCTGGCTTTCTCAATGCTCTGCTGCAAATGGACAATACATTTTCACTGCCCCTCTGCCACAGCAATGATGTGGACCAGTTCTTCTGTGAAATCCCCCAGATCCTCAAACTCTCCTGCTCACATTCTTACCTCAGGGAAGTTGGGGTTCTTTTGTTTGGTGCCTGTTTAGCTTTTGGTTGTTTTGTTTTCATTGTGGTGTCCTATGTGCAGATCTTCAGGGCTGTGCTGAAGATCTCCTCTAAGCAGAGACGGCACAAAGCCTTTTCCACTTGCATCCCTCACCTGGCTGTGGTCTCCCTGTTTATCAGCACTGCCATGTTTGCCTACCTGAAGCCCCCCTTCATCTCCTCCCCATCCCTGGATATGGTGGTGGCAGTTCTGTACTCGGTGGTGCCTCCAGTTGTGATCCCCCTCATCTACAGCTTGAGGAACCAGGAAAAAAAGATATGCAATGTGGAAACCAATAACTGAATATTTTTCTGGAGAAATAAATGGTTGATATTCTTCTGAGATCAATTATAAGGTATTCATTGCAAGACAAAATCTTTAGTTTTGTTGCTGTTTTTATTTTTTTTTAAATTGTGATACTCATTCTCTTTCTCATTCAGTGTCTGCTTTCGTCTGGTGAGCAGGTGGCTGTGTAAATAAAGAGCTCAGCAGCTATGTTAATAAATAATCAAAATAAATGGGCCTTTCAATGACATCTTTTTTTATGAGTTCTCTCCTCCAAGTCCTTTCAGAACAACAGGGATAGTTCCTGTGTGCATGGGTGGAAAGGAGAAGAGTCCCGGCACGCCAGCACTGCCAGGCAGTACCAGCAGTTGATCTCCCAGAGCTGTTCTCTTTCCACTTCCACACTCTCTTTCTGACCCGTTGCCTTGCTGTAAGGCCTGAGTGCTGTGGCAGCTTGGTCGCAGCCGTGCTGTTTGGCCGTGCTGTGACTGCAGGCAGGGACAGGCAGTGGGCACTTGTGTGACAGAGCTGGCCTCCACAACAGCCTTTCCATAAAGAAAGGGGATCTCATCAGAGCTGTGTACGAAGGCTCCTATTTTATTCTACAGTCTCACTCAGGGCCACTCCCTATAAATGCTCACAGATGAAAACACCAATGTACAGATAAAAGCAGTGTGAGTGTGCAGGGCTGGGATGTGCAGCAGTGTCCTCATGCAGCCAGGTCTCCTGCAAGACACATTAAGGTCCAGCAGAGACAATCCCTGATCAGATCCTTCTAACTGTTCTATAACCTGACTGTTCTAGGATCCAACTCTTCTAAGACCACACTCTTCCATGACTCTTCTAGAACTCAACCCTTCTATGACTCGGCCCTTCTAAGACTTGAATCTTCTGTGACCTGGTTCTTCTGGGGCCCATCCCTTCTATGATCCAACTCCTCTGTGTCCTAACAGGATTGGGCAGGAGTGTCGACTTGCTCAAGAGTAAGTTGAGCAGAGGGAGCTGGATGGGCAAGATCGACGGGTCAAAGCCAATACAATGACATGCAAAAACATCAAGTGCCAGGTTTTCCATTTCAGTCACAACAACCCTGTGCAGAACTCCAGGCTAGGGGAAGAGTGGCTAGAAACCTGCCCAGTGGAAAAGGAGCTGGAGGTGCTGGTTGACAGTTGCTGGACGTTAGACAGGTGGTGAAAAAGGCCAAAAGCATCCTGGCTTGGATCAAAAATGCTGTGTCCAGCAGGAGTAGGGAAGGGATCGTCCCCCTGTACTTGGCACTGCTGAGGCCGTAATGTGAGTTCTGGGTTCAGTTTTTGGCCCCTGACTACAAGAAAGGTTTTGACTTTCTGGAGCACATCCAGTGAAGGGCAATGGACCTGATGAAGTGTCTGAAGAAGAAGACACTGATGGGAGACCTCATCGCTCTCTACAACTACATAAAAGGAGGTTGTGGTGAGGAAGGTCTTGGTCTCTTCTCCCAAGTAAACAGGATGAGGGTAAATGACCTCCAGTTGTGTCTGGGGGGGGGTTACATTGGAAATTAGGTATAAAATTCTTTACTGAAAGAGCAGTGAAGCTTTGGAAGATCCAGCATAGGGCTGTGCTGCAGTCTTCTTTCTTGGAAGTGTTCAAAAAGTGTGTAGACTTGGCAGTTCAGAACATGGTTTAGTAGTCCCAATGGTGCAGGGCTGGCAATTGGACTGAATGACCTTATAGGTCTTTTCCATACATGATTTCTATGATTCTATAATTCTATGAATTCTTTGATCCTGTCTCTCACAGGATTCTCATTAATAAAATGTCCAGAATACAGCTGGATAAACACACAATGCATTGGGTGCACAATTGGCTGACAGGTTGGGCTCAAAGAGTCACAATGAGTGGGGTCCCATCAGGCTGGCACCCAGTCACTGGTGGGGTCCCACAAGGCTCCATCCTGGGTCCAGTGCTCTTCATAAATGACCTGGATGAAAGACTTGAAGGCTTATTGACAAAGTCTGCCAATGACATAAAACTGGGGGGACCCATCAACACTCCTGGGGGCCAAGAGGCCCTGCAGAGGGATCTTGACAGATTGGGGAGCTGATCAATCACCAACAGCAGGAAATTCACCAAGAGCAAGTGCTGAGTTCTGCACCTGGGACACAGCAATCGTGGATACAGGGACAGACTGTGGCCTGAGAGGCTGGAGAGCAGCCCTGCAGAGAGGGACCTGGGGGATCTGGTTGACAGCAAGTTGAACGTGAGCCAACAGTGAGCCCTGGCAGCCAAGAGGGGTAATCATGTCCCGGGGTGCATCAAACACAGCATCACCAGCCAGGTGAGGGAGGTGATTGTCCCACTCTCCTCTGCAACGGAGAGGCCCCCACCACAAGAACTGGGTGCAGTTTTCAGGGCAAAAGGATAAAAAGGACATCAAACTATTGGAGAGTGTCCAGAGGAGGCCACAAGGCAGGAGAAGGGTCTGGAGGGAAACTGTATGAGGAACAGCTGAAGTCACTTGGTATGTTCAGCCTGGAGAAGAGGACATCAAGAGGGGATCTCATAGCTGTTTACTGCCTTCTCACAAGGGAAGGAGGTGAAAGAGCTGCTGACCTCTTTTCTCTTGCAATCTGTGATAGGACCACAGGTAATGGCAGGAAGATGTGACAGGGAGGCTTAGACTGGATATTAGGAAGAGGTTCTTCACCCAGTGGGTAGTGGAGCACTGGAACAGGTCCCCAGAGAAGTTGTCACGGCACTGCGTCTGCCAGCGTTCAAGAAGCATTTGGACACTGCTCTCAGTCACATGGTGTGAATGTTGAGAGTGTCCTATTTAGGGATAGGAGTTGGACTGGATGATCCTACTGAGTCCCTTCCATTGATTCTGTGATTCTACGACTCCTCGACACCAGCAGACAGAGGCCCTGCTCCTCACGGCGCATTCAGCCAGCACCAAGCAGGGCTCCAGGCACGGAGCTGAAGGAAAGGCTGCTGTAAAAGGGAAAGGGTGTGTGATACAGGGGGAGGGAGAATGGAAAATGACTTTGATTTAGCTCAGAGGTGTCTCCCTAACATTTCCCTGTCTTTTCCTCCTATGGCAGTGCCCCATGCCCAGAGTCAGGAAGTTCCATCACCCAGTTCCTGCTTCTTGCTTTTTCAGACACTGTGGAGCTCTTGCACTTCTGGCTCTTCTGGTCATCTACCTGGCTGCCCTCCTTGGCAATGGCCTCATAGACACTGCTATAGCCTGTAACCATTACCTCCACACTTCCATGTACTTCTGCCTCCTCAGCCTTTCTATTGGTGACCTGGGCTTCATCTCTTACACTGGAGATGGCTAAATCCATGACCAGTTCCCTCTGAGACACCAGGGCCATTTTCTTACGCAGGATGTGCTGCACAATTCATTTTTTTTCTCATTTTCTTGTCAGTAGAGACTTCACTTCTCACAGTCATGACCTAAGACCACTACCTTGCCATCTGCAGACCCCTGCACTACAGGACCCTCCTGGGCAGCAGAGCTTGTGTCACGACCTGCACACGACCAATATATTTTCACTGCCCCTCTGCCAAGGTAATATTGTGGATCAATTCTGTGAACTTCTCAAGATCCTCAAGTTCTCCTGCTTAGGCTTCTACTTCTGGGAATTTGGACTTCTTGTGTTTGGTGTGTCTTTAGTGTTTGGTTGTTTTGTTTTCATTGTGATGTCTTATGTGGAGATCTTCAGGGCCATGCTGAGGATCCCCTCTGAGCACGGGCAGCAGAAAGCCTTTTCCATGTGCCTTCCGCACCTGGTCGTGTTCCCCCTGTATTTCAGCACTGTCATGGTGGTGCATGGCAGACCCCGTCCATCTCCTTCCCACCTCCAGATCTGGTGGTGTCAGTTCTGTACTCAGTAGTTCCTCCAGCCGTGAACGCCCTTATCAACTGTTTGAGGAACCAGGAGATAAAGGATGCCCTGAAGAAAGTGACTCAACCAGTAATATTTTATCAGCAACGAGGTGTCCATGTGTCTTCAGTTTCCCTCAGGCAATATTTATCTGTTGGTCACTGTAGTTATAAACATATCTGCATGCAAATAATTTCTATCATCCTGCTTCTCCTGAGGATGACTCCAGTCTGTCTGACATAGAGAACATCTTTGAAAGGGTTTATCACCAGTCAATGCCAAAGGTGTGTCATTTCTATAATTAAAGAGGGTTCATCAGAGCCATATGTGAAGCTCAGGATTCATTTCTCAAATCAGGTTGCAAAATACGCTCAGGAAATTGCAGGCTGAAAGACCTTGATGATGTGCTTGGGTACTGAATGTACCTGGGGGAGGAGGGTACGGGGTGTTTTGTAAGGGAATGAGGCTTGGGATGAGGTTTGACCTGGGAGTGCCCAGTGCCACTGGGATCCTGAACAGCCAGGAGTCATCTGCTGGGGACTGTGTCACATGTGGGAGGGCTGATGGCTGATTTCCCATCCTTCAGAGAAATGTCAGGAGTCACCAGGAGAGCACAAGATGTATCCAGGGACACCATGTGCCTTGTTTTGGGTGCACAATGTACAGTGTCACCATAAGGTAAAAGCAAAGGATGGATGGGCTAATGAGGACTAACGAGGGCTCTGTGATTTCAGGAAAAGCAGTGCGGATAAAGCAGGCATGAAGAAGGGAGACTGGATAGTGATTCATGTCACCTGTACTCAGAATCCAACAACACATCTGAACAATCCCTGAGACAGTCTCAATA
The DNA here is from genome assembly GCA_033558185.1 of Dromococcyx pavoninus. Lineage (NCBI taxonomy): Eukaryota > Metazoa > Chordata > Aves > Cuculiformes > Neomorphidae > Dromococcyx > Dromococcyx pavoninus. The sequence goes on along the minus strand of JAUMJL010000379.1, from coordinate 1,819,187 downwards.
TCCTCTGATTGTCCAATGGGAAGGATCTGCTTCCCAGTCTGACCAGCACAGCCAGTGTGAGGTGATCCCATGGACCAAGGGCTCTACAACCCTCTTGCTCTGCAGAGCAGCACCACCAGCTTGAGGCTTTGCAGGGAACAAAGGGAGGGAACCAGAAATGCCTGGGCGGGCAAGCAGTGACACCATCACCTAGGGAAAGAGACTCTGGGGAACTGGGATGTCCCTGGAGAAAAATGAGGCACTGTGTGTGTGTCTGTGTGTCAGAAATCTGACTATTTTATGATACTTCTGTGACCCTTCTATGACCCCATCCTTCTATAATTTGCACCTTCCATGACATTTCCATTACCAGACTGTTCTATAACCCTTCTATTACTCCTCTCTTCAATGACCTGGCTTATTCACTACCCTTACGTTATCTGATGCTTTTATGACCCCATTATTCTGCAACTCGTCTTTGAGCTGTCTTTTTTATGACCCAGTTTTACCACTACACTTCTACCACCTGACTCTTGTGTGACACAAATCTTCTATGACCTGATTCTTTCAGTTTATACATTAGGAAAAAATTCTTCATGATGAGGGTGGAGAGGCCCTGGCACAGGTTGTCCAGGAAAGTTTTGGATGCCCCCTTCCTGGAAGTGTTCAAAGCCAGGTTGGATCGGGTCTCAAGCAATCTGGTCTGGTGCGAGATGTCCCTGCCCATGGTAAGTGGGTTGAAAATGAATGATCTTTGAGGTCCTTTCCAACCCAAATCATTCTATGATTCATGACCCAGCTTTTCTATGACTCTTTTATGACCCAAACATTTTAGGAAATGCAAAATTGCCACTCCATAGCCAATGTGTTTATTAAGACAATATTCTTATATTACAGAGTTGGGGGTTGCATTGGTGTTTTTCCTCCTAAGGGCTCCCACCAAACCCAGCTTTTGAGTAGCTTTTAGCCACACAAGTGTTACATATTCATCAGTGCCCCTAGAAATCATTAACATATTCTACACCCACGCCCACAAACGATGACATCGGCCTTTAGAGCTGGATTCCACGGCCTATGCTGCCATTTGGTGTCACCTTAGGCACACTGTAATCCTGCTGGTGCTCGTTTTACTTCCTCAGGTGGTCCCATCTTCATCTTTCTGACCTCTTGTGATAGGGTTCTGCTTTTACACCAAAACTGATCTTGTCCGATTCTTTATCCACACTCCTTCCCAGAGACCTTGTTACTTTCCAGAGACCTTGCTCAAAACTGAGAATTTTCAGATAAGCAGAAATGATTGAGAGCAATTAAACTGTATCTGGGAATTTTCTTCTCTTGAAACCACGCAGATGTTTGAAACTTTCTGTTCTTTAGGACTGGTGGTTTTGTTCTATAAGGCTAAGCAGATAAAAATACAGACACTGGCAAGTACTGTATAAACATAATTAGAGATTAATTCTTATTATCATCTATACCTGAATAGTTTTCTAGCTAAGTCTTCATCTACCATCCAACTTCTTCTATGACCTGACTCTTCTCTGACTCTTCTCTGACCAAACAATTATATGACCTCACCCTTTGATGACACAACACTTCTATGACCCTTCTATGAATTGGGTCTTCTATGACATTTCTATGAGTCAGCCCTTCCAGGACCTGGTTTTCTAGGACCCCAGCCTTTTGTGGCCTGGAGTTTCTATGATTGTTGAGTGACACAACCTTTCTGTGACTTGAACATTCTGTACCCCGACTCATCTGGATGACCCATCTCTCCTACCACTTGACTCTTCCGTAACAGGGAGAGTTATGGGGACCTGGAGCCTGTGAAAGACACAAAAACTATCCTAATGCTGTATCCTCAGTGTGATGGAAGTTTTGAGAAAGCTTTAAAAAAATGAAGTAACAAAGAAATAGAATGAAAGTTGAAGAGTGAAGGGAATGTCCCATTCCAAATTTAAGCTTGAAAATGTCATCAGTTTTATTCTCCATGTGTTCTTTACTTCCTGTTTTAATGTCCTGATCTCTGTGTGCTGCCTTTCTTTGCAAAGGAAAGGGATCATAAAACATAGGTGGGATGCAGTGACAAGGACATGGGCATATGGTGTCAGTGTAGGTACCCTGGGACACTCTGCCCAGGCTCCAGTTGCAGCTCCCAAGGGTCTCTGGTCTCCATCAGGCCCTCTGTGCCAGCTGCCAGTCCCAGGCATGAGCTGCAGAGACACTGGCTCCTCTGGAGGCATCACTGGGTGCTTATGGTCAGGCAGCAGAGCTCAACTTGGAACCCTCACACATCTGGACACAGGTTTGAAAGTGTGAACATGGCCTCATCAGCTGAAACCATGGAATACTCTCCATAACATGTCATTGTTTCTCATAGGATCACAATAAGGACTTGTCAGGATGGACATTGACAGAAAGAGGAGGAATTATTGCCCTTCCACTACATCTGCTTTGTCAATGCTTTCTCTGCCAGGCCCTGCATTCAATCTCCCTGATCCCTCACACATTTCCTCCTCTCCTGGCTCACCTGACCATGTCCGAAGGCCCCTTTTCCAGCAGCTCATGTGTACAGAAGGGCTGGTAATTTCTTACTGCATGTCCCTTCCACTCACTCTTTAATTACTCAGGCACCTCCCAAGCATCCAGTCACAGCTTTGAGATTCAGGGAGTTCAAAGCTGGAGTTGCTGTCCCTGTTCTGTCTGATTCTGCCTTCATCCAACGCTTTAATTGTGGTTATTTCACAATTTCCTTTCTGTCTAAAGCATTTTTGGCATGGTTATGCCTTGTGGAAGGTGACTTTAATGGGTGGCAGCTTGCCCTGGGCACACAGTGGAGGAGTGGGGTTTAGTTTACTGGTGAATCTTCTCTGTTTTGTTTTGTTTGTTCAAAACTCAGAGCAATCCCTCTGTGCCTTTGTGCAGCCAGGTCTCCAAGGAGGACAGGGGGAGCTGGGACGAAGGAGCTGGAACCCCCAACTGCAGAGTGCAGAGGAGGTGTGATGTAAGGAACAGGGATGAGAGTCCCGGGTGTGCAATGAGGGCAATGATGAGGTTGGGGAGGTGAGGAGCAAGGTTGTCCAAGGGACAGCTTATCTGACCAGCCCAGATTTCCTTAGGAGATACCCTGGCTTAATTCCAATCAGACAATGCTGCCATCACCTCTTCTCTGAACTGGAAAATAATAAACTGCATGCTTAACAATGAAAAGTATTTTTTATTAGGAGCTCTTTAAACTCTTTCTAGGAATTCTCTAATGAACAGTGCAAGATCAAAAGACAACGAGAAGAAGAGACTTTTTTTGGGGGGTTGCTTTATTTTAATGAGCCCCATGGTGTATTTCATATCGAGTCCTTCACCCTCAAGTACTTAGAGGATACTGCATAAACCTTTCCCTGCGTCCAAATCAGAAGCAAAACCTGAAGTATGTTGAAGCGTTAATGAACCCCAATTAGGTTCATCACTGACAAACCCTCCCCAGTGACTCTGCGGGTCACTTTCCTGGACATGGTCGTGAAAGAAACACTAGAAGATAAACTTGGGCTTCATGCGCTGTCCTGAGGAGATCTCCTTTCTTTATGGAAAGGCTGTTGAGGAGGCCAGCTCCGTCACACAAGTGCCCCTGTCCCTGCCTGAGCTCACAGCACAGCCATGCAACACGGCTGTGACCAAGCTGCCAGAGCACTCAGGCCTAAGAGCAAAGCAAAGGATCAGGAAGAGAGTGTGGAAGGGAAAAGAGGACAGTTCTGGGAGATCAATTGCTGGTGATACACGACTTTCTGCTGCTACACGACAATGCTGCCATGCTGGGACACTTGCCCTCCAACCATGCACACAGGAACTGCCCCTGCAGTTCCTAAAAGACTTGGAAGAAGAGTCTCAGGAAAAGTAAAACAGTCACTGTAGGGCTCTTTACGCTGCTTAGAGATGGGGAAAGCAGGGCTCCTCTTTTAACCAGTGACTCGGTTAGAAGAGATAAGAAAAACAGAAGGAGGAAGGGATTGACAATGTTATCACAAGTAAAAAACACCATCAACAACAACAAAAAAAGAGAACACAGACTAGGTCAGCAATCTGTGACATTATAGCTGCTGTACAGAAGGTGATGAGCACTTTATTGCTTCAGAGAAACATCCAGTTATCAATTTCCCCACTGCATCCCTGAGCTGCTGGTTCCTCAAACTGTAGATGAGGGGGTTCACTTCCAAAGGAATCAATGAGTAAAGAAATGTAAACACGAGGTCCAGGGATGGAGATGAGATGGAGGGGGTGATCACAGGTTATGGTGGTGATGATGAGGCCGTTTCCCAGGAGGGCAACCATGTAGATGCCCAGGAAGAGCCAGAAGTGCAAGAGCTGCAGCTCCCGTGTGTCTGCAAATGCCAGGAGGAGGAACTGGGTGATGGAACTGCTGTTGGACAGTTGCTGCTTCTGGACATGGGCCACTGTCACAAGAGGAAAGGACAGTGACAAGTTAGGGGAGAATTCCCCTCCCCCTGCTACATACATCCATTCCCTTTTCCAGCAGGGTTTCCTTCAGCTCCATGCCTGGATCCCTGCTTGGTGCTGGCTGAATGTGCTGTGAGGATCAGGACCTGTGTTCTCTGTCTGCACAGGAATCAGACCTGAGTATCCTTGAGTTTGCATCTTGCAGAGATGGAGAAGCATTACACTTTCATATTATTCTGAAAAGTCACCAGACACTGCTGAGAACAGGGGGATCCACCTCACCCCACTCAGTGTCTCACTCTTTCCTAAGGGTGAGACTCACTTTCAGACCAGGACACACATTGCTAATTTCACAGACCCAGCAGTATTTTCTCTCTTGTAGTACCTCCACACTCCTCCATGAGGCTTTCAGGTAGGACAAAGGTGTGACAGGACAGGTTTTCATCCTGGAGGGAAGATCTTAGCTTGGAAGAAAACCTCAAGGAGACAGCCAAGTGTCCAAATGACGGCATCTCACAGTTAGGGAGATCCAGTTCGTTCCTCAGAGAATGACACAGCGTGCACTGCCCACAGGCTCACAGGTTATATGAAAGATTGGACACTGCTTTCTCACAGACAAAGCTTCATGGGAGGCATCAGATCAGTTCCTGACTCTGGTGCCCGGAGATTTGGTTATCCTGCCAAAGATGAGGTCAAGAACAGGCTCCAGCAAGTCTTTCTCTGTGGGTGTTTTACGGTCTTGGGTTGTCCATGCACCCTGGGAGGAGCACATGGGGCGATGTGTGAGGGAATTTGCTCTGACTGAACTTTCACTTGTGTGGCTCTCACCAGCCATTTCCAGTCCTGTCCACTCACCTCAGGTTTACAGGTGAGTTTTACTAATGGGTCATCTCTGTCTTCTTGCTGGGCTCTCTTCCTTTATCATGGCAACTGCTGACCCATGCTACCCCAGCAGATCCTGGAACACAGACCTCTGTGAAGTCCCATGGCCAATATTGCCAAGGTAGGACAGGGCCTTGGAGCTGGGGAACGCTGCCTGATAGGAGGGCCATAAGTAGAATTGGAGTAAGGGCATTCATGGTGTCAGAGACCAATTCTGCAACCGAAATGATATGCCTTAAACCAATTGTTCCTGGCTGTTTAAGTGCAGGAAGAGGCAGGGCATGTGAAGATGGGGCAGTGCCTCATTCTGTGCCGACCTGCAGGCAGCTCAGCTGTGCTCGTGCACTGAGAAAGATCACACTGTGATTGTGCTGGTAGAGGGAACAAGAAGACGACCAAAAGAATCCCTAAGACGACCAAGATCCCAGACTCATTTCCTGCACCTCCAGAATCTTTCAGAAGGGGCACTGTGCAAGTACACCAAAAACTCTTCCCCTGAAAAACCTTAATCTATAAATAATACACTAAAGATAACACCGGCATGTGCTCTGCACCGCTCTGGGATCCTAAAGGACAGTGCTGGAACCTGGGCTGATGACAGTCTACACTTTTCTCTCTGTTTTGTTTTCTCTTCTCTCCTCCTTTCTTTCTGTTTTCCTTACGTAAGGAATTAGCAAGCCAACGTCTATTTTATTCTTAAGGTCTTACCTGTGCAAATACATCTTTTTAAATTGATGTTTGCATGTCAGTTTATTTTATTTTAGTCCGAGAGGAAGCTATTAATTTTATGAGGCCCAGGTCCTCCTCTCATGAACCCTGGACAGTCCAGTTCTGGTCAAAACACATGGGGACTGGGTCAATGAATTTCCCCCACCCTCAATGCACCATTCTCTGCCGGCACAGCAGGCGTGGGGGACCATGTGTGGGGTACAAGGTCTGGGCATTAGCAGGGAGCCCCTCAGCAGCTGCAGTTGGAGCCTGGGCAGAGGGTCCCAGGGCATCTATACTGGCAGTTTGTGCCCATGTCCCTGTTCCTGCATCCCACTCCAATTTTATGATTACTTTCCTTTTCTAACAAAGGCAGCACAGAAACCCCCAGAGATTAGGATATTAAAACAGGACAAAAAAAAAACCCAAAAAAACAAACAAACATGGAGGGGGACAACATCAACAATGGTTGAAGCTTAAAGCTGCAAAAACACATTTTCTTCTGTCTGATCTTTCATTCTGTTTCTTTCTTGCTTTATTGTTAAACAGGTCTCAATATTCTATCACACTGACACCTACAGCATTAAGAAAGATAATCCTTGTGTCTTTCACAGGGCTCAGGGCCCCAGATTACTCCCTGCTCTGCACTGTCCATGTATGACAGTTGCATTCACATCCCCTCCATTAACTGGAACAAAAGCAGTTGGCTTCAGGCTCCAGAGGAGGTAAAGGACTGCCTTTTTGAGTCATAGAAGAGTTGTGCAACGGCGAGGTCATGAAAAGTCATTGAAGAGTTGGATTGTAGAACAGTCATAGAATAGCTGGGGAATAGAAGGGCTGTGTCATAGATGGGTGATAAATGAGTTTGCTCATAGACAATTTGGTTGATAAAAGGATCAGTAATGTCATAGAAGTGTTGGGTCGTAGAAGATTCAGGTCAGAGAAATGTTGGGTCACTGAATGATCACAAATCAGGTCATAGAAGGGTCACAGAAGGTCAGGGTTCTAGAAATTTCAGGTGCTAAAAAGGTTGGCTCACAGCAATCCCATAGAAGAGTCAGGTCATAGAACATGGGGTCTCATAGAAGACTGATTTTATGAGACGTGTGTCATAAAAATGTCATAGAGGTGCCGGGTCATACCAGGGTTAAGTCATAGAAGGTTGATGGAATGGTCAGGTCATAGAAATGTTGTGTCAGAGAAGAGTTGGGTCATAAAACTGCTGGTTGTAGAAGAGTGAATGAAGAGCCAAATCTTAAAATGGTCATAGAAGAGTTTGGTTATAGAAGAATGGAGTCAAAGAAGGGCCGAGTGATAGAAAGGAGATAGAAGAGTCACAGAGGAGTGGCTGACACAAGAGTTGGGTCAATGAAGGATCGTTTAGTGTGGGGAAGAGATAATGGAGAGCTGCCTGGCAGAGAAGGGCCTGTGAGTGTTGGTTGACAACCGGCTGAATATGAGCCAACAGTGGCCCAGGTTCCCAAAGGACCAATGGCATCTTGGCCTGTATCGGAAACAGTGTGGCCAGCAGGACCAGGGCAGGGATTGTGCCCCTGCACTTGGCAATGGTGAGGTTGCACCTTGAGTGCTGGGTTCTGTTTTGGGCCCCTCGGTACAAGAAGGACCTTGAGGGGCTGGAGTACATCCAGAGAACTGAATGAGGCTGGTGAAGGGGCTGTAGAACAAGTCCTGCGAGGAGAGACCAAGGGAAATGGGGTTGTTTAGTCTAGAGAAAAGGAGGCTGAGGGGAGACCTCATCATTGTCTACAACTGCCTGAAAGGAGGTTGTAGCGAGCTGGGTGTTGGTCTCTTCTCCCAAGTGACAAATAATAGAATGAGAGGAAATGGCCTCAAGTTGCACCAGGTGAGCTTCAGATTAGACATCAGGAAAAATTTCTTCACTGAAAGGGTTCTCAGGCACTGTAAGAGGCCGCCCAAGGAACTGGTGGAGTCACCATCCTTGGAGGTGTTTAAAAGGCAGGTAGATGAGTTTCTTAGGGACATGGTTTAATAAGGGGAAAGGTACAGTTGGCCTTGATGATCTCAGAGGTCTTTTCCAACCAGCTAATTCTATGATTCCATGATTCAATCTCTACTTGAAAGGCCATTCAATGACCCCATGATGAGTGTTTGCTGTTTCAGGAATAGTTAAAGAAGAAACAAGGACATTGTGTGGGCCCTGCTTAATTTAGGAAGAGTGAGTGTGGACAGATCTGAGATACCTTGTGTCCTCTTTGTGTGTGTCTTTCCCAGAAAGGACTCCCAGTCCCCTGTGACTCAGAACAGGCAGCGGTGGGTAAGGATCACGTCAGGGATCACTTGAGCAAACACAGTCATTCCCAGTCTGTGGGATAGGAGAGGCAGCATCCCAGGGAGCTGAGTGACCAGGACGATATCACTCTCCACCATCTTCCTAAGGTCACAGGAGTGGGGGAACTCCCTGACTGTGTCATCACTCATACATTACATGTCCTTTTCAAAAATGACCAATGGATGAGCAGGGGAACTAAAGGCTGTGCCCCAGACCTCACCCACCTGGATCCGATTTGTCAGTGTTCAAAAGAGCAAGGGACTGGGTTTCCCTTGGGCAGACTGTGTCTCACCAGCCTTCTATGACCTGACTTTTGATTACGCAAGTCTTCTATGACCTGGCCCTTCTATGACCTGGCCTTTCTATAACCTGATTCCTCCGTGACTCCCCCATGATCCAATACTTCACTGAGTCTCCTTTTCTATGATCTGACCCACCTACGACTCAGCTCTTGTATGACCTGTTGTCTATGAAACACTTCTATGACTCTTTTATGATCTGTCTTCTATGTCCTGACTCTTCTATGACCATTATACGACCTGAATCGTCTATGAAACTTTTATGAGCAGAATCTTCTATAAACAACTCTTTTATGACCTGATCTTTCTATTACCCAACTCTTCCTCTATGACCTGAATCCTCCATAATCTGAGTCTTTTATGACTTGGCACTTCTAAACCAGGAGTCTTTTATGACTGAACTCTTCTCTGACCCTTCTACAACCTTCTATGGCCTGTCTATTCTGTGACCCAACTCCTCTATGACCCAAACAATCTATGACCCGACCCTTCTATGGTCCAACCCTTACATGACCTGGCACTTCTATAATCTTACTCTTCTATGACCTGACTCTTCCTTCTCTCATCCAAATAAACTTTCACACTTCTATTATTCAGCTCTTCCATAACATGAATATTCTATGACCTGAGCCTTCTATTGCTTGAGACTCCTATGACCAAACTCTGCTGAGCCTTCTATAATCCAGCTTTTTATGAACCTTCAATGACTGAGCTGTTCTATTACACCTCTATGACCCAATTCACCTCTAACCTGACTCTTCTGTGACTTGTCTCTTATATGACCAGGCCCTTTTATGACTCGAGTCTTCTATGACATTCTATAGCTCAACTTTTCTCTGACATGACTTTCTATGACCCAACTCTTCTATGACCTAACTCTTCTGTGAACAAACCTTACTATCAACTTACTCTTCCGTGACCTGGCCCCTCAGTGACTCCTCCATGACCCAATTCCTATTTGAGTTGCCTCTTCATGACCCAACACTTCTGTGACAGTGACTTTTCTATGATTCAATACTTCTATTAGCCTTCTATGACCCAACATTTCTATGTATCTACTACTACCAAACCCTTCTATGATCCAACTCTTCTATCATCATACAGTTCTATGAATCCTGTATGACAAGAGTCTTCTAAAATCTGAGCCTTCGGTGAACCAAGTCTTCCCTGACCCAACTCTTCTTTAACCCCTCCACAGTTTTCTATGACCCAGCCTTTCTAAGACACTTCTCTGATTCAGTTCTTCTGTGACACAACTCCTCTATGACCCGAGTATTCTATGACCAAACCATTATATGACTCGGCATGTCTATGACCCGATTGTTCTATGACTCTTCTATGACCTGACCCTTCTCTGAACCGACCCTTTCTGACTCAACCTTTCTAAAAAAATGAACAAACACCACAATTCTGTGACTCGACTCTTCCATGAAATGAATATTTTCTCATCCTGTCATGAACCTTCTGTAACCAAACTCTTCTATGAATCTTCTGAAAATGAACTCCTCTATTTCTCTAGTGTGACCTGACTCTTCTAAAACACAAGCTTTCTGTGACTATTCTATGACCTGACACTGTTATATCCCTGCCCTTACATGACCCCACTCTTCTGCACCTGCATGGAGCTGTTTGTGAGAACCTTGGCATCTCATGTAACTCTACAGGGCTGTGTTTGGAATTAAATGGAATAACTGCTCTGAATTTGATTTGTCAATGTGAGAATTTTCATGACACAAGGATCATTGCAGTCACAGCCAGATATGCTTCCCAGGGCCTGGGGGTCAAAGCTTGGCCTTTCTACTTCATCAAGCAAACCCAGGTTTTTCTCAGCATTACAGCTGTCTTCACAGTACCTTTTTCTCCCTGCAGCCATGGCCTCCAACTATCGGCACTAACGAGTCACTGGGGAGGCTTTGCCAGTGATGATCCTCACTGAGACCAGTTCAAACTTCAAGGTGCTTTGAGTTTTGGGTTTGGCTTCTTGAGAGGTTTGTTCAATCTCCTTTCAGTAGCTGAAGTTCAAGGACTCAGCAGCAAATACACCCTGGGTCTCATTAAAATACAGAAATCCCTAATGAGCTCTTTCTCTGTCTGCAATTTTCTTCAGGTCTTCCGGGTTTCTACAGTTTATTGAACTCATTTCCCAGTGTGGTTAAAAAGGAAGATGTAAAAAAGTGCTGAATAAAAATTACAATTTTTTCAGAGAAGTGGTGAAATGATACATTTGGCATTGATGCAGAGTGTCTCCTCAGGAGGTCTGAGCAGCATGGAGAAACAGTCCTTGAGGTCTGACACTGCATGGACAGCCTTACTCCTCACCTCCCGCATCCCACCATTTCTCTCATTTCCCCACTGGGGCTTGCACCCCTTTTCCTTAGACTAAACGAAAGGGTCGTTATTGTCACTGCAGGAAAGAAGTAACTCTCCCCATTTGAGAGAGAGAGACGGCGAGTGATGACTTCAGCCAATTTCATAGCAAGATCCCCTGGAGACCCAGAGAGGGAGCCCAGAGGGGGTAGAGAAAGTGCTGCCTAGTGCTGTTCCTCTGCTGCTGAGCTTGGCTGGGTTCCTGGGATGGAGGGAGCTGATGGCAAGTGGGCAGCAGTACGAAGAGCCAGCTCTGTCTAGGAGCTGTCTCTGCAAAACTCAGCAGGGCTGAGGGCCCTGTCTGCAGGCAGTGGGGGTAGAGGAGGGAGGCAGAGAGAGGGTAAAGGCTCTGTGGGGTGGGATGATCCTGAGAGCTCACTGAGGGAGAAATGCTCACAATCCTAATCAAGGTAAGTCTCTGGCTGTAGGAGAATGCAAGTGCAGTTCCAGGAGGGATCTCCTAAAGCTCACACATCCCACAGATTACAGGATGTCTCTCCCAGTGTCTCTGCTGCAGAGGAGGAGAACCTGGTGTCAAGCACGGCTTCCCTGCTGCACTGTCAGAGGGTCAGGGCCTGAGGGCTGAGGATGAGTGCAGGGCTGGTGTTCTCAGGGGTGCCATGGGTTGTCCTTGAGAACAGGATCCCTGCAGCCCAGGGCCTGTGTTCTGTGGCAGGGTCTATGCCGCCTGCCAGGGTCAGTGCTTACCCTGTCAGGGGAGCTCCCCAGGGTACTGTGGGGAGACGCTGTGGGTGGAAGGAGAAACCCGTCTCTTTAGAAGGGCATAGTCCGCCTTTAATTGAGAGTATGTGATGTGAGTCAGAACTGCTGACAGGTGCAGATCACCCCAGAATATCTTCTACAAGATGTTTCAAAAGCAGATGGAAGAAGGATTTAATATAAGGAACTCTCCTGAAGTTGTCTTTTCAGCTTTTTCACTTAGGGAATTGGAGGTCATACATGGAAATGTGGCTCTCCAGCTTGAACAAGTTACTGAGATGTCCTAGCGATAAATCTTGGTAGTCACTAGGTCTGACCAGATCCCACTCAAAGAACTTTCAGACTCTCATTTGCCTGTAGACAGCAGTGGCATCACCTTTCCTGCCTTTCCTCCCTGAAAATAAGAACACGTGCAGAGGCAACACCCTGTGAAACAGGAAGGTTTCTATAAGGTAAGGTGAGTGTACAGCAGATGGAGTGGGGTCTGTGAGAATGGACATCAAAATAATATGGGACAGGGAAGTCAGAAAATTCCATATGATCCCCTCTAGTGCAGACCCTTCCTCTGAGCAAGCCCCTTCCCTCATGTCCCACCAAGAAAAGCCTCTGTCTTCAGGCATCTGGGCTCAAGGCTGAACCACCTCCTCTGCAGCCACAGCTCCAGTGCCCTCTCCACAACACAGGGGCTGAGAGCATCTGCTCAGCACTGTTGGTGTCTGGGAGGGGCCATACACAGATGGGGAAGGGTAGTGCTGTCTGTGTGCCCAGCTGCCTCTGCCCTGGCCTCTCCCAGACACACCCTCACTCTCTTTCTCCCTCTTTCTCCCCTTGTCTCTGTTCTTGCTGTTCTCTTGTTCTTGCTGCCTGACTCTTTGGGGATGGGAATTTCAGCTGCAGAGTCACACCCTGACCTGGTGACTCCTTTCCTGCAGTTATGTCCACGGGAACAAGTGTCGCAGCTTTGCTCTGAGCTGTCAGGCTGTGAATAATGCAGCCATTGGGGCTGGGGAAGGAACTGAAACTTCCTTCATCAAATGCCATTATAGGGATATTTGGCTGTCTTTTGTGAGCTTCCCTCCAGGATGCAAACCTGTCCTCTCACATCTTTGTGTCACCTGCAAGCCCTATGGAGAAGTGCAGAGATGTGACGAGAGAGAAAACGCTGGTGGGTTTGTGAAATTTACCGTGTGTGTCCTGGGCTGAAAGTGTGTGCTGAGAGCTTAGGAAACGGTGAGACATTGAGAGGTGTGAGGTGGATCCCTCTGCTCTCAGCAGAGCTTGGTGGCATTTCAAAATAACGTGAAAGTGTGATCCCCCTGCATCTCAGAAATGTCCATTCGCAAGGAGAAGACCGAGGGACAGAGCATCTTCCCTCACTCTGCACTCAGCCACAGGCAATACTCTTGCCTTGCAGGACTCCTTCTGCTCTCCCTGAGTTCAGCAGAAATGCCGAGGATTTCTGACCTCCAAGGACACTGCCCAAGAGACACAGTGAGAGAATTGTAAAACTATCCAAGAACTCTTAGGCTTCCTCTACCTTTCGTGTTTCTTGGAACAGGGAGTGCAGATGTTGACACGCCCTTCTGAGTTAGCAGTGTTTTCATGAGACAAATTTGAAGCCCAGAACATGTCCCTTGCCATTCCCACTGCTACAGAGCAGGACTGACTTATCAAGAACCCATGTACAATGGCCCTATTTTTAATCACACAATTGGTCAGTAGCAACAAGTGCTTCAGCCAGAAAGCTGGAATAAGTTCTCCTAGGAAAGAAAAGTTGACTGTGTGACAGGGGCAGAATCTGTTCTAAAAGGCTTTGATTTTCCTGACAGGTGTTTCCCCTAACTTGTCATTATCTTTTTCTCTCATGACTGTGTCCCTTTCCCAGAGACAGCAAATGTCCAACAGCAGCTCCATCACCCAGTTCCTCCTCCTGGCATTCACAGACACATGGGAGCTGCACTTCTGGTTCTTCCTGGGTATCTACCTGGCTGCCCTCATTGGAAATGGCCTCATCATCATGACCATAGCCTGTGACCAGCACCTTCACACCCCCATGTACTTCTTCCTACTCAACCTCTCTGTTATTGACCTGGGCTACATCTCCACCACTGTCCCCAAATCCATGTCCATTTCCCTCTGGGACAAAAGGGCTATTTCCTATGCAGGATGTGCTGCCCAGGTCTTTCTGTTTGTTTTCTTGTTTTCAGCGGAGATTTTTCTTCTCACCATCATGTCCTACGACCGCTATGTTGCCATCTGCAAACCCCTGCACTACGGGACCCTCCTGGGCAGCAGAGCTTGTGTCCACATGGCAGCAGCTGCCTGGGGCTCTGGCTTTCTCAATGCTCTGCTGCACACGACCAGTACATTTTCTCTGCCCCTCTGTAAGGGCAATATTCTGGACCAGTTCTTCTGTGAAGTCCCTCAGATTATCAAGCTCTCCTGCTCACATTCCTACATCAGGGAAGTTGGACTTCTTGTGTTTAGTGTCAGTTTAGGTTTTGGCTGTTTTGTTTTCATTGTGGTGTCCTATGTGCAGATCTTCAGGGCTGTCCTGAGGATCCCCTCTGAGCAGGGACAGCACAAAGCCTTTTCTACGTGCCTCCCTCACCTGGCTGTCATCTCCCTTTTTATCATCAGTGGTGGGTTTGCCTACCTGAAGCCCCCCTCCATCTCCTCGTCATCCCTGGACCTAATGGTGGCCGTTCTGTACTCAGTGTTGCCTCCATCAGTGAATCCCCTCATCTACAGCATGAGAAATCAGCAGCTCAACAATGCAGCATGGAAACTGATAACTGGATGTTACCCTGAACTAAAAAACTGCTGATCTTCCTTTGCAGTGCAGTTATAATACAATACATTGCAAACACAGACTTTCTGTTTTTACTGATTTTGATGGTGGCATTTTTTTTTAACTTAGATATTGTTGTCATTGCCTTTTTAATTCACTGTCTGCTTCTGTCTTGTAATTGAGTAACTGAGTAAACGGAGTGCCACGGTCACTCCCTGTGTAAACAAAATAAAGGGGTCTGCAGTGCCTTTAGTTTCTGACTCTTCACCTGATGCAGGCATTGAATCCCTCAGGGGGAATAAGATGGGCAGAGAGCAGAGCTCACCCATCAGCCGGGGTGGGTGGGCAGTGCTGAAACTGGCAATGTGAGACCAATGCTATGGGGCACCTTCCCAGTCTGTCCCTACTACCAAGGGCACCAAACAGCCTCCTCTATCCTGCACCTGCAGCTCTGGGCTCTACACCTCACACCCTCTGCACTGTGTCCTGACTGACCACTCCTTGTTCTCTCTGCGTGTTCCCCACATGGCCCTGAGCTGGTGGTTGTGCTCTGCAGAGGCATTGGCTGTGGTGCTCTGGGGCCATGGGTGACTCTGCATTGGCCATGCTGGT
Organism: Dromococcyx pavoninus; assembly: GCA_033558185.1. NCBI lineage: Eukaryota > Metazoa > Chordata > Aves > Cuculiformes > Neomorphidae > Dromococcyx > Dromococcyx pavoninus. The sequence goes on along the minus strand of JAUMJL010000379.1, from coordinate 1,804,072 downwards.
CAGGGTGGGAAGCAGATCCAGCTGGATAGGGATCACTGCTGCTGAGCCCCTTTCCATCTTCCCAAATGGCTCAGGAGACACGGACCAAGCAGAACAGGATCATCGGGTATCTCCACGGACACAAAGTGTGAGGAGAGCTGCACCAGATCCAGGTTTTGACAGAGGATATCCTGTAACGCTCTCCAGCCTTATTTCCCTCTGCCTGCTGGCTCCTCATGGCCTCTCTATGTATTGCATGGCCTTTGTCAGCCTGTGTGCTCCCCAGGTTCACATGGACTGTTCCTGCCTGCAGCCACATGGAATTCACTGTAGACACAACAGGACTGTCATGAGTAACATGACCCTAAGGTTAACACAAAGGCAAGGGCACAGCAGGACAGTGTGAATGGGAGGGGATACCAGCACTGGAAAGGTCACGTCATGTTGCTGCCCTTTGGCCATGGCCCCAGGGAAGTAGCAGCCTCGGCTCCCAAAAGCAGAGAGAGTGTCTACTGAGGCAATATGGGGCAGCCCCAAGGACAACCAGACCTGATCATTCTGGTGGTGAGGGGAACTTGCTGATACAGGGTAAGATAGACATGTTGGGATGAAGAATCCCCATGGAAAAATGCAGTGAGTTGGGAGTGTTAAGGAACTCAACGTGCCCTAAAAGTCCTGAGATTTCTGACAACCAGTTATCTCCTGGCAGCCTGATACACCCAGTCCTGAATTGTAGCATCGGTACTAAAACTGCATGATATAGGAATTATTGGAATTATACAGGCGACGAAAGGAGTTAAGGTCTTCTGTTACTTCTCTATGATCTGACCTGTCTATAACTCAGTTCTTCTGTGGCCTTTCTATTATATGACCAGACCCTTTTGTGACTCCAGCCTTCTACGGCCCAACCCTTTTATGACCTAAATATTCTCTAATTCTTCTATGATGCAATTTTCTATGACCCAGCCCTTCTATGACCCAACCTTTCCATGACCCATATCTTCTATGAACAGACTCTTCTATGAACCAAATGTTCTACGAACCAACCATACTATTAACTGACCCTTCTATGACCTCACCCTTCTATGATCTGACCCTCTATGAATTCTCTATGAACAGACTCTTTTATAAGCCTTCTTTTTTATGACCCCACTCTTCTATGACCAGATTCCTTTATGTTCCAATGTTCATAAGGCCCTTCTATGACTCAATTATGACTGGAGTCCTCAGTGTCCCAAATATTCTATGACCTAAATCTATGAAAATTTTATGACCAGACTCTTTGCTAAGCGTCCCTTCTATGTCTCTTCTAATGAACCAACGTTTCTATGACCCTGTTTTTCAGTGAGTCTTCTATGACCCAACGTTTCTACAAAACTTCTACAACTGAACTCCTCTACGCCCTGACTCTTCTATCTCCCCACTCTCCTGCGATTCCTCTATGATCCGACTTCTCTAAAACCTGAGTCTTCTATGGACGAAGCCTTCCATGACCCAACAATTCTGACCCTTCTATGACCTTCTGTTCTGTTCTGTTACTTCTATATGACCAAACACCTCTATGACCCAGTGCTTATATAACCCAGCATGTCTATGACCTGACTCTTCTATGATGCTTTACTGGGCTGAATCTTCTACAATCTTTCTGTGACCTGATTCTTCTATGATGCTTCTATGATCCAACCGTTCTCTGAACCGACCCACCTTTGAAAAACCCCTTCTACGATCTGACTCTCCTAAAACCCAGATATTCTCTCACACTTCCAAGATTCGACTCTTCCATGACTCAAATATTCTACAATCTTTTTATGACTTGAAAATTCTACGAACTGAGACTTGTATAACCGGATTTTGCTACAAGCTATCTATGAGCCAACCTTTCCATGAACCGTCTAAATGGAACTCCTATAACTCCTCTATGACCCGACCCTTCTGTGACTCGACTCTTTTCACACCCAATATTTCTGTGACTCTTCTATGGACTAAAACATTTATGACCCTTCCCTTCTATGACCCAACTCTTCTGCAACTGCGTGGAACTGAGTGTGAGAGCCTTGGCATCTCACGTAATTCTACACGCCTGTGTTTGGAATTAAATGGAATAACTGCTCTAAATTTGATTCAGCAATGTGAGAATGTTCATGATACCAGCAACATTGTAGTCACAGCCAAATCTGCCTTCCCAGGGCCTGGGGCTTCTGCTTCTACTTCGACTGGGGTTTCTACTTTCTACTTCTACTTCCTGACCTTTCCACTTCATCAAGGAAACCCAGGCTTTTCTCAGCATTACAGCTGTCTGGGCAGTGCCTTTGCCTCCCTGCAATCATGGCCTCCAACTATCTCCTCTAACAAGTCCCTGACTTTTGTTGGTAACGATCCTCACTGAGTCTAATTAAAAATCCAAAGTACTTTGAGTTTTTCTTTTGCTTTCTTGAGAGGTTTGCTCAATCTCCTCTAAGCAGCTGAGATTCAAGGACTACACAGGCAATACACCCAGAACCCCATTAAAACACAGAAAGCCTTAACAAGCTCTTTCTCTTACTGTAGTTCTCTTCAGGTCTTCACACCTTGTACAGCTCTTTCGAGTCATTTACCAGTGCAGTTTAAAAGGAAGATTCAAAAATGTGCTAAATTTCAAAATGTGCTGAATAAAAATCAAATTTTTATGTAAAGCTTATATTTCATTACATTTCAATTCAGAGAAGATGTGACAGAACTGTTCTCCAATTGGAATTGATGCAGAGTGTCTCCTCAGGAGGTCTGGGCAGCATGGAGAAGCAGTCCCTTGAGGTCTGACACTGCTCTGGACAGCCTTGCTCCTCACTTCTCCAGCCCCACCATTTCTCTCATTGACCACCTTGGATTTGCATCCCTTTTCCTTACATTGCAGGGAAGGGTCGTATGTTGACTGCAGGAAAGAAGTGTCTCTGTCCAGCTGAGGGAATCAAGGACTGCTTCAGCCTGTTTCACAGCAGGTTCCCCTGGACACCATGGACATCTTGAGGGAGCCCAGAGGGGGCAGAGAAAGTGCTGCCTTGGGCTGTTGCTCTGCTGCTGAGCTGGGCTGGGCTCCTGGGATGGAGGGAGGTCATGGCAAGTGGGCAGTGCTACAGACCCAGCTCTGCCCAGGATCAGCTCCTCTGCAAAGCATGGCTGAGGGCACTGCCTGCAGGCAGAGAGGGGAGAGGAGGGAGGAGGAGAGAGGTTGAAGGCAGTGTGGAATGGGAGGATGCTGAGAGCTCACTGAGGGAGGAATCCTCAGAGCTCTTCACACAGTAAGTCTCTGGCTGTAGGACAATGCAGGTGCAGTTCCTGGAGGGATTCCCTAAAGCTGAGACATCCCACGTTTTCCAAGATGTGTCAGGATGTCTCTCCCAGAGTCTCTGCTGCAGAGGAGAAGAACCTGGTGCCGAGCAGGGCCTCCCTACTGCAGCGTCAGAGGGACAAGGCCTGAGGGCTGCCTTCTGCTGGGGACGAGTGCAGGGCTCCGTGCAGCCCAGGGTCTGTGTGCCAGGGCAGGGAATCTGCTGCCTGCCAGGGTCAGTGCTCAGCCTGCCCGGGGAGCTCCCCATGGCGCTGTGGGGAGAAGCTATTGGTGGAAGGTGCAACCGTAAGCCAGGGTAGAGCCTTTCTGCTGTTGAGGGGATGCTGTGTGTGTCAGGGGTGTCTGCCAGCAGGACAACTTCTCTTTGACCAGCTCTTCCATGACCCTTTCTTCCATAAACCAGACTTTTCCATGACGCTACTCTTACATATTTTACTATGACCCTTCTGTGTTTTTTCTGTCACTCTTTCATGACCCGACATCTCTATAATATTTCTGTGATTCTTCTCTGATCCAGCTCTTCTCTGATCTGACTCTTCTGTGACCCCATTCACCTCTTACCTGACCCTTCTATAAGCCAATCTATCTGTGACCCAACCCTTCTTTGACCAGAGCTTTCCATTACTCTTCTGTGACCTGGCAATTCCATGATCTAATTCCATGATCTGACTCTTCTATGACCCGATCCATCTATGACATGACCCTTCTGTGACCTGAGTCTTTTATGACCAGTTTCCTCTACCATTCAACTCTTCTAAGACCCAACCCTTGTATGACCCAACTCTTCTATGACCCAACTCTTCTATGACTCTTCATTAACACAACCCTTCTATGACTCATGTCTAACCTGATTTTTCTCTGAACCTTCTATGACATACCTCCTGTATGATGTGACTCTTAAATGATCCAGCTCTTCTATTACCTGACTCTTCTATGACCTGACCCTTTTATTCTGCAACTATCCTTCGCCCTGATCGTTCTATGAATCTTCTGTGACCTTTCTATGACCCTATTCCTTTATGGTCTGATTCTTCTATGTCCCAACCTTTCTCTTACCTGACTCTTCCATGAACATAGACAGGTGTCTATGAAATGACTCTTCTATGACCTGACTTGTTTAAGACCCAACTGTTCTATCATCCTTCTATGACCCAGCTTTTCAATGACTTGTCTGTGATGAGACTCTTCTCTGACCCAGCTCTTCTATGACTCAGCTCTTTTGTGCCCCCTTCTATGACCCGAGTCCTGTAGGACCCAAATATTCTATGACACTTCTATAACCCAGCCCCTCTATGACCTCAACTTACAATGAACTGACTCTTTTATGACCCAGCCTTTCTGTGACCGTTCTATGACGCTACCATTCTGCGACCTGAGTCTTCTTTAATCCTTCTATGACCCGACCCTTCTTTAACCCAGCCCTTGTTTGACTTGACTCTTCTACGCCCTGGTTCTTCTATGACTCAATTCTTTCACAACGTGAGTCTTCTATGACCCAACCCTCCTACAGGACCTCGTCATCATTGTGCCAACCAGGTGTCTTCTGCTGGCCTGTCAGAGACATTGCCAGATGTGAGCTTAAAAGCACAAATCCTAGCCATGAGCCAAGGGCTGACCTCTTAGCTACTTCAGTGGTGACCCATGGTCCCTTTCTCAGCCATGTTCCTGCTGTTGACCTGTCCCCTCCAGAGGCAGAAGTGGCCTCACATCCCCCTCATAGCCATTGCCTTCCTACTGGATTATGGGTACTTGAGACATAATTGGCCACATGATACCCGTCACACTCCTTGTAGCCCAGGATGTGAACAGATAAAGGAAAGCTTGTTTCATCAAACTTATCAAATGAATTTCCCGGAGCGTAGAAATGTTCTTCAGAGGAGCTGCTGTGTTTATACTGGTGCATTCTATATCTCTACTTCTGCCTCTGTTTTTCATATTCTTGTGTCTTTTTGTCTCTGAAGACCTCTCCAAAGAAAAGTCCCAGAATAATAAAGGCTGAATGAGACCCATGAACACCTTTGTAGTGGGTCTGGCTGCGATGGAGCTGACTTTCCCCACAGCAGCCCTGTGACGAGTGCCTAATTCAACCCTGCACTTTTACCAGACCTACAGCAGTTTAGTTCAGGCTCCAGAGGAAGTCAAGGCACAGCCAGGCCATGAACTCCTCTAAGAAACCCACAAGGAGCATAATAGCACACTGGTTGCCCATAAGGGCCTTGTTCGTATCTGTTAGGTGCAATTTGCACTATGGGTCAATCACGTTTATCCCATCAATATCACAGCCTAAGTGAGCCTTGGCTGAGCTCTCCCTGTTGGGCAGTGTGGCTGCACGGCCATTATCTCCCCTTGTGCTGGGACACCTCTCATGGGTGCTCCTTGAAGCAAGGAGATCTTTTATTATGACAGATCCCTGCTGAGCCCCATTTGAATCTTCCGTGGATGGCAGCTGGACTGCGTGATGACCCAAGACTACCAGCTGGGAATTTCCAGTTAGACTTTCCCAGCACCTACAACCTGTTTTTCTGGTTTGAGCTGAAGGAGAATCAGTTTTCTCACTTCAGTTCAGCTTCATCTGAGTAAGTGCATTTTCTGAAAGTTCTCTGCCTCTGTTTCAGACAGGGTTTATCTCTGGCAGTTATCACACATGGCACTAGGATGAAGAAAAGTCACTGCTTGTACTCATTCCTATGGAAACCAAGACCATCCTTGAGCTGGTGGAGCCGTAAGTGAAAGGGGAGGAAAAGGGTAGAATCTACAGGGAGGGGTGGACAGTCAGGTGACCACAAATTGACCACCGGATTATTCCATCCCATGGATGTCATACTTGGGTTAAAACTGAGGGATCAAGAAGGTCAAGTTCTCTACTTTAATGACTTGTGTCCAGTGAGGATTTCATTTGTCTTTTTTGCCCCGATACCTGATCCATGCATTTCCGAATCTAGATCCTGAGTCCAGCTCCCTCCTGCTGCTCACTCCAAACTGGGACTTTTTCCCTACGCCTGCTCTGCAGCATCAGTGATGATGTAGTCATCAAGGGGTGTGTGTGCAATTTTGAATAAATGTATATATTTTATAGTTTTCTTATTAATAATATTTCCCTTACTAGTATTATTGTTTCATTAAATTTGGTTTATTTTTATTTTTAGATCCAAGAGTCTTTTTCTGCCATTTCTCTTTCCCCTTTCCATAAGTGGGGTGAAGGGAATGAGATTACCATAACTGCTCGTGTTTAGCTGCCAATTCAACTGGACTGTGACAGGCTGGAAGAGGATATCTTTGACCTCCAAACAGCTCTCTGCAGTCCTCTGCTCTTCAAGGCTGTTATCCCATGGGATTCATTCAATCAGGTCCCAGATGTACTGACCAGCCACTGGTTTACTCATGACTAGCTACTTCCCCCTGCCCCTGTCCCCTGACCGGTGGCTGGTCCAGTACACTGGAACTGGGGGACCAGGGACAGACTCAGGAGCATACTGGCTGTCTGACAAAGAATGAGCATTGTGAGATAATCACTTCTCACACTCTTTTATTGAGGCTCCTCGTCACACAATCCAGGGCACCGCTTGGCCACCAGGTCACACTACTGGATTTTGTTTTTTCCTTCTCTTTCCCGGAGCCACCAGAGTTTTTCCACAGAGCTGCTCCTCAATCAGACAGCCCCTGCCCCTGCAATTGCATAGTTTCACTCTATCCAAGGCAGAGGACGTGGACTTCCTCGTTTCTGTCTTATGACAGGACAGGCCTTGTGCACACTAGGTTTCCCCTGAAAGGCAGCCATAAGGCACAGGAAAGGTGCTCCCGAGCTAGTGTCATTGAAAAATGTGGTGAGATCTTCCTCTTGTGGAATATGAATATGGGTGTTCAGCTGCACAGGGTTCCAGAGTCCCCTGTGTCACCTCACTAAACCCTAGGGTATCCCCCGAACTCCAAGGAGGATACGGACCCTTCATCACTACTCTCTCAGTCTTAGCATACAACCGCTGTTTTGTTCATCTGTTTGATCAGCCCACCCAGACTGCAATGGCCTCACTAGGGTACAAGAGTATTGAGGGAGACCATGCCAAAGCCTTGCTGAAATGGAGGTAAATAACATGAACTGTTGTCACCTGCGGCACAAATGCAGCTGCTTCATCATGAACACAACCAGGTTGCTGACATGTGATTAACCCTTGGTGAGTCCATGACCATTCTCTCCTCTTTCAGGTGCACAAATAGTAACCCAACAGCAGTCATCCCATGGTCACACCTCACCAAAGTGAGTTTGTGCAGCCTGGGAATCCTGGGGCTGCACTTTTGTCCCCTTTCAAACATGAGTGGAACCCTTGCTTGTCCTCACTCACAAGAGACTTTGACCAATCCCATAGTCTCTCAAAATGTTTTTTCCAAAGAAATATTAATCTTTCCCTGGGATTTCCTCACTACTGTTCTTCCTGTCATACGGTATATTTATTCAACTTCATTGTCCCTGTCCCTTCCCCTTGCATGATCCAATGGCCATTTCCGATGTAATCTTTGTTGACTCAGACTCTCCAGACTAAGGCCCACTACTGTCTTCTCTGGGTTTCTCCTCTCCTCATTCTTTGTTCATTCAGAGAACTCTCACCTACCTTGCTGCTGCTTTGAGCTTCAGGGAGTTCAGAGCTTCCCTGTCTCTCAGCAGCCCGATTGTCTCTTCAGCCAAGTCTTTAATTATGTCTATATCTACCTTTTTTTTGTATCTATCTCAGCCTTTCTTCTAAGACTGTCCCTTGTAGAAAGGCAACATCATCAGAGACAGCTTGTGCTGAACATGTGAGTGAGGATGGGGTATACTGATTTTGAGACTTTATCATGCTTTGCTTTTCTTATTCTCCTGTGCCTGAGAGCAGCCAGATCTGTAAGGAAAGCAGGGGGAGATGGTGCCATGGAGCTGGAACACAGCTCTGGAGTCCGGGGAAGTCTGATGGAAGGAAAAGGGATGCATGTCCCATGGGGGCAATGAAATAAATGTTGGGATGTGGGTGCTGAGGAACAAGGCTGTCCATGCAGTGTCAGACCTCAAGGGACTGCTTCTCCATGCTGCCCGCCCCTCTGAGAAGACACTCTGCAACAATGTCAACTGGAGAATGCTTCTGTCACCTCTTCTTTGAAATGAAATATAATGAAATACAAACTTTAAACATAACTTTGAAATGTTCCTCTTTAACCACACTGTGAAATAACTCCAATGAGCTGTACAAAGCTTGAAGACCTGAACAAAACTACAGAAGATAAAGAGCTCATTAACACTTTCTGTATTTTAATGAGGCCCAAGGTGTATTGCCTCTGTAGTCCTTGCACCTTAGCTACTAATAGGACATTGAAGAAACCTCTCAAGAACTCAAAAGCAAAAGAAAAGTACCTTGAAGTTTTAATTGGTGCCAGTGAGATTCTTTACTGACAAAGTCATAGTCAGGGACTTGTTAGAAGAGATAGTTTGAGGCCGTGATTTCAGGGAGGCAAAGGCACTCTGTAGGCAGCTGTAGCGCTCAGAAAATCCAAGCCCTGACCCTCAGACCCTGGGAAGGCAGATCTGGCTGTGACTACAATGACTCTGGTGTCATGGACGTTCTCACATTGCTGAATCACGTCTGGAGCAGTTATTCCATTTCCTTCTAAATATAGGCCTGTAGATTTCTGTGAGATTCCAAGGGTCTCACACACAGATCCCTGCAGGTTCAGAACAGTTGGTTTATAGAAAGGCAGGGTCATAAGCAATTCTAGTAATAGAAGAGTCAGAAACCTTGGGTGTGAGAAGAATCAGGTCATAGAAGGGTCGGGTCACAGAGAAGTAATGCAAGAGTAAAATTTTATGTCATTCATTGAACTATTGGGACATAGAAGTTTTGTAGAAATGTTGGGTCATAGAAGTCTCAAGTCATAAAAGATTCAGATCATAAAAGGGTCATAGAATATTTGTGTCGTTAAAGAGTTGAATCAAAAAAGCATTAGAATTTATTTGACTTTCAGAATCTTTTCATCATATAAGGGTCATAGAAGGGTTGGTTGAAATAGGAATCGAGTTATAGAAGAATCAGGGTACAGAAGGGTCAGAGAAGGGTCAGGCCATAGAAGAGTTATAGAAGAGTCGGGTAATAGACGAGTCAGGTAATAGACAGGTGGGTTCATATAAGGGTTTAGTCATAGAAGGGCATGGTCATGGATTATTCAGCTCATAGAGGATCTGAGTCACACAGGAGTTGGGTCATGAAAAATCATAGAGAATTTGGGTCAAAAAATCCATAGAAGGGTGAGAGAAGAGTCAGATCATAGAAGGCTTGGTTCACAGAATGCTCAGGTTTCAGAAGAACTGAGTCATAGGGCAGTCAAAGAAGAGTGGAGTGATAGAATTGTCAGGTCATAGAAGACTCATAAAAGAGCCGACTCATGGAAAGGTCACATCATAGAGGGTTCAGGTCATAGAAGAGTCATAGCGGAGTCAAATCATAGAAGAGTTGGGTCATAGAAAGTCATGTCCTGGAAGAATCAGAGAATAGCTGGGTTATAGAAGGTCATAGAAGGATTGTGTCATAGAAGGCTCGTGTCGTAGAAGATCCTGGTCATATAACAGATGGGTCACAGAAGAGTTGGATTATAGATGAGTCAGATCATAAAGGAGTAATCTAAGAGTTCAGTTGTGGAAAGTTCATAGAAGGGTTAGGTCATAGAATGACAGAATCACAGAATCATAGAACTACCAAGGCTGGAAAGGACCCCAAAAGTTCATTGAGTCCAACTCCTATCCCTACACAGGACAATCCCAATATTCACACCATGTGGCTTGAATATTCACACCATGCTTCTTGAACGCTGGCAGACTTGGTACCATGACTGCTTCCCTGGGGAGATTTTTCAGTGCTTCACATCCCTCTAAGCGAAGAACCTCTTCCTAATATCCAATCTAATCCTCCCCTGGCACATCGTCCTGCCATTCCCTCAAGTCCTATCATAGGTCACAAGGAAGAAGAGGTCAGCACATGTTTCACCTCCCTCCCTTGTGAAAAGGCAGCAAACATCTCTGAGATTCCCTCACAGTCTCCTCTTCTCCAGGCTGAAGAGATCACGTGACTTCAGCCCTTCCTCATGACTTCCCCTCTAGACCCTTCTCCTGCCTTGCAGCCTCTTCTGGACTCTCTCCAGGAGTTTGATGTCCTTTTTATCCTGTGACGCCCAGAACTGCTCCCAGTACTGGAGGTGGGGCCTCACCAGGGCAGAGTAGAGGGGGACGTTCCCCTCCCTCCCTCGGCTAGTGATGCTGTGCTGGATGCACCTCAGGACATGGTTGCCCTCTTGGCTGCCAAGGCTCACTGTTGGCTCGTGTTCAAATTGCTCTGTCCCTGTATCCAGGGTTGTCGTGTCCCAGGTGCAGAACCCAGCACTTGCCATTGTTTAATTTCATGCTGTTGGTGATTTTCTAGCTCTCCAATCTGTCAAGATCCATCTGCAGGGCCTCTTTGCCCCCAAGAGTGTCAACAGCTACCCCAACTTTTGTGTCATCAGCAAACTTTGTCAATAAACCTTCAAGTCTTTCATCTTTGCCATTTATGAAGATATTGAAGAGCACTGGTCCCAGGGTGGGTCCCTGTAGGACCCTACCAATGACTGGTCACCAGCCTGATGTAACTCCATTCACTGTGACTCTTCGAGGCCAATACATCAGCCAGTTGTTCACTCACTGCATTATGTGTTTATCCAGCTGTATTCTGGACATTATGTCAAAGAGAATCCTGTGAGAGACAGGATCAAAGGCTTTGCTGAAATCCAGAAAAATGACATCGACCGGTTTTCCCTGGTCGACCGGGTGGGTGACTCGGTCATAGAAGGACATTAAGTGTGTAAGGCAGAACCTTCCCTTGGTAAACCCGTTCTGCCTGGGACCAATAACTGTGTTGCCTTTCAGTTGTTTTTCGATAGCTCCCAGAATAATCTTCTCCATAATCTTCCCAGGCCCTGCAGTGGGATTGACATGCCTGTAGGTACTGGGGTCATCCCTGCTGCCCTTCTTGAAGGTTGGGACAACATTTGCTACCTTCCAGTCACCTGGTACCTCTTCAGATTCCCAAAAGCATTGAAAAATCATTGAGACAGGTATCCCTATGACAACAGCCAGCTCTTTACGTACCCTTGGACGAACCCCATCAGGCCCCATCGACTTGGACGGCTCCAGCTGGAGCAGCAGATCCTGCACAAGTTCCGGGTTGATTGGGAGATTGTTTGTCCAGTCATGATCCTCCAGCTCAAGGCTCTGGGGGAGGGCAAACCCAATGTCTTTGTTGAATACTGATGCAGACAAAAACATTAAAAGTCTTTTCTTTGTCTAAGTTTCTGTTAAAGAGGTGCCCATGCTCATCAAGTAATGGTCCAATGCTCTTTCTGGCCTGCCTTTTACTACTGACATATTTGAAAAAGCATTTTTTTATTATCCTTCACAGTGCAGAGGAAGTGTATTAGAGAGAGCAACCTCTTTCTGGATTTTCACTGCTTTCCATGTCCTTGTGCCCTGTCAAACCTCCATCCCTGGGGCTGTAAGGGAGGCTGAGAGCTGTCCCTGCCCCCATCAGCTGCTGTGCTTTTCAGAGGGGCTGGGGCTGTGACAAGAGAGCCCAGAGCTCTGCTGCAACCTGTGGTGGACACTGTCGTGGGACCAGCTCAGACTGGGCTGCTCTGATGGGCTGGGCTGGGGAGAAATCAGGGGCTGTGGGGAGAGCTGGGGAGGGGCTGTGCTGAGCTGGGAAGTATGCAGCAGAGGACAACACCAATGTTTGTTGAAATCTGTGACCAAAGCAGGGTGAGTGCACGCCCCATTGTGTGTGAGGTGAAGAGCCCAGAGATGCAGGTGCAGGAAAGAGAAGATCTTTTGTGCCCTTGGTGGTAGGGACAGACTGGGAAGGTTCCCCAGGACACTGATCTCTCACATCACCAGTTCCAGCACTGCCTACTCACCACAGCTGGTGGGTGAGCTTTGCTCTCTGGACATCTTCTCCCTTACGTTGGACACAGTGCCTGTGTCAGATGAACAGTCAGCACTACCTGGCCTTTGGGGAGGGGAACTGGAGGTGTGGATCTCCTCTCTTTGGTGACCAGCGACAGGATACAAGGAAATGGAATGAGACTGAATAAGGGGAAGTTACGATTTGATGTCAGGAGAAGGTTCTTCACAGAAAAGGCGCTCGTTCACTGAAACAAGCTCCCCAGGAGGTGGTCAGGGTACCAAGCCTGTCAGTGTTCAAGAAGGATCTTGACAATGTACTTAATCACCAGGTTTCCTTTTAGGTGGTTGTGAGAGCAGCAGGGAGTTGGACTCAGTGATCCTTATGAGCCCCTTCCAAGTCAAGATATTCTATGATTTTATCACCTTCAAGCTCAAACAGTCCATCCACTACCCTTCCAGTGACATTTCTTCTTCCTGACAGCCAGTCTCTGCCTTCCACATTCCACTGTGTGACTCTTTTTTCTCTCTCTTAACATCACACTGGCCATTAGTATCTTTTGATATTTGGGTTCTAACTGCATATTTTCTATCTCCATTTGGCTTCTCTTGTTTGATTGCAGGTTACTTAAGAAATGTTTTTGACAGCAATATCTCCTCAGGAGCCACCACCAAACTCTTATCCAGTCAAAATTGTTGTAATAAAACTGGTTTGTGTGCACACACAGAAATTTATGGAAGCTTTAATTGCTTAATGTAATCCCAGCAGGCAGGACAAATTGTAAAGGGCCTGAGACAGCCCCTCCTTACTGTAAGGCATTTGTCTCTATGATTCTGTAGGTGCAATATAAGGGATACGAGGGATTTGCCTCAGAGGTCCTCTTAACAGGACCCTGGAAGGGTGCCAAATTGTACAGAGCCCGAGGAGGGTCCTCTGTATTTTCCCCTACTCTGACTTTAGAAGTGACATTTCTAAACCACACAACTGCTACTGCCCTTTCAGGTTCTCCAACAAACACAACCCTGTGCCTGCTGATGGCATCAGGCAGAACGGACATGACCGCCTGTATCCAAGCCCTTTCCCAGGACAGGGCCTATGGGTACTTTGGCAGAGGTCCTTTCCCAGCCATGGTCCTGCTGATGGCCTATCACCTCCAGAGACAGAACTGACCTCACCATCCCCTTCACAGGCAGGGCCCTGGTTTATTACGAGTTTCTGGGACACAAGTGACCCGTCCATCCCCCTCCTTATGGCTCAGGACCAGGCCAGATAAAGATATGCTTTTCTAATGCAATTTATAAAAAATGTTTCCTACTAATGATTGGAGTGGAGAAGCATTCTTCACAGGAACTGCTGTGCTTATGCTGAAACATTTTATATCTCCTCTTCTGCCTTTTTTTTTTTCCTACTTCCTCCACATCTTCTATCTTCAAAAAATTCTGTAAGGGAAAAATTCATCAAAGCATGAAATAACTCGGGTTTGAAGAGAGCCCTGAACGTCCTCTTGTCTCACTCTCCTGCTCAAGGCAGCGTGAACCATGTTAAGTCCCCAGCCCTGATCATGAGCTGGGATCTGAGTCTCAAATCCCGTCCTCATATCATCACGAGGTTGGAAAAGGTCTTTGAGATCATCAAGTCCAACCATACCTGTCGACAAAAAATACCTTTCCTTGAGCACCTCATCTCCCCATCTTTTAAACTCCACCCCTACCCTGGGCAGCCTCTGCCAGTGCCTGACCACACTTTCAGTGGAGAATTTTTTCCTGAAGTCTGAACCTCCCTGGAACCACTTGAGGCCATTTCCACTTGTCCTATCACCTGTCACTTGGGAGAAGAGACCAACACCCACCTCAAAACAAGCTCCTTTCAGGGAGTTATAGACAGTGATGAGGTCTCCCTTCATCTTCCTTCTCTACAGTCTTAAACAGCCCCAGGTCCCTCAGTTGCCTCTCAGAAAGCTTGTTCTCCAAGCCCTTCACCAACTTTGTGGTTTCTCCAAAGCCCTGACAGAAACTCCACCCCAAAGAAGCATCCCGCTGTGGATCAGCTCCTGGATGGATTTATCAGGCCTTGCAGACTCTGAGACAGCGTGGATGTCACAGATATCAACTTGGAATCCTGCAGGAGCCCACAATGAGATAATGGGAGTGGTCTGTTTCTCCTCAGGCCATCAGTTCCAGTTTCTCCAAACCCTCTGCTCTTTGTGCCACACTCCCTGGTGTCTCTGAACATGAAACACCCTGAGAAAAAGCTTGGAATTCTGCAGGAATTCAAAATAAAGCTGAAGATAACAGGAATGGTTTGGCTGCTACATCAGGCCCATGGGATCTGGTTGTTCCAAGCCCTCTGCTCGGGGTTCCTGATACCCTGCACCCTTAGTCTGGCACCGCCAGCCCTGTCACAGTGATACAAAAAATGCCAGCAAAAAAACTTTCAAAACTACAGTTACTGAGATGGAAATGAACTCTGCTTTAGCTTAAATCAAAACATTCCCCTCTTTATAGTGGTAATGACTCCTTGTCCCATCTGGGACCCCTGACCCCCTGCAGGGGCTGTGGCCCCCTTGACCTTTTCCAGGGACGCAGGGGGAGGGAAGGGGGTGGAAACAGTGCCTGCCTGGGAGCACAGGCCCTGATTTTCCCGGCAGGAGAAGCATGAGGCTCTGATTGACCACAGGGATGTCATTCTGACCAGCTTTTAGCCCACCCTCTGTTGAGGAAATGTGGCCTCTGATTGGTTGACTGAGCAGTCACTCCGTGCCCCAGTGCCCACCCGCCCAAGGGGATGCAGCCTCTGGTTGGGGGAGCTTCAGGGCCTGAGGGAAGGGAGGGTCAGAGCCAGGGCTGGGGACAGGGTCTCTGGCTAAAAAATATGGGTTCTGACCCTAAATATGGGGCTATGTGCACTGAGAGAGTGGACTGGACATGAAGTGCTAGGCACCAGGAGAAACTCACCTCAGTGAGGCTCATCCATGCATCATGAGGGCAGACCCTTCCCTGGAGGAGGTGATATGGAGTTTTCCCAAATGTTCTCATGACATTACAATTCTTAATTTTTTCTTTCTTCCCTGCCCATCCAACTGCTTCTTTGTCCTCACATAATTTTCCTCATACCAGATTCTGAGAGACCCTATCCCACCATCTCTGTGCTCAGCTCTGTCCTACAGAAAACTCCTCATGGGACAGTTCTGTCCTGGGACATCTCTCTGCTTACAAGAGGTAAAGAACTGGTTAGACAAACATTGATGTTTTTGGCCACAGTGATGCTGATGTTGTCTATAGGCTGAGGAATTGGTGCAAGCAGTCCATGAAGTTCCTAGCAGACCTACAGATTCCACAGTGTAATGGTTCCTAAGTGTCAGTCACTTTTCAGAAGTCTGCAGTTCCTTTCCTTTTTAGAATCCCACAGCATGAAATTGAAGACTTAGGGAAGTACCTTCCTTTCCAGGGAGTCCTTCCTGGTCCTTCCTCTTGAAAAATCCCCTTGGAAGTGCCCTGAGGGTGATGTGGAGCTGTGAGCAGCCCTGATCTGCACAGCACCCTCTCGACAGCAGAAGGACCCTGTCCTGCCCTGCTGGGGGTCACTCCTTCCACCCACAACTTCTCCCCACAGCGCCATGGGGAGCTCCCCGGGCAGGCTGAGCACTGACCCTGGCAGGGGACAGAGTTCCTGCCCCGGCACACAGACCCTGGGGTGCAGGGACCCTGCTCTCAAGGACAACCTGTGGCATCCCTGAGGGCACAGCCCTGTGCTCATGCCCAGCAGAAGGCAGCCCTCATGCCCTGTCCCTCTGACAGTGCAGCAAGGAAGCCCTGCTTGGCAACAGGTTCTTCTCTATTGAAGTAGTCATTTCACAATTTTGGATGATTTTAGCAATTCTGTCAGATTATCTAGATGTAAAAAGTTTACTGATGTGTTAGGTACTATGGAAAGTGCCTTCTTATTTGAAGTTGTGGTTTAACGGTCACGATAAGAGGGGGACCATTGTTCCACTGAACACATCAGTGGTTTTAAACAAAGGGGACCAGCTCTGACCGGTGTTGCAATTTGAAATAAGCCCCTAAGGCTTATTGTGTCTGTACGAAGTGGAAAGGTAAAAAGTTCACCCTGAAGATGACTACTTACTTCATCCCCAAAGCCCCTCTGAGACCACCAGCAGGAGGAACTGCGCAGATGTGAACAGGAGGAGCCAATGGAAATGATCTCTTGAACTCATTTTAATACGAAGTGGGGAAAGGTTATTCATATGTATAGGCATGTTAGGCAATCTCATGATTATGTAAAATTGTAAGGAATATAACCTTGGGGAATTTTTTGTTACAGTGCATAGGGCTTTTGGATCTATCCATTCTGTCACCCGCCAGCGAAATAAAGACATACCTATTCTAGAACTTTTGCAAGTTTTAGAGATTGTTTCCGCAGATCACTGTGGCAGAGACACCATGAAACACATCCTGACAGATGGGTTCTTGAAGGGTTAGAAGGGCTGAATCAGGGATTGTCTATGCTGGCCCTTCAGGTGTCTTGCAGGAGACCTCGTTGTGAAAGGAAATGGCAATCAACACGAACCCTGCAAACCTGCACTGTTATCTGTGCACTGGTGTTTTCATCTCTGAGCCACTTTCTTGGGCATAGATATGAGAGAAGCCTTAGAAGAAGTTTCAAACCTTCAGGCACTGCCCTGAGGAGATCTCCTTTCTTTATGGAAAGGCTGTTGTGGCGACCAGCTCTGTCACACAAGTGCCCACTGCCTGTCCCTGCCTGAGCTCACAGCATGGCTGTGACCAAGCTGCCAGAGCACTCAGGCCTTACAGCAAAGTAAGGGATGAGGAGGAGAGTGTGGAAGGGAAAGAGAATATCTCTGGGAAATCAAGCACTGGAGCTGCCTGGCAGTGCTGCTGTGCCAGGACTCTTGTTTTCCACCCATGCACACAGGAACTGTCCCTGCTGCTCCAAAAGGCTTTGAGGATGGAACTCAGGAAAAAAGAAGTCGTTGAAAGGCCCATTTATTTATTTCTTTATTAACATAACAGTTCAGCTCCTTATTTACACAACCACCTACTCAGCAAGTAAAACCCGGCACTGAAAGAGAAAGAGAGTAAGAGTAACAGAATTTTAAGAAAACTGCAGGAAAACAAAAAAAGAACAGTTGTTTGCACCTCAATGAATACATTATAACTCATTTGCTGAAGAAGATCAGCTATTTACTGCTTTAGAAATACATCCAGTTATCGGTTTCCACATTGCATTTCTTATTTCCTGGTTCCTCAAGCTATAAATTAGGGGGTTCATTACTGGAGGCACCACCGAGTACAGAACTGACAACACCAGGGCCATGGATGGGGAGGAGATGGAGGAGGGTTTCAGATAGGCAACCATGGCAGTGCTGATAAACAGAGAGACCACAGCCAGGTGAGGGAGGCAGGTGGAAAAGGCTTTGTGCCGTCCCTGCTCAGAGGGAATCCTCAGCACAGCCCTCAAGATCTGCACATAGGACACCACAATGAAAAGAAAACAGCCAAATGCCACTAAGACACCACACCGACCACAAGAAGCCCGGTCTCTGGGAGGGAGGAATCTGAGCAGGACAGTTTTAGTATGTGGGGGATTTCACAGAAGAACTGGTCCAAAACATTGCCCTGGCAGAGGGGCAGTGAAAATGTATTGGTCGTGTGCAGCAGAGCATGGAGAAAGCCAGAGCCCCAGGCAGCTGCTGCCATGTGGACACAAGCTCTGCTGTCCAGGAGGGTCCTGTAGTGCAGGGGTTTGCAGATGGCAACGTAGCGGTCGTAGGACATGACCATGAGGAGAGAAAATTCTGCACCACAAAAGAAGACCACAAAGAATACCTGGGAAACACATCCTGAGTAGGAAATGGCCCTGGTGTGCTAAAGGGAATTGGCCATGGATTTGGGGACAGTTGTGGAGATGGAGCCCAGGTCAAGGATGGATATGTTGAGGAGGAAGAAGTACATGGGGGTGTGGAGGTGATGATCACAGGTTATGGTGGTTATGATGAGGCCGTTTCCCAGGAGGGCAACCAGGTAGATGCCCAGGAAGAGCCAGAAGTGCAAGAGCTGCAGCTCCCCTGTGTCTGCAAATGCCAGGAGGAGGAACTGGGTGATGGAGCTGCTGTTGGATATTTGCTGCTTTTGACCATGGCCTATCTTTGGAGGAAAAGGCAGTGATAAGTGAAGGCTGTATGCTCTGAATGAAACCTTTCCCATTTTTAAAAGACACTCCCACCAGGGTCTTTTTCATTCCAGGAATACTTTGTTCTTCTCCTCAGCTCAAGCTGTCGTTTCACCAGGGTGAGGTTGCCATTAGAATCAGGAGACCCATCTGTGGGTTCCAGAGGTCTCAGCCGTGCTGTGCATCCAGAGAATAAGAGGAACTGGGATTGATCTCAGGTTAAATTCACTCCTCACATCCAAGTGGTTTCAGCACTGACCCTCCTGCTGAGCAGAACTGGGCTCTTTTTGTGTTTATTTTCTTCCTGGTCTCCCCCTCACATCAGAGGATTGGTTTTGAAAGCAGACATCCTTGATTTTTCTTCTACACCATAAGTGTGTCTGCCTTGAGAGCACTGGGATGCAAAGGGACAGGTCATTAGATCTGAGTGAGGACAGCTGGACAGTCCATAGACCTTGTTCTCAGCTGCCCTGAGCTCACATCTCTCTGAGCTGGAGGCTGATAACACTCAGATTTTCTTCTGAAAAGCAATTGGACATAGCTGAGAGCAGTGAAACCCAGTTTCAAAGTGCAGTTCTGCAAACCCCCTTCCCTTGCAGGAGCTGTGATTTTCTGTAGGTCCTGGAGATGGGGTGTTGTGGAAAGAAATTCAGCTTTATCCCCACACTATGGACCTCCTTTGCCCATACACCCACTGGTGGAAGGTTCTTTTGCACCTTGCTCCCATTGACACGCAGGACTGGTTGCTGAACCCCCATCCCCAGAGAGCCTGAAGACAATAAGAGCTGCAGCAGGGATGACTGGAGAAACAAGGAGAAATGGCCCAATGGTTCTGCCATGGGTGGTAGAGACAGGGAAGGGAAGACAGGGCATCAGGAGAGTCACCGTTGCTGGAGCTCTGCTGCAGAGGAGATAGTTACTGCCCCGGACCCTGTGACCTTGAGGACAGAGACTCTTCTGTGTGGGAGAGGAGAAAAGAATCTTCAGAAAAGGGCTGGCAGGGATGTGCCAGATTCCCCTCTCCCCCTTACAGTCAGCCCTTCCCTTATATGTCCTGGTCACATCTATGCTTCCTGGAGTTGTGCTGGTAGGAGCTCCTCCCTCCCAGTGTTATGGAGCCCATCCCACTCATTGTGAGCTCTGCTCTGATCTGCAAACACTTTCTGGCATCAGGGCACTGCCCAGGAGCATCTCTGTGTCAGAGAGTCCTGAAGAACAGGTCAGAGAAACACCAAGGTCACAGAAATGAGGAAGCTTTCCCTAGACAAAGGAATAGGTAAAGGTACTTGATCGGGTTCCTCACAGACCTGCTGGTCTCTCAGGGTGATCCTGTAGGAAGCTGGGGCTCTTGTGCAAAGGTCACAGCTCAATTTTTCTTTCCCCCTACAGACCCAGCAGGAAACTGAAAGCAAAGACCCGAGAAAGCATTTTCCCTTCCAGGTAGTTGCTACCTTGATGTGCTTCTGGAAAATCCTCTGGGAAATGTTTTAGAGGTTATCTAGAGCTATGAGCATCTTTGACCCATGCAGCACTGTCTCGACAGCAGAAAGATTCTGCCACACACAGGTTCTCTCTGTACACCATGGGGAGCTCCCCAGGCAGGCTGAGCGCTGACCCTGGCATGCAGCAGAATCCCTGTCCTAGCACACAGACTCTGGGGTGCAGGGACCAAGGTCTGAAGGACAGCTCAGGACACCACTTGTTTCTCCCCTGGCTTCACAGCCCTGCAGATGTCTCCAAGAGAAAGAAGCTGTCATGCCCGTTCTCTCTGAAGGCCCATGAAGTAATCCTCGCATTGTGGAATGTCCTTCTTTTCTACACTGGAACCAATCTTAGCATCAAACTGAAAGAACGCATGAGCTGTGTAATGTTCCAGGTGTTTAGGATCACTCCAGGTAGCACAGCTCTGTTGTCCCTACCAGGAGACTCACCCGGTTAAAGGCTGTGATGGTTTCTCCACTCGTGGGCTCTCAGCATCCTCCCACTCTGAGCTGCTCAAACCTCTCCCTGCCTGCTCTTGCAGGCACCTGCAGGCAGTGCCGTCAGCCCTGCTGCCCTTTGCAAAGGATCTGCTCCTGGTCAGAGCTGGTTCTTTGTGTTGTTGCCTGGTATTCATGATTTCCCTCCATCCCAGGAGCCCAGCTCAGCCCAGCAGCAGAGGAGCAGCCCAAGGCATTTTAATGACCTCTCTGGAGGGTTTTGTCCATCAACATCAGACACTGAGAAGTTCAAGAAACCTCTCAAGAATTCAAAGTCAGACAAAAACTCCAGAGTTTCCTGAAGTGTTAATGGTCCTCACTGAAGGACAACACTGACAGAGCCTCCACAAGGGATGTCAGAGCAGAAAACTCGAGGCACTGATTACAAGACAGCAAAGGTGGCTTTGATGCTGAGCAAACTTCCATGTGTTACATCAGCTACAGCACCAAGCCCTGTCCCCCAGATCCTAGGGAGGGAGATACTGTCCTTCACACATTGCTCAGGCCTTTTCTTGGCGAAAGTGAGATGTGGGGATCTGCAATGAGAAGTGCAGAAACAGGGTACAAAACCTGTCAGGCTTCCAAGTGGGAATGAGGAGGTAATAAACCCTTGCAGAGAAACAGCAGGCAGAAATTCCCTCTTCTGCCAGTGATGCAGAACCCTGCACCATTTCTCTCTGGTCTTGAGGACTTCAGGCTGTGCTCTCTTTGCTTTCTTTGTGGACATCTCAGTCAATCTTTAAAGTGCCATCAGCCATCCCCTCCAGCACCAATCTACACTGAGGCAAATCCTCAGACACAAATGATCAGGAGGAAGGTGCTCTCAGGTTGAAGGAGCTGATGGAAAGTATGGAGATGCTGTCCCAGACAGGGAACAGATTGGGTCAGGTCTTGTGGGTGAAGGTCAGAGCAGAAGACAGTTAGACTGACATCATGATGGGAGATAAAGTACCTGCAGTGGGAGTGGGGAAGTGGAAAAGTTCTTAGTCAAGGTCTTAGTCAAGTAAGGAATCTGAGGAAGCCTTTATATCTCAGCTCTTGCTGACATTCTCAGGAGCGGGAAGAGAGCAGCCTCAAAAGTCTCCTTTGGGTTTTTGGAGGTCCCTGCGTTTAAATTTTCGACACAGTTATGAGGCTGATCAAACAAGGGAGTGCTCAGCTGGATCTGGTACTGAGCAAGCAAGGGAGACCTGTCCAGATATGTGCTAGCAATTGTCAAGCTTTTCTGTGGTGTCCATGAGACAGAGCAATTCCATCTCCCCAGGGAAGTCAGGAAGAAAAGAGGCAGAGAAGAAGTGTCTGACCTCATAGGGACAGACTTTGGTTTATTCCAGGGACTTTTAGCAGGAAGTATTGTTCAAACGAATCAGAACCCAGAACAGCTGCTTCTCATGGACATCATCTTGCACAGATGTGTTCCAGGCCTTGGATCAATTCCATGGCCCTCCTCTGGACACACTCCAGCACATCCATGCCTTTCTCAAACTGGGGACTCTGGAGCTGGATACAGAACCCCAGGTGGAATCTCACAAGAGCAGGGTCAAAGGGGAGAATCATCTCTTACAACCTGCTGACCATGTTTCTTCTCATGCAACCCAGGATCCAATTGGATTTGTGGGCTTCAAGCACACATTGCCAACTCATGTCCAAGATTTTCATCAGTCAATATTCCCATGTCCTGCTCCACAAGGCTGCACTCAATCCATTTGACTCCAGTCTGTGCTGGTAGTCGGGATTGCCCTGTTACAGGTTTGGGACCTTCTCCTTGTTGTACTTCATGGGCCAAATCCCAAACACATAACTCCTTACACCAACTGTTGCCCTGTTGCTTCCCCCAACCTCTATCTTTAGCTTTAAAATGCCAGCTTCACTCCTAGCCCTGACTCCAGCCCAAAACGAACACAGTCCACAGCCTTAATATTAACCAGGCACCCTCAGAAGAACGCCTACCCCTGTCCCTAAGTCTTTGCCCAATCCCCAGCACTAAAAGGTGAGGTCGAGTCTCTAAGCCCCAACTTGAACACCCAAACCCCAAAGCCCTCATTTCTGTACTCTGTTACACTCACTTTCAACCGCTCTGAACTCTCACTTCCTCTGTGAAGAGGGAACAGAGCTGGGAAAGAGACTGTGAGGTCAGTTCTTTCTGAAGCAGCTGGGAGGTGAGCCATAGGTTGGTCATAACCTCAAGGTTATGTACCTTAATTTCACATCCTTCAGCACCTCTACGAGGACAGCAGAAGGCACATGGTTGGCAAGTTGATTGTATGAATCCCTTTCCATAAGTACCTGGAAGATGCATGCAGGAAGAGGCATGGGTATGGATTGTCAAATCCCTTCCGCCTGAATGGAAGCAGCAGGTAGGTGACTTAGTTGTGTCTATTGGAGAAGCTGAAGGCCAAAGGCAAACACAAGGCTTGGAAAATCAATGTAGAGATACCTCTGGTCACTTGATGGGCCACAAGAAGTTTGATAGTTAATATTATGACATCAGTGATGTCTCAGAAGCTCCTAGACCAGTGGGAGGCATATGGCCATGAAGGCAAGTGTGGGGCCACTTTAGTCTCCAACCCCTGTAGTGATTGTCCATCAGGAGACACAGGTCCTGGGTGTTGACTGTGACATTCATTCTGGCTTAGAACCTGACAGCCAGCAGCAGGCACGTGACTTGGTTGGTGTTTTGTGCCTGGAGGCTCTTGGTTGTTCTGTCTCCGCTCAAAACGACACGCAGACTCTGTGAGGTGTTGTTTAAAATGCCATTTGTTAGAGAAACTCTCTAAACACAGAGGGAATTTGGAATTAATTTGGCTACTTCTGTTAAGGATAACAAAAGGTGCTTCTATAAATACATTAATAACAAAAGGAAGGGCAAGGAAAACCTCCAATCTTTGTTGGACCTGGGGGGGAACATAGTTACCAGGAATGAGGAGAAGGCTGAGGTACTCAACACCGACTTTGCCTCAGTCTTCACCAGTAGGAGAGGTGGCCCTACGATAACTGGCCTCCAGAGCTCACAGATAGAGACAGGAAATCAAATGCCCTCCCTGTGTTCCAGGAGGAAACAGTCTATGAATTACTGAGCCACCTGGATCCACACAAATCAATGCGAACTGATGGATTCCATCCTAGGGTGATGAGCGAGTTGGCGGAAGAGCTTGCCGAGCCACTCTCCATCATCTACCAACAGTCCTGGCTCTCTGGGGAGGTCCCAGATGATTGGAAGTTGGTAAATGTCACGCCAGTCCACAAAAAGGGCTGCAAGGAGGACCCGAGAAACTATAGGCCTGTCAGCCTGACCTCAGTGCCTGGCAAGGTTATGGAACAGATCATCCTGAGTGCAATCACACAGCACCTTCAGGATTGACATGGGATCCAACCCAGCCAGCACGGCTTTGTGAGGGGCAGGTCCTGTCTGAACAACCTGATTTCCTTTTATGATCAGGTATCTCGTCTGGTGGATGAAGGAAAGCCTGTGGATGTAGTCTATCTGGACTTGAGCAAAGCCTTTGACACTGTTTCCCATGGCATACTCCTGGATAAACTGGTAGCCCATGGCTTGGACAGGTGTACTCTCAGCTGAGTTAAGAACTGGCTGGATGGCCGGGCCCAGAGAGTGCTGGTGAATGGGGATGAATCCAGCTGGAGGCCAGGCACCAGCGGTGTTCCCCAGGGATCAGTGTTGGGTCCAGTTCTGTTTAACATCTTCATCGATGATTTAGATGAGGGGATTGAGTCCATCATAAGTAAATTTGCAGCTGACACCAAGTTGGGAGGGAGTGTCAACCTGCCGGAAGGCAAGAGGGCTCTGCAGGGGGACCTTGATAGGCTGGAGAGATGGGCTGAACCCAACGAGATGAAGTTCAACAAGGCCAAGTGCCGGATCCTGCACCTTGGCCATAACAACCCCATGCAGCTCTACATGCTGGGGACAGAGTGGCTGGAGAGCAGTCAGGTGGAAAGGGACCTGGGGGTACTTATTGACAGGAGGCTAAACATGAGCCAACAGTGTGACTAGGCAGCCAAGAAGACCAATGGCATCCTGGCCTCTATCAGGAATAATGTGGCCAGCAGGATGAGGGAAGTGATCCTTCCCCTGTACTCGGCATTGGTAAGGCCACACCTTGAGTATTGTGTTCAGTTCTGGGCCCCTCAGTTCAAGAAAGATATTGAGGTGCTGGAGCGGGTCCAGAGAAGATAAAAAAAACGGCTGAAGGGACTTGAGCACAAGTCCTATGAAGAGAGGCTGAGGCTCCTATGAGGAGACTCAGGGGTGACCTCATCGCTCTCTACAACTATCTGAAAGGAGATTGTAGTCAGGTAGGGGTCGGACTCTTCTCCCAGGCAGGAATCACCTGTTGGGGACTGTGTCACATGTGGGAGGGCTGATGGCTTATTTCCTGTCCTTCAGGGAAATGTCAGGAGCCACCAGGAGAGCAAAAGATTGTTGACGCGGAAGCCACGGACTCATCACACGATCAATGTGATCAGACAGAAACCGAGTTTATTGCTTTACTGCTAATGGTTACATACTCTACCTTAGCTACTTTCACGCATAACAATAAGAACGATTGGTTAACGTGTGCTGTTCACTTGAATAATGCTTTTTTACAATAGGTCAGTCTCTACTGTCCATCCGTCTCTGTTGTAAGTTTCACATCCTGTTCATGGTCTTAGCTTCAATCACGTGTGCATCGCCCCCCTTTCTTGTTTTTCACTTGCTAGGCTGTTTATCTTGCCTAATTCCTCTTGCAGGTGTCCTAGCAAGAGCATTCCTGCACAGCCTGCTGATATCTCTATGCCTTAGCCAGGCTAAGGTCCTGCTGCTCTGGATTGCCCAGAATATGTCCTTGGTCTTCTAAAACTACACACCTCCCTGCCCTGACTAAAGGGGACAAAGGGAGAAAACAAACCAGAAAAGCTCTATGGCCAAGAGAAGGTAAAGGAGGTCAGTGACCAATTACTGCCACTGGCAAACATGTGTTGACTGGCCAAATACCAATTTAATTTAATTTATTGCCAGTTACAAAATGTTTGGATTGTGAGAAATAATAACAAAATATTAAAGCCCTTTCCCGTCACACTTTCCTCCAGGCTCAAATGATTCCGTTGCTCCCAATTCATCAGTCACATCCACCACCTGAAGGAGCATGGAGGACGGTGAAGAGGGGTTTCACCCACTGGTACAGAGCAAAACAAAGAACACGGAAGTTCTTGATGCTGGGCGAGCCCCGATCAGCAACAGCCAAACCTCTGCTTTGTCACCAACTCTGCTTTGGGCAACTATGCAAAAAAAAGGCACTACAGGGACATTGTGGTGTCCTGTGTTCAGATCTTCAGGGCTGTGCTGAGGACCCCTCTGAGCAGGGACAGCACAAAGCCTTCTCCACGTGCCTCCCTCAGCTGGCTGTGGTCTCCCTGTTTCTCAACACTGGCGCAATTGCCTATTTGAAACCCCCTCCAGCTCCTCCCCATCCCTGGATCTGGTCATGTCAGTTCTCTACTCAGCGGTGCCTCCAGCTGTGAAAACCATCATCTGGAGCTTGGGGAACCAGGAGCTCAAGGATGCAGTGTGGAAACTGATTATTGGAAGTTTTGCTGAAGCAAACTGCTGATCTCATGCAGAGCAGTTTTCATGCAAGTCATTACGGGCCTTTTCTATTTATTGGGGTGGAGGTGGTTCACGTCGAACCCTTTGAACCCCTGTTGGATGCCACAAAGGACTGTCACGGTTTAACACCACTAGACAGCTCAGCACCACACAGCCACTCACCCATTCTTCCCTGTGGGATGGAGGAAAGAATTGGAAGGGTAAAATTCAGAATATTCATAGGCTGAGATAAAGACAGTTGAATAGGTAAAGAAAAGCTGTGCATGCGAGCTAAGCAAAACAAAGAATTCGTTCATTACATTGGCAGGAGCGTTTTCAACTTTACCCCAACCCAAACCAACACAACAGTTGACTTCTCATCCTCAATCAACCACATGGACACCAGTGACAGCACAAGCACTGTACCAAACCAGGTACCTTCTCCAGCCCTGTCACTCACTCAAACATGATAGACATCACAAGGAGTTTAAGAGCCAGACCCCACTCTCCAGTCCTATCAGTTACTCGTCTACTCATGACCTCACAGACACCTTCACAAGCCAGGTCACTTCTCACACCCAGACTGCTGCTCAGGCCAAAGTGACGTGAGGAGAAGAAACACCAACACATTTTCTGTTTGTACCTAAACAGCTTCTCAGCCATGAGTTACCTACAAAGTGCCCACACAGGCAAGGTGCCTTCTCCTGCCCCCTCACACACTCATCCCCCTCTGACCTCACAAGTGCCATCAAAAGCCGCGACACTGCTCCTGCCCTGTGATTTGATCAGACATATGTGACATCACAAGCACCAGCACTAGCCAGCTGCACACTCATGGCCCATCAGCTCCGCAGCCATCAGTGACAACAGAAGCAGCTGCACAAACCAGGAGCCTTCTCTTGCTTTAGCACTGTCTCAGCCACCTGTGACATCACAGAAAGCTGCAGAAACCATGTGCATGCTTCTGCTCTACTTGCTGCAGAGCCACCAGTGACAGCATAAGCATCTTCATCTGCCAGCTGTCCATTCATTGCCAAACAGCTTCTTTACCACAAGTGACACTAGATGCAGCTGCATAATTGACCTGATGCCTATTAATTCACTATTGTCATCACAAGAACTTTCAAAAGTCAGGAGCATATTCCTTCCCCAAAGAGCCACAGAGGTGCTATTGAAATGGCAAACTCTTTGTAAGCCAGATGTCTGTTATAATGGAGTCACGGAATGGTTTGGGTTGGAAGGAACTTTAAAGCCCATCCAGTTCCACTCCCTGCCATGGCCAAGGGCACTCCCACTGGATCAGAGTGCTCAAAGCCTCATCCAAAATGGTTTTGAAAATGTCCAGGGATACTTCCAACCCCAACTCTCTCAGCCTGTCCTCATACTGGATGTGCTTCTCCTCTCAGATCATCTCCGTGGCCTCCTCTGGATTTGCTCCAACAGATACCTGTCTTTCTGTGTTGAGGACTCAATACCTGCACACAGGATTCGAGGTCGGGTCTCCCCAGAGCAGAGGAGAGGGGCAGAATCCCCTCCCCCACGCTGCTGGTCCCACTGCTTTGGATGCAGCCCGGGACACCCATTATGAAGGTAACTATGCTGGTGAGGCATGATTTACCCTTGGTGAATCCATGACGATGTTTGTCTCTTTCAGGTGCTCAAAATGTCACCCAAAAACACTCATTCCATGGTCATTCCTCACCAAAGTGATCTTGTGCATCCTGAGGTTCCCTAGGTTAAACTTTTGTCCCTTTTCACAGATGAGTGAAACCTTTGCTTGTCCTCACTCATAAGACCTCAAAAGATCTCAGGACCTTTCAAAATTCCCAAATAAATATTGAGCTTGCCTTGGATCTTTCTCATCGCTGTTCTTCCTGTCATACTGTTCATTTAATGTCCCTCATTTTTCCAATCCCCTCAGCTCTCCTCATCCAGTGGCCATATCTGATGTCATCTTTGCAGACTCAGACTCTACAGGCAATGGCCCATTCCATTCTTCCCTGATTTTCTCCTCTCATTCTCTGTTCATTCAGAGAACTCTCACCTACCCAGTTGCTGCTTTGAGCTTCAGGCAGTTCAAAGCTTGCCTGTCTCTCACCAGTCTGATTGTATCTTCACCCAAGTTATTAGTTATGTTTATATCTACTTTTTCTGTGTCTATCTCAACATTTCTCCTACGATTGTCACTTGCAGAAAGGCAGCCTCATCAGAGACAGCTTGTGCTGAGCATGTGGGTGAGGAGGGGATTTGTTGTTTATGAAACTTTATCACGTTTTGCTTTTCTTATTCTCCTGTGCCTGCGAGCAGCCAGATCTGTAAGGAAAGCAGAGGGAGATGGTGCCATGGAGCTGGAACACTCAACTCTGGAGTCCAGGGAAGTCTGATGGAAGGAAAAGGGATGCAAGTCCCGTTGACGCAATGAAAGAAATGGTGGGATGTGGGTGGTGAGGAGCAAGGCTGTCCATACAGTGTCAGACCTCAAGGGACTGCTTCTCCATGCTGCCCAGACCTCTGAGGAGACACTCTGCAACAATGTCAATTGGAGAATGCTTCTGTCACCTGTTCTCTGAAACGAAATATAGTGAAATACAAACTTTAAGCAGAACTTTGAAAAGTTCTTCTTTAACCACACTGGGAAATGATTCCAATGACCTGTATAAAACTTGAAGGCCTGAACAAAACTACCGAAGATAAAGAGCTCATTAACACTTTCTGGTTTTTAATGAGACCCAAGGTTATTGCCTCTGTAGTCCTTGAACCTCAGCTACTAAGAGGAGATTGAAGAAACCTCTCAAGAACTCAAAAGCAAAAAAAAAATACTTTAAGTTTTAGTTGGTGCCAGTTGAGATTTTCCAGCCCCTTCACACACTCAGCCCCCTCTGACCTCACAAGTGCCATTAAAAGCCGCGACACTGCTCCTGTCCTGTGATTTGATCACACATGTGTGACATCATAAGCACCAGTACCAGCTGCACACTCATGGCCCATCAGCTCCGCAGCCATCAGTGACAACAGAAGCAGCTGCACAAACCAGGAGCCTTCTCTTGTCTTAGCACTGTCTCAGCCACCTGTGACATCACAGAAAGCTGCAGAAACCATGTGCATGCTTATGCTCTACTTGCTGCAGAGCCACCAGTGACATCATAAGCATCTTCATCTGCCAGCTGTCCATTCATTGCCAAACAGCTCCTTCACCACACCTGACAGTAGATGCAGCTGCATAATTGATCTGCTGCCTATTAAGTCACTATTGTCATCACAAGAACCTTCAGAAGTCAGGAGCATATTCCTGCCCCAAAGAGCCACAGAGGTGCTATTGAAATGGCAAACTCTTGATAAGCCAGATGTCTGTTATAATGGAATCATGGAATGGTTTAGGTTGGAAGGAACTTTAAAGCCAGTTCCACTCCCCGCCATGGCCAGGGGCACTCCCACTGAATCAGAGTGCTCAAAGCCTCATCCAACATGGCTTTGAAAATGTCCAGGGATACTTCCAACCCCAACTTTCTCAGCCTGTCCTCATACTGGACGTGCTTCTCCTCTCAGATCAACTCCGTGGCCTCCTCTGGATTTGCTCCAACAGATTCCTGTCTTCCTATGTTGAGGACTCAATACCTGCACACAGGATTCCAGGTCGGGTCTCCCCAGAGAAGAGGAGAGGGACAGAATCCCCTCCCCCACCCTGCTGGTCCCACTGCTTTGGATGCAGTCCGGGACACCCATTATGAAGGTAACTATGCTGGTGAGGCATGATTTACCCTTGGTGAATCCATGACGATGTTTGTCTCTTTCAGGAGCTCAAAATGTCACCCAAAAGCACTCATTCCATGGTCACTCCTCACCAAAGTGATTTTGTGCATCCTGAGGTTCCCTAAGTTAAACTTTTGTCCCTTTTCACAGATGAGTGAAACCTTTGCTTGTCCTCACTCATAAGACCTCAAAAGATCTCAGGACCTTTCAAAATTCTCCAAAGAAATATTGAGCTTGCCTTGCATCTTTCTCATCGTTGTTCTTCCTGTCATACTGTTCATTTAATGTCCCTCATTTTTCCAATCCCCTCAGCTCTCCTCATCCCGTGGCCATATCTGATGTCATCTTTGCAGACTCAGACTCTACAGGCAATTGCCGATTCCATTCTTCCTTGATTTTCTCCTTCTCTCATTCTCTGTTCATTCAGAGAACTCTCACCTACCCAGGTGCTGCTTTGAGCTTCAGGCAGTTCAAAGCTTGCCTGTCTCTCACCAGTCTGATTGTCTCTTCACCCAAGTTTTTAGTTATGTTTATATCTACCCTTTCTGTGTCTATCTCAACATTTCTCCTATGTTTGTCACTTGCAGAAAGGCAGCCTCATCAGAGACAGCTTGTGCTGAGCATGTGGGTGATGAGGGGATTTGTTGTTTATAAAACTTTATCACGTTTTGCTTTTCTTATTCTCCTGTGCCTGTGAGCAGCCAGATCTGTAAGGAAAGCAGAGGGACATGGTGCCATGGAGCTGGAACCCTCAGCTCTAGAGTGCAGGGAAGTCTGATGAAAGAAAAAGGGATGCAAGTCCTGTGGGGGCAATGAAAGACATGGTGGGATGTGGGTGGTGAGGAGAAAGGCTGTCCATGCAGTGTCAGACCTCAAGGAACTGCTTCTCCATGCTGCCCACCCCTCTGAGAAGACACTCTGCAACAACGTCAATTGGAGAATGCTTCTGTCACCTGTTCTCTGAAACAAAATATAGCGAAATACAAACTTTAAGCAGAACTTTGAAAAGTTCCTCTTTAACCACACTGGGAAATGATTCCAATGAGCTGTATAAAACTTGAAGACCTGAACAATAGCACGGAAGATAAAGAGCTCATTAACACTTTCTGTATTTTAATGAGACCCAAGGTTATTGCCTCTGTAGTCCTTGAACGTCAGCTACTAAGAGGAGATTGATGAAACCTCTCAAGAACTCAAAAGCAAAACAAAAGTACTTTAAGTTTTAGTTGGTGCCAGTTGAGACTCGTTACTGACAAAGTCATAGTCAGGGGCTTGTTAGAAGAGACAGTTTGAGGCCGTGATTGCAGGGAGGCAAAGGCACTCTGTAGGTGACTGTAATGCTCAGAAAATCCAATCCCTGACCCTCAGGCCCTGGGAAGGCAGATCTGGCTGTGACTAAATGACCCTGGTGTCATGGACATTCTCACATTGCTGAATCCAATCTGGAGCAGTTATTCCATTTCATTCTAAACATAGGCCTGTAGATTTCTGTGGGATGCCAAGGGTCTCACACACAGTTCCCTGCAGGTTCAGAACAGTTGGGTTATAGAAAGGCAGGGTCAAAATTCTGGTAATAGAAGAGTCAGAAACCTTGGGTGTGAGAAGAATCAGGTCATAGAAGATTCGGTCATGGAGAAGTGATGGAAGAGTAAAATTTTAGGTTGTTCTTTGAACTATTGGGTCACAGATGGTTTGTAGAAATGTTGGGTCATAGAAGTCTGAAGTCATAAAAGATTCAGATCATAAAAGGGTCATAGAATATTTGTGTCATTAAAGAGTCAAATCAATGAAGCGTTAGAATTTATTTGACTTTCA